>CM036773.1:11379980-11920725 GCA_020796225.1 Arion vulgaris
TTTGTGCATCGATTGCTGATTTCGCTATCGATACTTCCGCCTGCTGTGAAAATTGCTCCACACGTGAAGTCTATTTTAAAAATAAGTCAGATTGTTATTCGTTTATACAGTGAAGCAACGACTTGGAACACTGTCGCTTTTATTGTTTTTGATCACCAGATGGTTTGATATATGAGTTGCTAAATGTGTGAACTACGGTTGCCAACAGTGAACTGTCCACTTCCGAGTAATGTATACCTTTTGCTGAACTATGAGAGAACAAATTCAGAAGAAATAGACGAGAGAACAAATTCAGAAGAAATAGATGTGAGAACAAGTTCAGAAGAAATAGATGTGAGAACAAATTCAGAAGAAATAGATGAGAGAACAAGTTCAGAAGAAATAGATGAGAGAACAAATTCAGAAGAAATAGATGAGAGAATTATATGACACTTTCTATGTTCAACTTTTTCGTAAAAGAGAAACAATAATTATATTGGTTGTTGTTGTTGTTGTTGTTGCTGCTGCTGGTGGTGTTGTTGTTGCTGCTGCTGCTGGTGTTGTTGTTGTTGTTGTTGTTGTTGTTCGTCCGCTATGAAACCATGTGTAGTCAGTGCATCTAATGCATAAAATAGCTTTCCATCGCAAGTGATGATGACAACATCCTCAGACGTGTGCTGCTGTGCCTCTCTGATGTATGCGGAGGTGACTATAGAGTCCAAAAAGGGTCCACTTCATTTACTCGAGTTTTCCTGTATGTCTCTATCGGCAAAGATGGTATGTCATCTGCCGAGAGTATTGCACAAAGCAAGAACGTACGAACTCCGTAGCTCCGGCAACAATCATAGGGATCTCATGACAAAATTGCACATGTGTCTCGGTTCGGATTCGAACCCACAACTTTCAGTATAACAGACGAGTTAACCACTTTACTACTGATATCTGCTACTGATATCCGCTATTGTAGAGTCCAACTTTCAGTATAACAGACTAGTTAACCACTTTACTACTGATATCTGCTACTGATATCCGCTATTGTAGAGTCCAACTTTCAGTATAACAGACGAGTTAACCACTTTGCTATTGATATCCGCTACTGTAGAGTTCAAGTTTTAGTATAACAGACGAGTTAACCACTTTGCTACTGATATCACAACATTCAGTATAACAGACGAGTTAACCACTTTGCTATTGATATCTGCACTTTCAGTATAACAGACGAGTTAACCACTTTGCTACTGATATCACAACTTTCAGTATAACAGACGAGTTAACCACTTTGCTATTGATATCTCAACTTTCAGTATAACAGACGAGTTAACCACTTTGCTATTGATATCTCAACTTTCAGTATAACAGACGAGTTAACCACTTTGCTACTGATATCACAACTTTCAGTATAACAGACGAGTTAACCACTTTGCTATTGATATCTCAACTTTCAGTATAACAGACGAGTTAACCACTTTGCTATTGATATCTCAACTTTCAGTAAACAGACGAGTTAACCACTTTGCTATTGATATCTCAACTTTCAGTATAACAGACGAGTTAACCACTTTGCTATTGATATCACAACTTTCAGTATAACAGACGAGTTAACCACTTTACTACTGATATCTGCTACTGATATCCGCTACTGATATCCGCTACTGATATCCGCTACTGATGTCCGCTACTGATATCCGCTACTGATATCCGCTACTGTAGAGTCCAACTTTCAGTTTAACAGACATAACCATTCCACTTATTCCGAGTTTCCTTGTTTTCGGCAAAGACGGTTAACACTCCAGATATCCCAGAGAGTAAGTTTAAAAAAAAAAAAAAAAAAAAAAAAAAAAAAAAAAAAAAAAAAAAAAAAAAAAAAAAAAAAAAAAAAAAAAAAAAAAAAAAAAAAAAAAAAAAAAAAAAAAAAAAAAAAAAAAAAAAAAAAAAAAAAAAAAAAAAAAAAAAAAAAAAAAAAAAAAAAAAAAAAAAAAAAAAAAAAAAAAAAAAAAAAAAAAAAAAAAAAAAAAAAAAAAAAAAAAAAAAAAAAAAAAAAAAAAAAAAAAAAAAAAAAAAAAAAAAAAAAAAAAAAAAAAAAAAAAAAAAAAAAAAAAAAAAAAAAAAAAAAAAAAAAAAAAAAAAAAAAAAAAAAAAAAAAAAAAAAAAAAAAAAAAAAAAAAAAAAAAAAAAAAAAAAAAAAAAAAAAAAAAAAAAAAAAAAAAAAAAAAAAAAAAAAAAAAAAAAAAAAAAAAAAAAAAAAAAAAAAAAAAAAAAAAAAAAAAAAAAAAAAAAAAAAAAAAAAAAAAAAAAAAAAAAAAAAAAAAAAAAAAAAAAAAAAAAAAAAAAAAAAAAAAAACAGAGAGTTACTTGCTTTGATATCCGCTCTGTGGTCAGTTGTTACAGAAGAACCCTTTCAGATATCCGCACTGCAATTCTGGAGATAACACTTAACCAATCCTGAGACATACACCATAATCCCATACACTGCAAACCACTCTATGATATCCTGTAGTCAATTTCAGTATGACAGAGAGTTCCTGTTGATATCCTATGAGGTAAGTTTCATTTACAGGGTTAACCACTTCATGATATCCGCTCTTATTCTTTCGTATGACAGACGAGTTAACCACTTTGCTATTATTCCGCTACTGTAGTCAAGTTTCATTTACAGACGAGTTAACCCTTTGCTATTGATATCCGCTACTGGAGTTCAATTTAGATACAGACGAGTTAACCACTTTGCATGATATCGCTCTGAGTCAACTTCATTAACAGACGAGTTAACCACTTTCATTGATATCCGCTACTGTAGAGTCAATCAGTTACAGACGAAACTTTGCTATTGATATCCGCTCTGAGTCAATTTCAGTTTAACAGACGATTCCACTTTGCTTGATATCGCTACTGTAGAGTCAATTCAGTTAACAGACGAGTTAACCACTTTGCTATGATATCCGTAGAGAGTCAAGTTTCTTAACAGACGTTAACACTTTGCTTTAATCCCTATTGAGTCAAGTTTCAGTTCAAGGTTAACCACTTTGCTGATATCCCTTGAGTAAGTTCAGTATGACAGACGGTTAACCCTGCTATTATTCCCTTGAGAGTCAAGTTTCGTATACAGACGAGTTAACCCTTTCATTGATATCCGCTACTGTAGGTCAATTTCAGTATGACAGACGTTCCACTTTGCTTTATATCGCTCTGTAGGTGTTTCATTAAGATTAACCATGCTTTGATTCGTCTGTAGGTTCAGTTTCGTGACGACGAGTTAACTTTGATTCCTCTGGAGTATTTCAGTAACAGACGGTTAACCACTTCTTGATATCGCCTGGATCATTTCATACAACGGTTAACCCTTTGCTATTGTTCCGCTCTGTGATCTTTGTATGACAGACGAGTTAACCACTTTGCTGATATCGCTACTGTAATCCAATTCATTAAACAGTTAACCACTTATTGATATCGCTCAGAGTCCTTTCGTTGGACGAGTTAACCACTTGCTATTGATATCGCTACTGTAGGTCAAGTTTCGTATGACAGACGAGTTAACACTTTGCTTGATATCCACGAGTCAACTTTCATTAACGAGTTAACCACTTTGCTTGATATCCGCTCAGGTCAGCAGTGCAGACGAGTTAACCACTTTGCTATTGATATCCGCTACTTAGAGTCAAAAGACAGACGGTTAACCACTTTGTATTATCCGCTACGTGATCAGTTTCGATGACAGACGAGTTAACCCTGCTATGATACCCTCTGTAGGTATTTCGTATGCGACAAAACCCTTTCTATATTCGAGATCCATTTAGTATGACGAGTTAACCTTTGCTTTGATTCTCTGAGAGTCAAGTTTCGTATACAGACGGTTAACACTTTGCTGATATCCTCTGTAGGTCAGTTTCATATGACAGACGGTAACCACGCTTTGATATCCGCTACTGTAAGTCCAGTTTCATATGACAGACGGTTAACCACTTTGCTATTGATATCCGCTACTGTAGAGTCAAGTTTCGTATGCAGACGGTAACACTTAGATATCCGTAGAGTCAATTCGATGACAGAGTTAACCACTTTGCTGATATCCCAGGTCAGTTTCAGATGACAGACGAGTAACACGCGACCCACGAGAGTCAAGTTTCAGTATGACAGACGAGTCGCTTTGATATCAAACAAGTTTAGTTGAGAATTAACACTTTGTTTGATATCGCATGAAGTCTTAGTGAAGAGTAAACTTTGCTATTGATATCGCTGAGTCCAGTTTCAGTATGCAGACGAGTTAACCTTTGCTATTGATATCGCCTTAGGTCATTTGTTACGGAGTACTTGCATTGATATCGCTACTGTAGTCAATTTCAGTGACAGACGAGTTAACCCTGCTATTGATATCCGCTACTGTGAGTCAAGTTTCAGTATGACAGAAGTACTTAGTATCCTCTGTAGAGTCAGTTTCAGTTACAACGAGTTAACCATTTGCTTTGATATCGCTACTGTAGAGTCAGTTTCAGATACAGACGAGAACACTCATTGATATCCCTACTGTGAGTCAATATTACAGACGAGTTAACACTTGCTATTGATATCACTGTAGTCAATTTCAATGCAGACAGTTAACCACTTTAATCGCTACTGAGTCTTTCATTTAACAGACGAGTTAACCACTTTGCTATTGATATCCGCTACTGTAGAGTCTTTCAATGCGACGAGTTAACCACTTCATTGATATCCGCTACTGTAGAGTCCAGTTTCAGTATGACAGACGAGTTAACAACTGCTATTGATATCCGCTCTGGTCTTTCATTGCGACGATTAACCACTGCTATTGATATCCGCTATGAGTCAATCATTACAGACGGTTACCACTTTGCTATATATCCGCTACGAGTCCAGTATGACAGACGAGAACCACTGCTATTGATATCCGCTACTGTAGAGTCCAGTTTGATGACAGACGAGTTAACCACTTTGCATTGATATCGCTACTGTAGAGTCAACTTTCAGTACGCTTAACACTTTGCTATTGATATCCCTACGATCCAAGTTCAGTTACAGACGGTTAACCATGCATTGATCGCACTGTAGTCCACTTTCAGTTACAGACGAGTAACCCTGCTGATATCCCTCTGTAGGTCGTTTCGATGACAGACGAGTTAACACTTTGCTATTGATATCGCTACTGTAGGTCAAGTTTCAGTATGCAGAGTTAACCACTTTGCTATTGATATCCGCTCTGTAGAGTCAACAGTATGACGACGGTTAACACTGCTATTGATTCACTGTGAGTCAATTTCATAGAACGAGTTAACCACTTTGCTTGATATCGCCTGAGAGTCAGTTTCAGTGACGAGTTAACCCTTTGCTATTGATATCCTCTGTAGGTCAATTTCAGTATGACAGACGAGTTAACCCTTTTGATTCCGCTACAAGTCAAGTTTCATAGACAGACGAGTTAACCACTTTGCTATTGATATCCGCTACTTGGTTCAAGTCGTATACAGACGGTTAACCATTGTTTGATTCCTCTTGAGTCAGTTTCGTATGCGAGGTTAACCATTGATTGATATCCACTTGATTCAATTTCATTACGAAAATAACCCTTTTATTGTATCCCGTAGTATTCAGTATGACAGACGAGAACCACTTTGCTATTGATATCCGCTACGAAGTCAAGTTTCGTATACGACAGTTAACACTTCTATTGATATCCGCTCTGTAGGTCAGTTTCGATGAGACGGTTAACCCTTTTATTGATATCTCGGAGTCAAGTTTCAGTATGACAGACGAGTAACCACTTTCTTTGATATCCTCTGGTCAAGTTTCAGTATGACAGACGGTTAACCACTTTTATTGATATCCGCTGTGATACATATGAACGTACATTATTGATATCCTACTGTAGTCAAGTCGTATGACAGACGAGTTAACACTTTGCTATTGATATCCGCTACTGTAGAGTCCAAGTTTGTATGACGACGAGTTAACCACTTTGCTATTGATATCCGCTCTGGAGTCAAGTTTCAGTATACAGACGAGTAACCCCGATACCGCCTGTAGAGTCAGTTTCAGTATGAGACGAGTTAACACTTTGTGTATCGCTCTGTAAGTCGTTTATTGACAGACAGTTACTTGTATGATATCCGTACAGAGTCAAGTTTCAGTATGAGCGAGTACACTTTGCTATTGATATCCGCATGAATGTTTCGATGACGAGGTTAACCCTTTGCTATTGATATCGCTCGTAGAGTCAATTCATTACAGCGAGTTAACCACTTATTGATATCTACTGTAGTCATTTCAGTATGACAACAGTTAACACTTTGTATGATATCCGCTACTGTAGAGTCAGTTCAGTATGACAGACGGTTAACCACTTGCTTTATTCCGCTACTGGATAACTTTCAGTATGACAGACAGTTAACCCTTCTTTGATATCCGCCTGTAAGTCAAGTTTCAGTATGACAGACGGTTAACCACTTTGCATTGATATCGCTCTGTGGTTTCAGTAAGAGAACCACTTTTATTGATATCCGCTACAAGCAATTCATGACAGACGATTAACCACTGCTGATATCCCTACTGTAGAGTCATTTCAGTTACAGACGGTTAACCACTTCTATTGATATCCGCTACTGTAGAGTCACGTTACAGACGAGTTAACCCTTTGCTATTGATATCGCTAGAATCAACTTTCATTTAACGAGTTAACCTGTTGATATCCGCTCTGATCAAGTTTCAGTTCAGACGGTTAACCCTATTGATATCCGCTCGAGAGTCAGTTTATATGACAGACGATTAACCACTTCTGATATCCGCTACTGTGAGTCGTCGTATACAGACAGTTCCACTTTGCTATATCCGCACTGAGTCAATTTCATTTACAGACGAGTTAACCACTGCTATTGATATCCGCACTGTAGGTCAATTTCAGATGACAGAGGTAACCACGTATAATCCGCTACGAAGTCAATTCATTAACGAGTAACACTTTTATTGATATCCGCTACTGTAAGTCGTTTCAGTTAGACGAGTAACCACTTCATGATATCTACTGTGATCAATTTCATTTACAGACGTAACCCTTTCATTGATATCCACGAGTCAACTTTCATTTAACAGACGAGTTACCCTTTGCTGATTCCTACTGTAGAGTCCAATTCATTACAGACGAGTTAACCCTGTATATCGCTACTGTAGGTCCAGTTTCAGTATGACAGACGAGTTAACCACTTTCTTGATATCACTGAGGTCTTTCATTTAACAGACGAGTTAACCCTTTGTATTGATATCTGTCGTAGTTCAAGTTTCAGTATGACAGACGGTTAACCACTTTGCTATTGATTCGCTCTGTAGTCAACTTTATTTTAACAGACGGTTAACACTTTGCTATTGATACCCATGAGGTCACTTTCAGAACAACGAGTTAACCACTTTGTATGATATCCTCGAAGTCAACTTTCATTACAGAGGTTAACCACTGCTATTGATATCGCTACTGTAGAGTCCAATTTCATTACAGAGGTTAACCACTTTCTATTGATATCCACTGTGAGTCGTTTTTAACGGTTAACACGCTATTGATCCGCTACTGTAAGTCAGTTCAGTATGACGACGGTTAACATTTGCTATTGATATCCGCTCGTATCGTTTCGTATGACAAGAGTTAACCCTTGCTTGATATCGCCGTAGGTCATTTCATTACAGACAGGTAACCACTTTGCTTGATATCCGCTACTGTAGGTCAATTTCAGTACAGACGAGTTAACCCTTTGCTAGTATCATGTGAGTCCAATTTCAGTATAGAACGAGTTAACACTTTGCTATTGATATCCGCACTGAGAGTCCGTTTCAGTATGACGACGAGTTAACCACTATTGATATCGCTCTGTGGTCAACAGTATGACAGACGAGTTAACATTTGCTTGATTCCTCTGGTTATTGTGAAAGTTAACCCTTTGCTATTGATATCCGCTACTTAGAGTCCAGTTTCAGTATGACAGACAGTAACATTGCTTTGATATCCGCCTGTAGAGTCAATCAGACAAGAGTTAACCTTTGCTATTGATATCCCCTGTGGTCTTCAGAACAACTTAACAACTTGCATTGAATGCCTAAGTCAATTTCGTGAAGACGGTTACCTTTGCTATTATATCCGCTACTGAGAGCAAGTTCCGAGCGGTTAACCTGTGAATTACTTAAGTTTCAGTATGGACGAGGTAACCACTTGGATTCCGCACTGTAGTCAGTCAGTACGGAGAACCCTGTATGAATCCTACTAGGTCGTTTCAGATGCGACGGTTAACCACTTTGCTATTGATATCGTTGAGAGTATTTCAGTATGACAGACGAGTTAACATTTGTTTGATACCGCTACTTAGGTCAGTTTTTGGACGGTTAATTATTGTACCGCTACGTAGAGCACTTTATTTAACAGACGGTTAACCACTTTGCTATGATATGCTACTTAAGTATTTAGTAGACGACATTAACTTTGTATTATTCCTACTGTCAATCAAGCGAGTTACCTGATATCGCCGTAGTCAACTTAATGAAGACGGTTCCCTTGTATGAACGACTGTGGGTTTCAGTATAAGACATAAACTTTGTTTGTATCCGCTACTTGATCCAACTTTCAGTATAAACGGTTAACACTTGCTATTATACCCTACAAGCCAAGCAGATGACACATCATTGCATATATCCGCTACTGAAGAATTCAGTAGACAAGAGTAACATTGCTTTGAACGCTACTGTAGTCCACAGTAACAAAGTACACTTTGTATGATATGCTTGAGAGTCCAACTATAAAAAGTTAAATGCTATTGATATCGCTATGTACAATCAGCAGACGATTAAATGCTTTTATGCTAGAGAGTTAGATCCGTACTGGCAACAATCATAGGACTCAGACGAAAATTGCATTGTTCCGCGATTCGAACCCACAACTTTCAGTATACAGACGAGTTAACCACTTTACTACTGATATCTCGCTACTGATATCCGCTATTGTAGAGTCCAACTTTCAGTATAACAGACTAGTTAACCACTTTACTACTGATATCTGCTACTGATATCCGCTATTGTAGAGTCCAACTTTCGCATAACAGACGAGTTAACCACTTTGCTATTGATATCCGCTACTGTAGAGTTCAAGTTTTAGTATAACAGACGAGTTAACCACTTTGCTACTGATATCACAACATTCAGTATAACAGACGAGTTAACCACTTTGCTATTGATATCTGCACTTTCAGTATAACAGACGAGTTAACCACTTTGCTACTGATATCACAACTTTCAGTATAACAGACGAGTTAACCACTTTGCTATTGATATCTCAACTTTCAGTATAACAGACGAGTTAACCACTTTGCTATTGATATCTCAACTTTCAGTATAACAGACGAGTTAACCACTTTGCTACTGATATCACAACTTTCAGTATAACAGACGAGTTAACCACTTTGCTATTGATATCCTCAACTTTCAGTATAACAGACGAGTTAACCACTTGCTATTGATATCTCAACTTTCAGTAAACAGACGAGTTAACCACTTTTGTATTGATATCTCAACTTTCAGTTAACAGACGAGTTAACCACTTTGCTATTGATATCACAACTTTCAGTATAACAGACGAGTTAACCACTTTACTACTGATATCTGCTACTGATATCCGCTACTGATATCCGCTACTGATATCCGCTACTGATGTCGCACGATATCCGCTACTGATATCCGCTACTGTAGAGTCCAACTTTCAGTTTAACAGACGAGTTAACCACTTTGCTATTGATATCCGCTACTGATATCTGCTATTGATATCCACTATTGTAGAGTTCAAGTTTCAGTATAACAGACGAGTTAACCACTTTGCTATTGATATCCGCTACTGATATCTGCTATTGATATCCGCTACTGTAGAGTCCAAGTTTCAGTATGACAGACGAGTTAACCACGTTGCTATTGATATCCACTATTGTAGAGTTCAAGTTTCAGTTTAACAGACGAGTTAACCACTTTGCTATTGATATCCGCTACTGTAGAGTTCAACTTTCATGTATGACAGACGAGCTAACCACTTTGCTATTGATATCCGCTACTGTAGAGTTCAAGTTTCAGTTTAACAGACGAGTTAACCACTTTCTGCATTGATATCCGCTACTGTAGAGTTCAAGTTTCAGTATAACAGACGAGTTAACCACTTTGCTATTGATATCCGCTATTGTAGAGTTCAAGTTTCAGTTTAACAGACGAGTTAACCACTTTGCTATTGATATCCACTATTGTAGAGTTCAAGTTTAAGTTTAACAGACGAGTTAACCACTTTGCTATTGATATCCACTATTGTAGAGTCCAAGTTTCAGTATGACAGACGAGTTAACCACTTTGCTATTGATATCCACTATTGTAGAGTTCAAGTTTCAGTATGACAGACGAGTTAACCACTTTGCTATTGATATCCGCTACTGTAGAGTCCAACTTTCAGTATGACAGACTAGTTAACCACTTTGCTATTGATATCCGCTACTGTAGAGTTCAAGTTTCAGTATAACAGACGAGTTAACCACTTTGCTATTGATATCCGCTACTGTAGAGTCCAAGTTTCAGTATGACAGACGAGTTAACCACTTTGCTATTGATATCCGCTACTGTAGAGTCCAACTTTCAGTTTAACAGACGAGTTAACCACTTTGCTATTGATATCCGCTACTGTAGAGTTCAAGTTTCAGTATGACAGACGAGTTAACCACTTTGCTATTGATATCCGCTACTGTAGAGTTCAAGTTTCAGTATGACAGACGAGTTAACCACTTTGCTATTGATATCCGCTACTGTAGAGTTCAAGTTTCGTCATGACAGACGAGTTAACCACTTTGCTATTGATATCCGCTACGGTAGAGTTCAAGTTTCAGTATGACAGACGAGTTAACCACTTTGCTATTGATATCCGCTACTGTAGAGTTCAAGTTTCAGTATGACAGACGAGTTAACCACTTTGCTATTGATATCCGCTACTGTAGAGTCCAAGTTTCAGTATGACAGACGAGTTAACCACTTTGCTATTGATATCCGCTACGAGAGACAAGTTTCAGTATAACAGACGAGTTAACAACTTTGCTATTGATATCCGCTACTGTAGAGTCCAAGTTTCAGTATGACAGAAGAGTTAACCACTTTACTATTGATATCCGCTACTGTAGAGTCCAAGTTTCAGTATGACAGACGAGTTAACCACTTTGCTATTGATATCCGCTACTGTAGAGTTCAAGTTTCAGTATGACAGACGAGGAAACACTTGCTATTGATATCCGCACTAGAGTCCAAGTTTCATATGACAGACGAGTTAACTACTTGGCTATTGATATCCGCTACTGTAGAGTCCAAGTTTCAGTCATGACAGACGAGTTAACCATTTCTATTGATATCCGCTACTGTAGAGTCCAAGTTTCAGCATGACAGACGAGTTAACAACTTTGCTATTGATATCCGGGCTACCTGTAGAGACAAGCGTTTCAGTGATGACAGACGAGTTAACCACTTTGCTATTGATATCCGTACTGTAGAGTCCAACTTCATTTTAACAGACGAGTTAACCACTTTCTCCATTGATATCCGCTACTGTAGAGTCCAACTTTCAAGTATGACAGACGAGTTAACCACTTCTATTGATATCCGCTACTGTAGAGTCCAAGTTTCAGTGATGACAGACGAGTTAACCACTTAGCTTGATATCCGCATACAGAGAGTCCAAGTTTCAGTATGACAGACGAGTTAACCACTTTGCTATTGATATCCACTATTGTAGAGTTCAAGTTCAGAGACAGACGAGTTAACCACTTTGCTATTGATATCCGCTACGTAGAGTTCGTTTCAGCTTTAACAGACGAGTCAACCACTTTGCTATTGATATCCGCTACAGTAGAGTCCAAGTTTCAGATGACAGACGAGTTAACCACTTTGCTATTGATATCCACTATTGTAGAGTTCAAGTTTCAGCTTAACAGACGAGCTAACCACTTTGATTGATATCCGCTACTGTAGAGTTCAAGTTTCAGTATAACAGACGAGTTAACCACTTTGCATTGATATCCGCATTGTAGAGTTCAAGTTTCAGTTTAACAGACGAGTTAACCACTTTGCTATTGATATCCACTATTGTAGAGTTCAAGTTTAAGTTTAACAGACGAGTTAACCACTTTGCTATTGATATCCACTATTGTAGAGTCCAAGTTTCAGTATGACAGACGAGTTAACCACTTTGCTATTGATATCCACTATTGTAGAGTTCAAGTTTCAGTATGACAGACGAGTTAACCACTTTGCTATTGATATCCGCTACTGTAGAGTTCAAGTTTCAGTATAACAGACGAGTTAACCACTTTGCTATTGATATCCGCTACTGTAGAGTCCAACTTTCATTTTAACAGACGAGTTAACCACTTTGCTATTGATATCCGCTACTGTAGAGTCCAACTTTCAGTATGACAGACGAGTTAACCACTTTGCTATTGATATCCGCTACTGTAGAGTCCAAGTTTCAGTATGACATACGAGTTAACCACTTTAGCATTGATATCCGCTACCGTAGAGTCCAACTTTCAGTATGACAGACGAGTTAACCACTTTGCTATTGATATCCGCTACTGTAGAGTCCAAGTTTCAGTATGACAGACGAGTTAACCACTTTGATATTGATATCCGCTACTGTAGAGTCCAACTTTCAGTACGACAGACGAGTTAATCACTTTGCTATTGATATCCGCTACTGTAGAGTCCAAGTTTCAGTATGACAGACGAGTTAACCACTTTGCTATTGATATCCGCTACTGTAGAGTCCAACTTTCAGTATGACAGACGAGTTAACCACTTTGCTATTGATATCCGCTACTGTAGAGTCCAAGTTTCAGTTTAACAGACGAGTTAACCACTTTGCTATTGATATCCGCTACTGTAGAGTCCAAGTTTCAGTATGACAGACGAGTTAACCACTTTGCTATTGATATCTGCTACTGTAGAGTTCAAGTTTCAGTATGACAGACGAGCTTAATCCACTTTGCTATTGATATCCGCTACTGTGAGTCCAACTTCAGTATAACAGACGAGTTAATCACTTGCTATTGATATCCGCTACTGTAGAGTCCAAGTTTCAGTATGACAGACGAGTTAACCACTTTGCTATTGATATCCACTATTGTAGAGTTCAAGTTTCAGTTTAACAGACGAGTTAACCACTTTGCTATTGATATCCGCTACTGTAGAGTTCAACTTCTCAGATGACAGACGAGTTAACCACTTTGCTATTGATATCCGCTACTGTAGAGTTCAAGTTTCAGTTTAACAGACGAGTTAACCACTTTGCTATTGATATCCGCTACTGTAGAGTTCAAGTCAGCATAACAGACGAGTTAACCACTTTGCTATTGATATCCGCTACTGTAGAGTTCAACTTTCATTTTAACAGACGAGTTAACCACTTTGCTATTGATATCCGCTACTGTAGAGTTCAACTTCAGCATGACAGACGAGTTAACCACTTGCTATTGATATCCGCTACTGTAGAGTTCAAGTTTCAGTTTAACAGACGAGTTAACCACTTTGCTATTGATATCCGCTACTGTAGAGTTCAAGTTTCAGTATAACAGACGAGTTAACCACTTTGCTATTGATATCCGCTATTGTAGAGTTCAAGTTTCAGTTTAACAGACGAGTTAACCACTTTGCTATTGATATCCACTATTGTAGAGTTCAAGTTTCAGTTTAACAGACGAGTTAACCACTTTGCTATTGATATCCACTATTGTAGAGTCCAAGTTTCAGTATGACAGACGAGTTAACCACTTTACTATATCCACTATTGTAGAGTTCTAAGTCTGTAGTATGACAGACGAGCAACCACTTTGCATTGATATCCGCTACTGTAGAGTCCAACTTTCAGTATGACAGACTAGTTAACCACTTTGCTATTGATATCCGCTACTGTAGAGTTCAAGTTTCAGTATAACAGACGAGTTAACCACTTTGCTATTGATATCCGATACTGTAGAGTTCAAGTTTCAGTATGACAGACGAGTTAACCACTTTTGCATTGATATCCGCTACTGTAGAGTCCAACTTTCAGTATGACAGACGAGTTAACCACTTTGCTATTGATATCCGCTACTGTAGAGTCCAAGTTTCAGTATGACAGACGAGTTAACCACTTTGCTATTGATATCCGCTACTGTAGAGTCCAAGTTTCAGTATGACAGACGAGTTAACCACTTTGCTATTGATATCCGCTACTGTAGAGTCCAACTTTCATTTTAACAGACGAGTTAACCACTTTGCTATTGATATCCGCTACTGTAGAGTCCAACTTTCAGTATGACAGACGAGTTAACCACTTTGCCATTGATATCCGCTACTGTAGAGTCCAAGCTCAGTATGACAGACGAGTTAACCACTTTGCCATTGATATCCGCTACTGTAGAGTCCAACTTTCAGTATGACAGACGAGTTAACCACTTTGCTATTGATATCCGCTACTGTAGAGTTCAAGTTTCAGTATGACAGACGAGTTAACCACTTTGCTATTGATATCCGCTACTTAGAGTTCGTTTCAGTATGACAGACGAGTTAACCACTTTGCTCATTGATATCCGCTACTGTAGAGTCTAAGCTCAGTATGACAGACGAGTTAACCACTTTGCTATTGATATCCGCTACTGTAGAGTTCAAGTTTCGGTATGACAGACAAGTTAACCACTTTGCTATTGATATCCGCTACTGTAGAGTCCAAGTTTCAGTATGACAGACGAGTTAACCACTTTGCTATTGATATCCGCTACTGTAGAGTCCAAGTTTCAGTATAGCAGACGAGTTAACAACTTTGCTATTGATATCCGCTACTGTAGAGTCCAAGTTTCAGTATGACAGACGAGTCTAACCACTTTGCATTGATATCCGCTACGTAGAGTCCAAGTTTCAGCATGACAGACGAGTTAACCACTTTGCTATTGATATCCGCTACTGTAGAGTTCAAGTTTCAGTATGACAGACGAGGTAACCACTTTGCTATTGATATCCGCTACTGTAGAGTCCAAGTTTCAGTATGACAGACGAGTTAACCACTTTGCTATTGATATCCGCTACTGTAGAGTCCAAGTTTCAGTATGACAGACGAGTTAACCACTTTGCTATTGATATCCGCTACTGTAGAGTCCAAGTTTCAGTATGACAGACGAGTTAACAACTTTGCTATTGATATCCGCTACTGTAGAGTCCAAGTTTCAGTATGACAGACGAGTTAACCACTTTGCTATTGATATCCGCTACTGTAGAGTCCAACTTTCAGTATGACAGACGAGTTAACCACTTTGCTATTGATATCCGCTACTGTAGAGTCCAAGTTTCAGATGATAGACGAGCAACCACTTTGCTATTGATATCCGCTACTGTAGAGTCCAACTTTCATTTTAACAGACGAGTTAACCACTTTGCTATTGATATCCGCTACTGTAGAGTCCAACTTTCAGTATGACAGACGAGTTAACCACTTTGCTATTGATATCCGCTACGTAGAGTCCAAGTTTCGGTATGACAGACGAGTTAACCACTTTGCTATTGATATCCGCTACTGTAGAGTTCAAGTTTCAGTTTAACAGACGAGTTAACCACTTTGCTATTGATATCCGCTACTGTAGAGTTCAAGTTTCAGTATAACAGACGAGTTAACCACTTTGCATGATATCCGCTACTGTGAGTTCAACTTTCATTTTAACAGACGAGTTAACCACTTTGCTATTGATATCCGCTACTGTAGAGTTCAACTTTCAGTATGACAGACGAGTTAACCACTTTGCTATTGATATCCGCTACTGTAGAGTTCAAGTTTCAGTTTAACAGACGAGTTAACCACTTTGCTATTGATATCCGCTACTGTAGAGTTCAAGTTTCAGTATGACAGACGAGTTAACCACTTTGCTATTGATATCCGCTACGTAGAGTCCAAGTCGATGACAGACGAGTTAACAACTTTGCTATTGATATCCGCCACTGTAGAGTCCAAGTTTCAGTATGACAGACGAGTTAACCACTTTGCTATTGATATCGCACTGTAGAGTCCAACTTTCATTTTAACAGACGAGTTAACCACTTTGCTAGTGATATCCGCTACTGTAGAGTCCAACTTTCAGTATGACAGACGAGCAACCACTTTGCTTGATATCCGCTACTGTAGAGTCCAAGTTTCAGCTATGACAGACGAGTTAACCACTTTGCTATTGATATCCGCTACTGTAGAGTCCAACTTCAGCATGACAGACGAGTTAACCATTTTGCTATTGATATCCGCTACTGTAGAGTCCAAGTTTCAGTATGACAGACGAGTTAACCACTTTGCTATTGATATCCGCTACTGTAGAGTCCAACTTTCAGTATGACAGACGAGTTAACCACTTTGCTATTGATATCCGCTACTGTAGAGTTCAAGTTTCAGTATGACAGACGAGTTAACCACTTTGCTATTGATATCCGCTACTGTAGAGTCCAAGTTTCAGTATGACAGACGAGTTAACCACTTTGCTATTGATATCCGCTACTGTAGAGTCCAACTTTCAGTATGACAGACGAGTTAACCACTTTGCTATTGATATCCGCTACTGTAGAGTCCAACTTTCAGTATGACAGACGAGTTAACCACTTTGCTATTGATATCCGCACTGAGAGTCCAAGTTTCAGTATGACAGACGAGTTAACCACTTTGCTATTGATATCCGCTACTGTAGAGTCCAACTTTCAGTATGACAGACGAGTTAACCACTTTGCTATTGATATCCGCTACTGTAGAGTTCAAGTTTCAGTATGACAGACGAGTTAACCACTTTGATGTGATATCCGCTACTTTAGAGTTCAAGTTTCAGTATGACAGACGAGTTCAACCACTTGATATTGATATCCGCACTGTAGAGTTCAAGTTTCAGTATGACAGACGAGTTAACCACTTGTTATTGATATCCGCTACTGTAGAGTTCTAAGTTCAGTATGACAGACAAGTTAACCACTCTGTATTGATATCCGCTACTGTAGAGTCCAAGTTTCAGTATGACAGACGAGTTAACCACTTTGCTATTGATATCCGCTACTGTAGAGTCCAAGTTTCAGTATAGCAGACGAGTTAACAACTTTGCTATTGATATCCGCTACTGTAGAGTCCAAGTTTCAGTATGACAGACGAGTTAACCACTTTGCTATTGATATCCGCTACTGTAGAGTTCAAGTTTCAGTATGACAGACGAGGTAACCACTTTCATATTGATATCCGCCACTGTAGAGTCCAAGTTTCAGTATGACAGACGAGTTAACCACTTTGCTATTGATATCCGCTACGTAGAGTCCAAGTTTCAGCATAGCAGACGAGTTAACAACTTTGCTATTGATATCCGCTACTGTAGAGTCCAAGTTTCAGTATGACAGACGAGTTAACCACTTTGCTATTGATATCCGCTACTGTAGAGTCCAAGTTTCAGTATGACAGACGAGTTAACCACTTTGCTATTGATATCCGCTACTGTAGAGTTCAAGTTTCGTATGACAGACGAGGTAACCACTTGCTATTGATATCCGCTACTGTAGAGTCCAAGTTTCAGTATGACAGACGAGTTAACCACTTTGCTATTGATATCCGCTACTGTAGAGTCCAAGTTTCGTCATGACAGACGAGTTAACCACTTTGCTATTGATATCCGCTACTGTAGGTCCAAGTTTCGATGACAGACGAGTAACAACTTTGCTATTGATATCCGCTACTGTAGAGTCCAAGTTTCAGCATGATGACGAGTTAACCACTTTGCTATTGATATCCGCTACTGTAGAGTCCAACTTTCATTTTAACAGACGAGTTAACACTTGCTATTGATATCCGCTACTGTAGAGTCCAACTTTCAGTATGACAGACGAGTTAACCACTTTGCTATTGATATCCGCTACTGTAGAGTCCAAGTCAGATGACAGACGAGTTAACCACTTTGCTATTGATATCCGCTACTGTAGAGTCCAACTTTCAGTATGACAGACGAGTTAACCACTTTGCTATTGATATCCGCTACTGTAGAGTCCAAGTCAGAGTGACAGACGAGTTAACCACTTTGCTATTGATATCCGCTACTGTAGAGTTCAAGTTTCAGTATGACAGACGAGTAACCACTTTTGCATGATATCCGCTACTGTAGAGTCCAACTTTCAGTATGACAGACGAGTTAACCACTTTGCTATTGATATCCGCTACTGTAGAGTCCAAGTTTCAGTTTAACAGACGAGTTAACCACTTTGCTATTGATATCCGCTACTGTAGAGTCCAACTTTCAGTTTAACAGACGAGTTAACCACTTTGCTATTGATATCCGCTACTGTAGAGTCCAACTTTCAGTTTAACAGACGAGTTAACCACTTAGCATTGGGATATCCGCTACTGTAGAGTCCAAGTTTCAGTATAGCAGACGAGTTAACAACTTTGATATGATATCCGCTACTGTAGAGTCCAAGTTTCAGTATGACAGACGAGTTAACCACTTTGCTATTGATATCCGCTACTGTAGAGTTCAAGTTTGCATGACAGACGAGTTAACCACTTTGCTATTGATATCCGCTACTGTAGAGTCCAAGTTTCAGTATTACAGACGAGTTAATCCACTTGCTATTGATATCCGCTACAGAGTTCAAGTTTCAGTATGACAGACGAGTTAACCACTTTGCTATTGATATCCGCTACGTAGAGTCCAAGTTTCACATGACAGACGAGTTAACCACTTTAGCTGATATCCGCTACTGTAGAGTTCAAGTTTCAGCATGACAGACGAGTTAACCACTTTGCCATTGATATCCGCTACTGTAGAGTCCAAGTCAGTATACAGACGAGTTAACCACTTTGCTATTGATATCCGCTACTGTAGAGTTCAACTTTCATTTTAACAGACGAGTTAACCCTCTATTGATTTCCGCTACTGTAGAGTCCAACTTTCAGTATGACAGACGAGCAACCACTTTGCTATTGATATCCGCTACTGTAGAGTCCAAGTTTCAGATGACAGACGAGTTAACACTTTGCTATTGATATCCGCTACTGTAGAGTCCAACTTTCAGTTTAACAGACGAGTTAACCACTTTGCTATTGATATCTGCTACTGTAGAGTTCAAGTTTCAGTATGACAGACGAGTAACCACTTTGCTTATTGATATCCGCTACTGTAGAGTCCAACTTTCATTTTAACAGACGAGTTAACCACTTTGCTATTGATATCCGCTACTGTAGAGTCCAACTTTCAGTATGACAGACGAGTTAACCACTTTGCTATTGATATCCGCTACTGTAGAGTCCAACTTTCAGTATGACAGACGAGTTAACCACTTTGCCATTGATATCCGCTACTGTAGAGTCCAAGTTTCAGTATGACAGACGAGTTAACCACTTTGCTATTGATATCCGCTACTGTAGAGTCCAAGTTTCAGTATAGCAGACGAGTTAACAACTTTGCTATTGATATCCGCTACTGTAGGAGTCCAAGTTTCGATGACAGACGAGTTAACCACTTTGCTATTGATATCCGCTACTGTAGAGTCCAAGTTTCAGTATGACAGACGAGTTAACCACTTAGCATTGATATCCGCTACTGTAGAGTTCAAGTTTCAGTATGACAGACGAGGTAACCACTTTGCTATTGATATCCGCTACTGTAGAGTCCAAGTTTCAGTATGACAGACGAGTTAACCACTTTGCTATTGATATCCGCTACTGTAGAGTCCAAGTTTCAGTATAGCAGACGAGTTAACAACTTTGCTATTGATATCCGCTACTGTAGAGTCCAAGTTTCAGTATGACAGACGAGTTAACCACTTTGCTATTGATATCCGCTACTGTAGAGTCCAAGTTTCAGTATGACAGACGAGTTAACCACTTTGCTATTGATATCCGCTACTGTAGAGTTCAAGTTTCAGTATGACAGACGAGTTAACCACTTTGCTATTGATATCCGCTACTGTAGAGTCCAAGTTTCAGTATGACAGACAAGTTAACCACTTTGCTATTGATATCCGCTACTGTAGAGTCCAAGTTTCAGTATGACAGACGAGTTAACCACTTTGCTATTGATATCCGCTACTGTAGAGTCCAAGTTTCAGTATAGCAGACGAGTTAACAACTTTGCTATTGATATCCGCTACTGTAGAGTCCAAGTTTCAGTATGACAGACGAGCAACCACTTTATTGATATCCGCTACTGTAGAGTCCAAGTTTCAGTATGACAGACGAGTTAACCACTTTGCTATTGATATCCGCTACTGTAGAGTTCAAGTTTCAGTATGACAGACGAGGTAACCACTTTGCTATTGATATCCGCTACTGTAGAGTCCAAGTTTCAGTATGACAGACGAGTTAACCACTTTGCTATTGATATCCGCTACTGTAGAGTCCAAGTTTCAGTATGACAGACGAGTTAACCACTTTGCTATTGATATCCGCTACTGTAGAGTCCAAGTTTCAGTATGACAGACGAGTTAACAACTTTGCTATTGATATCCGCTACTGTAGAGTCCAAGTTTCAGTATGACAGACGAGCAACCACTTTGCTATTGATATCCGCTACTGTAGAGTCCAACTTTCATTTTAACAGACGAGTTAACCACTTTGCTATTGATATCCGCTACTGTAGAGTCCAACTTTCAGTATGACAGACGAGTTAACCACTTTGCTATTGATATCCGCTACTGTAGAGTCCAAGTTTCAGTATGACAGACGAGTTAACAACTTTGCTATTGATATCCGCTACTGTAGAGTCCAACTTTCAGTATGACAGACGAGTTAACCACTTTGCTATTGATATCCGCACTGTAGAGTCCAAGTTCAGTATGACAGACGAGTTAACCACTTTGCTATTGATATCCGCTACTGTAGAGTCCAACTTTCAGTATGACAGACGAGTTAATCCACTTTGCATTGATATCCGCTACGTAGAGTCCAAGTTTGTATGACAGACGAGTTAATCCACTTTGCTATTGATATCGCTACTGTAGAGTCCAACTTTCAGTATGACAGACGAGTTAACCACTTTGCTATTGATATCCGCTACTGTAGAGTCCAAGTTTCAGTTTAACAGACGAGTTAACCACTTTGCTATTGATATCCGCTACTGTAGAGTCCAACTTTCAGTTTAACAGACGAGTTAACCACTTTGCTATTGATATCCGCTACTGTAGAGTCCAAGTTTCAGTATGACAGACGAGTTAACCACTTTGCTATTGATATCCGCTACTGTAGAGTTCAAGCTTCAGCATGACAGACGAGTTAACCACTTTGCTATTGATATCCGCTACTGTAGAGTCCAAGTTTCAGTATGACAGACGAGTTAACCACTTTGCTATTGATATCCGCTACTGTAGAGTTCAAGTTTCAGTATGACAGACGAGTAACCACTTGCTATTGATATCCGCTACTGTAGAGTCCAAGTTTCAGTATTACAGACGAGTTAACCACTTTGCTATTGATATCCGCTACTGTAGAGTTCAAGTTTCGCATGACAGACGAGTTAACCACTTTGCATTGATATCCGCTACGTAGAGTCCAAGTTTCAGTCATGACAGACGAGTTAACCACTTTGCTATTGATATCCGCTACTGTAGAGTTCAAGTTTCAGTATGACAGACGAGTTAACCATTTTGCTATTGATATCCGCTACCAGAGTCCAAGTTTCAGTATTACAGACGAGTTAACCACTTTGCTATTGATATCCGCTACTGTAGAGTTCAACTTTCATTTTAACAGACGAGTTAACCCCTTTGCTATTGATATCCGCTACTGTAGAGTTCAACTTTCAGTATGACAGACGAGTAACCACTTTGCTTGATATCCGCTACTGTAGAGTCCAAGTTTCAGTATTACAGACGAGTTAACCACTTTGCTATTGATATCCGCTACTGTAGAGTTCAAGTTTCAGTATGACAGACGAGTTAACCACTTTGCTATTGATATCCGCTACTGTAGAGTCCAAGTTTCAGTATGACAGACGAGTTAACCACTTTGCTATTGATATCCGCTACTGTAGAGTTCAAGTTCAGTGCAGACAGACGAGTTAACCACTTTGCTATTGATATCCGCCACTGATATCCGCTATTGATATCCGCTACTGATATCCGCATTGATATCCGCTACTGTAGAGTTCAAGTTTCAGTATGACAGACGAGCAACCACTTTGCTATTGATATCCGCTACTGTAGAGTCCAAGTTTCAGTATGACAGACGAGTTAACCACTTTGCTATTGATATCCGCTACGTAGAGTCCAAGTTTCAGTATAACAGACGAGTTAACAACTTTGCTATTGATATCCGCTACTGTAGAGTCCAAGTTTCAGTATGACAGACGAGTTAACCACTTTGCTATTGATATCCGCTACTGTAGAGTCCAAGTTTCAGTATGACAGACGAGTAACCACTTTGCGCTGATATCCGCTACTGTAGAGTTCAAGTTTCAGTATGACAGACGAGGTAACCACTTTGCTATTGATATCCGCTACTGTAGAGTCCAAGTTTCAGTATGACAGACGAGTTAACCACTTTGCTATTGATATCCGCTACTGTAGAGTCCAAGTTTCAGTATGACAGACGAGTTAATCCACTTTGGCTATTGATATCCGCTACTGTAGAGTCCAAGTTTCAGTATGACAGACGAGTTAACAACTTTGTTATTGATATCCGCTACTGTAGAGTCCAAGTTTCAGTATGACAGACGAGTTAACCACTTTGCTATTGATATCCGCTACTGTAGAGTCCAACTTTCAGTATGACAGACGAGTTAACCACTTTGCTATTGATATCCGCTACTGTAGAGTCCAAGTTTCAGTATGACAGACGAGTTAACCACTTTGCTATTGATATCCGCTACTGTAGAGTCCAACTTTCAGTATGACAGACGAGTTAACCACTTTGCTATTGATATCCGCTACTGTAAAGTCCAAGTTTCAGTATGACAGACGAGTTAACCACTTTGCTATTGATATCCGCTACTGTAGAGTCCAACTTTCAGTATGACAGACGAGTTAACCACTTTGCTATTGATATCCGCTACTGTAGAGTCCAAGTTTCAGTATGACAGACGAGTAATCCACTTTGCATTGATATCCGCTACTGTAGAGTCCAACTTTCAGTATGACAGACGAGTTAACCACTTTGCTATTGATATCCGCTACTGTAGAGTCCAAGTTTCAGTTTAACAGACGAGTTAACCACTTTGCTATTGATATCCGCTACTGTAGAGTTCAAGTTTCAGTATGACAGACGAGTTAACCACTTTGCTATTGATATCCGCTACTGTAGAGTCCAAGTTTCAGTATTACAGACGAGTTAACCACTTTGCTATTGATATCCGCTACTGTAGAGTTCAACTTTCATTTTAACAGACGAGTTAACCACTTTGCTATTGATATCCGCTACTGTAGAGTCAAACTTTCAGTATGACAGACGAGTTAACCACTTTGCTATTGATATCCGCTACTGTAGAGTTCAACTGTCATTTTAACAGACGAGTTAACCACTTTGCTATTGATATCCGCTACTGTAGAGTCCAACTTTCAGTTTAACAGACGAGTTAACCACTTTGCTATTGATATCTGCTACTGTAGAGTTCAACTTCTACTTAACAGACGAGTTAACACTTTGCTATTGATATCGCTTACTGTAGAGTCCAACTTTCATTTTAACAGACGAGTAACCACTTTAGCTATTGATATCCGCTACCGTAGAGTTCAAGTTTCATTTTAACAGACGAGTTAACCACTTTGCTATTGATATCCGCTACTGTGGAGTCCAAGTTTCAGTATGACAGACGAGTTAACCACTTTGCTATTGATATCCGCTACTGTAGAGTCCAACTTCTTTAACAGACGAGTTAACCACTTTGCTATTGATATCCGCTATTGATATCCGCTATTGATATCCGCTACTGTAGAGTTCAAGTTTCAGTATGACAGACGAGTTAACCACTTTGCTATTGATATCCGCTACTGTAGAGTTCAACTTTCATTTTAACAGACGAGTTAACCACTTTGCTATTGATATCCGCTACTGTAGAGTCCAACTTTCAGTTAAACAGACGAGTTAACCACTTTGCTATTGATATCTGCTTCGTTAGAGTTCAACTTTCATTTTAACAGATGAGTTAACCACTTTGCTATTGATATCTGCTACTGTAGAGTCCAACTTTCATTTTAACAGACGAGTTAACCACTTTGCTATTGATATCCGCTACTGTAGAGTTCAAGTTTCATTTTAACAGACGAGTTAACTCACTTTTGCTATTGATATCCGCTACTGTAGAGTCCAAGTTTCAGTATGACAGACGAGTTAACCACTTTGCTATTGATATCCGCTACTGTAGAGTTCAAGTTTCAGTATGACAGACGAGTTAACCACTTTGCTATTGATATCCGCTACTGTAGAGTCCAACTTTCAGTTTAACAGACGAGTTAACCACTTTGCTATTGATATCCGCTACTGTAGAGTCCAACTTTCAGTTTAACAGACGAGTTAACCACTTTGCTATTGATATCCGCTACTGTAGAGTCCAACTTTCAGTATGACAGACGAGTTAACCACTTTGCTATTGATATCCGCTACTGTAGAGTCCAAGTTTCAGTATGACAGACGAGTTAACAACTTTGCTATTGATATCCGCTACTGTAGAGTCCAACTTTCAGTATGACAGACGAGTTAACCACTTTGCTATTGATATCCGCTACTGTAGAGTCCAACTTTCAGTATGACAGACCAGTTAACCACTTTGCTATTGATATCCGCTACTGTAGAGTCCAAGTTTCAGTATGACAGACGAGTTAACAACTTTGTTATTGATATCCGCTACTGTAGAGTCCAACTTCAGTATGACAGACGAGTTAACAACTTTGCTATTGATATCCCCTACTGTAGAGTCCAATCCTCGAACACAATCTCTACTACAGGTGGAGCATACATGATCAAGGTTAGACAAATATTGACGCCTTATATGGCACCTCTGACTGATTTTTGCGTGAAGACGAGCCTACTTCGACTTTGAGGTACTTGTAATTTGCCCTGTTGGCCTCGAACTCTGGAACAAGCACGGCAAGTGGCTACTAGCAAAGCGTGTTATCGACCCGCCATCGGCGCACACAATACTTATAGTTTTTAAAATCTGGCCAGCAATGGCGGAATGCGGAAGGGCCATTCAAAATCAGGACTGTTTGATTCTGGACACGACTTTGCTAGCGCATTTCCACCATGTTTGGTCGGGTATTTTCCGATTTCGTTTGCCGAGCTACTGAGTTAGTGCTTGAGCAACGCTGTGAGCTAGGAATGTTACATGGAATGCTTTTGCTGTGTCAGCGTGCGTTTGTTGTGTGTATTCAGAAAATGGCGGACAGCGGTTATGACGAACGACTCAATCTGCATTATGCAGTGATATTGCGTGTGCAGAAAGATGGATTTTGTCGTGACTGATGTCGCCTTTGACATGAATTGCAATTGAAGTGATGAACAGTTTTGTGTTGACGCTTTAGCGACGGCCATATGCATTTATGCGGTGCAGGTTGTTTTTTGTGGGGGTACGGCTGTTTAATTTTGGAATTAGTTCACAGGAGACAGTTACAGTTGTTAGCATTTCGTGTTATTTTCGTTGACACAAGAACGGAGCAATTATGGGGTGATCTGCAGTGAAGTTTGAACCGCACATATGAACTATGAACAATACTTATAGTAATATACTAATGTAAAAAGGACTAGAGATTTTGCAAATATATACATTTAGATATTATCTTTTCTTCTACCATCAGTTTTCTATTCTCATATTTCTAAATATGCGAGTTATCTTCTCGATGAATCCATTCGCCCGTAGGAGACTTTCCTAGGTGCGCCACAATTTGTACTTAAAGTTAGTCTACCAGGGGAAAGTTGTCACCCGTCTTAAGTCATGGAAACAGAAGGCATGTTTGCAGGATGTTTTCGAGATTATATGGTACATTTTAAATTGCGTACTTGTTTGTTTATCCGCTTCTTATCCTTAGAGGATTTTGGTATTTCCACCATTACAGATTTGTGCAATGATATATATAACACAGGATATATATCAAGAGACTTGAAGACATCAGTATTCATACCACTACCCAAAAGCCCAAAGCACAGGAGTGCACAGACTATAGGACAATTAGCCTGATGAGCCACATAACAAAAATACTACTCAAGATCATACATGAAAGAATTAAAAACAAGATAGACATAGAAGTAGGAGAAGAACAGTTTGGCTTTAGAAAGAACAGAGGAACAAGAGAGGCAATACTCTGTATAAGACTACTCGCTGACAAGTATATAGAAGTGCAAAAAGTATCTACTTGTGTTTCATCGATTATAGCAAAGCTTTTGACAGAGTCCAACATGAAAAGCTAATAATATGTCTACAAGAAATAGGCCTAGATGGGGATGATATCAGACTAATAAGTAACATATACTGGGAACAGACAGCAATAATAAAATATGAAAATAGCTACTTTCCATACATAGACATAAAGAGAGGAGTGAGACAAGGATGCATTCTGTCACAAGCCTATTTAACATCTACACAGAGAAAATCTTCAAACAACTAGAGGGAATGCCAGGACTCAAGATCAATGGAAAATAATAAACAACTTAAGATATGCAGATGACACAGTATTGGTAGCAGAAAATGAACAAGATCTACAAGAACTAGTGGACCAGTTGGACAGAACTAGCAAGGAATATGGATTAGACATTAACATACAGAAAACAAAAACTATGGTAATCAACAAGGAAATGGAAAAACCTAAAATGAATATAAAAATACATGGAGAATTACTACATCAAGCAAAAAGTTTCTTATATCTTGGTCAGATGATAACAGATGATGGCAGATGTATAACAGAAATTAAAAGAGAATAGGAATGGCCAAAGATAATTTCAATAGTATGAGAAAGTTACTGACATCCAAACAAATCACAAACAGGCTAAACATGAGAATGATCAAATGCTATATATATCCTATATTAATGTATAGCTCGGAAACATGGACAATGAACAAGCAGTTAGAAGACAGAATTGATGCCTTTGAGATGTGGATATATAGAAGAATAGGCAGAGTTTCATGGACAGAAAACAGACAAATAAACAAGTTTTAGAAAAACTAGGCATGAAGAAACAATTATTAAGAGAAATAAAATTCAGACAAGTAAAGTATTTTGGGCACATAAAAGACATGACACCATGATAAAACATTTACTAGAGGGAAAGTTGAGGGGAGAAGAGCAAGAGGAAGACCGAGAGATAAGTGGGAGGAAACTTTAAGAAATGGACAGGTTACAGTCTGGCAGTGTGCAACGCCAAGGCGAAAGACAGAGGATGCTGAAGATTCATTGTAGCCAACCTTCGATGTGGAGACGGCACCTGATGATGATGACTTGTTTGTTTATCAAGTACGATGTGATTATTCAACGTTGAATAATCACATAGTCAAAGTTGAATAATCACATAGTCAAGGCTGATCTACCCCGTGTTATCTTTGATGAACATACCATCGAGCGCAGAGACAGGCTGCGCTATCTTGGAATAACCTTTGATCGTAGTCTATCTTTCAAACACAATGTTGAACAGACGATACAACGTTGCAATCGTGGTCTTGCGGCTCTCAAAGTTATGATGGCCGCACACCTTGAGCAGAGACTACTTGTCCTTTTGTTCGATCGACTGGTCATGTCAGTGGTAGATTACTGACTCGGAATTCTTACGATATCAAGATCATAATGTGAACGACTCGAACGAGTTCAGAATGAAGGTATGCCTATAGTCCTAGGCTGCACTAGAGATACAACCATTGTGAAGATGAGATATATGCTTGGCCTTCTGTCACTACGCTCCCGTCATGCAATCACCCAAACTAAGGCATATTTGCGGGTTACTGCGGATAAGAGACTGCACAAGAACAATAATGAAGTTAAGGGCACGAGAATCAAGCGTGGCACGTCGTGGATGGCCCAGGCTGAGAGAACAATTGGTCAGGTGACTACTGTTGCGACCCTACCAAAAGGGGAAGAATGGATCCCAACAGATGATAGCATGACCAACTATCTCAACGTTATCATTACTCTTGGAAGAGAATGTAGAGATTGGGGCAACATGAAGGCTGATCTCGCAGTTAAGCAGCTGATAGAAGATAATGCAAAGGATGATGATGTTGTTTTATATACCGATGGGTTGGTTCATCGTGGTGAGAAGTCCGGCTGGAGTTTCTTGGCTAATGTGCATGGTAGGGTTGTTACAGAGCGAAGTGGGGCATACAGGACAACTACTTCTAGTATGAGGATAGAGGTTGAGGCCGTTACTGCTGCCCTCCATTGGATCTCTGTGACTTCATTTACTGGGGCCGTTGTTGTATCTGACTCTCAGTCGATGCTTCACAAGATCCAGAAGGGCAGGTTTCGGTATGAGTGGATGTCGTCTATAGAAGTTTCTAACCTCCAGAGGCTTACGTGGATATACTGTCCTGGGCATGCAGGTGTTTACGGATTTGAGAAAGCGGCAGGCTTGCATCAACAGCATCGATTGTTGGGGAGTTGAAGATGGATAAAGGGGATATTCTATTGGATGAGGACACTAAAATAGATGTTGAATCGATCACGCGATTTAGGCAGTTTGAAATTACCCGTTGTACAAGTAGAACTGGATGCCCGAGAGGCAGAGTGAGAGGTGTGTTTAATCAGCGAGCCCCGGGAACCATCAGTATGCATACTCTTCGATATCTGTTGGGGAGACTGAGCACCTATGGGTCTGCCCTGAGTGCAATGACGTCAGTTTAGTAACCAATAACCAATAACCAAGTACGATGTGTGGAAACCTACAAATCTGATCTGGTAGGAGCGGATCAGATCAGATCTGGAGAAAACCGAGGGAGGCTGCGGTGATACGTAATAAATTGGCGTTTCAGGACAAAGACACGTATGTATGATATCACATAAGCAAGCAAAATGAATAATAAAACTAACAAAATTCAACGTATCGATTATAAGTCTTCTTCAGGAACATACAAAACACATACAATGAATCCTAAATGAACTAAATCATGGATCTAAATAGGATGGATGACTACAGATGTAAACGATTTCCTACTCACCTGTCTACACGAGAAGACGTCAACACACCAAGTAGCAGAAGCGGATATGTCCGACCGCTTCCAATATGGATAGACGATAGAGCAAATGCATGATGGGTGAAGATGAAAAAAGGAGAGACAACTCTACTATATGTGAAGCAGTAGGAGGGGAAGTAATTAGAGCGTATCAACTCGAAACACATCGTCTCCCCTCCCCCATCCCGAACTAATCTACACAGTAAGTGCTGTCAGAGCATGAAGTGCGGAAGAGGATGGTAAAAAAGGTTGAGTATCGACAAGAAGAGACATAGCACCAGATCGTTTTCAAGCAACATACCTGTGGGGTTGGGAACCCGACAAACGTAAAGCCGAACAGACATGGGCCCTACTCGGTCAATATGCATAATAGATGGCCCAGGAACGGACAAATTCAGAATCCAATGTCAAATGGTTAGAGCTATTGTCACGAGTGACGCCCAAAAGTATGAGAGCGGAGCCGTATAAATATGTAGAATATGAATAGCGGTGTCAAGAGTGGCTACGTAGGTGCATATCTTTGTTTGTCAAGGAAGGGATTAAAGCCCCAAGAGGGGTTAAGTCAGAGCCAACTATAAACTACTGGACCTTCGGGCTCAGGTAAGAATTGTGGAAATCAGACCCCAACTACATCACGTGACCTCGCATTCCAGTATTGGTGTATATAGACAAATTCATTTTAAAATCAACACAAAATGCTAACTCGAAGTGATATTATGCAACAAGTTAAGTTCAACAATAAGGAATATCAATATTATAAATATTTTTCACCAATAAATAACCATAGACTCACAGAATTGAGTAAAATTGCAAAAAAGCGTGCAGTGTTCTATCAAACATCTGTAATTTCCAGATCCATTTTCTTATCTAGTTCAGAGAATACCCGGCCAGTTGTCTGGCCTGTGCTAGAGCCTGGCTGTGGTTAAGCCGAGGCACAACCTTTTCTAACCTAAGGACGAACCTCGTTTTAGTTATATTAGAACGCGCAGGCAAACAATAACTCCTTTAGGAGAATCCAAGTTTTCTTGCCAGTTTGTACATCACTATATTTGTATCGGTTATATTGCGACACTATTAGGTCGGACGTATAACAGAAATTAAAAAGAGAATAGGAATGGCCAAGGATAATTTCAATAGTATGAGAAAGTTAATGACATCCAAACAAATTACAAACAGGCTAAAAATGAGAATGATCAAATGCTATATATATATCCTATATTAATGTATGGCTCGGAAACATGGATAATTAACAAGCAGTTAGAAGACAGAATTGATGCATTTGAGATGTGGATATATAGAAGAATAGGCAGAGTTTCATGGACAGAAAAACAGATAAATAAACAAGTTTTAGGAAAACTAGGCAAGAAGAAACAATTATTAAGAGAAATAAAATTCAGACAAATAAAGTATTTTGGGTACATCAAAAGATATGACACCATGATAAAATCTTTACTAGAGGGGAAAGTTGAGGGGAGAAGAGCAAGAGGAAGACCGAGAGATAAGTGGGAGGAAAACTTTAAGAAATGGACAGGTTACAGTCTGGCAGTGTGCAGCACCAAGGCGAAAGACAGAGGATGCTGGAGATTCATTGAAGCCAACCTTCGATGTGGAGACAGCACCTGATGATGATGATTATTATGTCAGGGCAGTGCGGTATATTTTCTCAGTATGATGCAAGTCTGCGAAATGCAGCCCCTCAAATGGTTTTTTCCTTAAAATAACCTTCAATAGTAATTGTGTTTTGGTTGCTTATGCCGTCCCTCTTACGGTACCTCCTGATGCGGCCGCCTCTCTGCATCATAACACGGCACGGTCCTGTATTAGGTAATATCAATCCTTTCTGTAACACTTGAACTATTGCTGCTTTTATATCAACAAAATATAAATCCTTTCTGTAACACTTAAACTATTGCTGCTTTTATATCAACAAAATATAAATCCTTTCTGTAACACTTGAACTATTGCTGCTTTTATATCAACAAAATATAAATCCTTTCTGTAACACTTGAACTATTGCTGCTTTTACATCAACAAAATATAAATCCTTTCTGTAACACTTGAACTATTGCTGCTTTTACATCAACAAAATATAAATCCTTTCTGTAACACTTGAACTATTGCTGCTTTTATATCAACAAAATATAAACAAACAAAAAAGTAATTACAATTTACCTTTGGATCACGAAATGTTTACAATATTTATATGTGTCACTGCTTGCCTTTTTGTTTCCTTTTGCTTGCAGAGCATACGATTAGAGCAGCCGATGAGATGAGCCGATGAGATCAGACGATTCACTGAAAGCATAATCTAGTCTTAAGTTCAAAGCAACGCTCCATCATACAAAATATGGTACCTAGTCTGTCCATTAATTCGTGAGCACGTTTGAAATTGATTTTCTCGAAAACTACCTGTTGGATCTCAGTGATTTTTTGCAAGCAGCCTTAGAATATCCATGACGCTAGAGAAATATTTTTTCTCCAAGAAAATTTGATGTAGTTTGAAATATTTCTTCTTCAGGTTATATTAAAATCAACCTCACCGGATTGTACACAATAGTAACAGATCTACGGTACACAGACGCGTTGTTCTAAAAATACATTATGGTAACATAGAAATATCGTGAGTATACAACAATTTCACGAAATCCCGTGCACCTAACCCAGTCGACTTTGAAAGCGGAAAGCATATGACGTTATAATTGTGATACCATTGTATAGTTATAGGCGTATCTCGCTATTTGTATGAAGCTATTGTATCATATTTGTTGGCTTATCAAAACTGACATTGATATCACATTCATAATGAGTCTGAAGTGCACATTTATAACAATGCAGAAGGTTACAGTTTTACTATACCAACACTTCCGTAGGGAATCTAAGAGAGGTCATCTATATTGCGATATTCATAACCCTGAGAAACGAACGCAACTGGCACTTGGTCTGAATAGAGAATCCTTTTCCCGATGGATTAAACAGGACACAAAGTGCACTAATGTACACATTTTCAGGCACTGGATGGAGAAAGATCTACTTCCAATTCTAAACAGACCATCATGCTTGGTAATGGATAATGCATCCTATCACAACGCAGTATCAGCGGAAGACAAAGTACCAACTGCATCAAATACAAAAGATCAAATTAGGACTTGGCTTGCTAAGGAAAATGTCAGCTTTGATGATACATATTTGAAACCGAGTTGTTGCACCTGGTGAGGATGACAAATAAGACAAAGGTGTTTCATATTGACAAAATCATTGCGGAATACGGCCACACGTCTTTGCGACTACCTCCATATCATGTTCAATCTGATAGAGCTTGTCTGGGCTAAAGTAAAAGGGCAAGTTGCCGAACAGAACAGGACGTTTAAAATGTGTGATGTTGAAGTTCTGACACGTGAGTCCCTCTCATTGATAGACATGCAGTTCTGGAAGAAGTGTGTTGAACATGTGCTCCGAGAGGAAGACGAGTACTGGCACCGAGATGGATTACAATTTGTCCAGCCAGTAACAATTATCAACCTCATGGAATCGTCAGATTCGGGATGATACAAATCATATTTTGATTACAGACTGAGAAATAGCAACGTATACATTTCCATATCCAAATGCGTCTACCCTCATACAATTTGTGGTGAAGTTAAGACACCCTGGGGTGTAATGGTGACCGAAGGGAGGACTAACTGTTGCATATTGTATCCAAGTTCACGATTGCACATAAAGGGCAACACACTTAATTACTTGACCTATCAAGTTAATATGGAGATACACCTATGAATAGAATTGACATGGACAAATTCTAGGGATACCTTAAAATTTAAAATTTGAGCCCCCGTATTTGCAATTGTCATAAAAGATCAAAGGAATTCGCCGATGTGCAAAATCCGTAGCATCTATGGACTACTGGTTAGCTTTATTTTAGCGTCATGGATATTCTAAGGCTGCATGAAAAAAATCACTGATATCCAACAGGTAGTTTTCGAGAAAATCAATTTCAAACGTGCTCACGAATTAATGGACAGACTATAGTACTGAGCATATACAAGTTTAAGAAAAACCAAACCGCAAATTATGCGACCTACATGAACTGTGGTGCACACGTAACGTGTAGTTAACATTTGTGGGCTGATTCTAGCAACACACACATAACGTTTCCACCCAATTTAGTGTTATTTTGTTTGTCTGACTATGCAATGACGAGTTAGCGAAAGTTAGATAACCTTTTTGCTCATGTTCTTCTGTAGTTTGGATGCTTCTTCTCTTCCACCATTTACTTCTTTATAGAAGTGTTCAGGGAGGGAGGGAGGGGTGGGTGGTGGAGGGGGCAGCGCCGGATTAGCCTAGTAGCAGAAGTAGCAAATGCTACGGGCCCCGCGCTTCTAGGGAGCCGCGCCTATGTGACAGATGAAAATGGAAAAAAATAACCAGATGTTATATCAAAAACACGCAAGCTGTCTGAATTTTTAAATGTCGTGAGTGATGGTGCTGAATCCAACGAAATCGAAGCAGAAAATACAGAAGACGTGTCCCACTGTGTAGTAGATGAAAGCAGTGCTATAGAAGCAGCATCATTACCAATATTACCATTAAGATTAGCAACTCTTCACGATTTAGCCACATTTTCCACAAGACAAACTGAAATCGAACGTGCAAGTCCTCCCAATTTAGCCATATCATCTTCAAGCCAAAGAGAGACAGAAAGCACAGCATATGCTTCTAATGTAGCAACATCATCTACAAGCCAAAAACACAACGAAAGTAAAATGTACTCAAACGATATTGGTGAATGGCCAAACAACTTCAAACAATCCACGATTTTGTCGAAAGTCGTTTTCACATACACACATACACCAACAAACAAAACTCACGTAAGAGATTGGTTGTGTTATACAGAAACTAAAGGACAACTGTTCTGTTTTGTTTGAAAAGTTATTGATTTAGGCTGTACAATAGAGGGACTGGTGTATTTGGAATACTCCGGCAGTTAAAATCTATTACAGCAGAAAAGATCTTGAAAAGAACTTCAAATATTGTCAGCTCTTACCAAGAGGATTTGGAAGAAAGCCTAGGCGACGAACTTATGCAGTTCACTGAACTTCTTAAAACTAATGTAGCTGCTGCTATTAACAACGAAAAACATGAGGCTCTAGAACTGCAATTTTATAAACTTATAATGGAAAATTTATTAGAGTCGTGTTTCCCAAATGTAGAAATAGTCTTACGAATTTACTAGTTTTTAATGATTACTAACTGCAGCGGAGAACGTTCTTTTCAACATTAAAGCGTATAAAAAGTGAGTTAAGGAACATGATGGGACAAGATCGTCTAAATAACATCACCTTAATGAACATTGAAAGTAATTTACTTAGAGAAATTGATTTGTCTAGTATTATCTCTAAATTTGCTCACATTAAATCAAAAAAAGTTTATTTGTAACAGTTGTGTTTTATTTTATTATCATACAAAACCTAGGGCCCCGCGCTAAAATTTGCTACAGGCCCCGCGCTAGCCTAATCCGGCACTGGGAGGGGGTGGTCATGTAGTGATCTTGAGTGAGCTTGTTTCATAATTCAATACACTTTGTAAGTTTTTATTCATTTTCTGGAGTCTATTCCTGATGCTTTCACTCCATCTTTTGCATGGTCTTCCTCTTGCTCTGTACTCGTTATACTTTTCAGTGTGGCTCTCTGTGGTAGTCGATACCAGGGCATACTTGTCATGTGTCCAAACCTTTTAACTTGTTATTTTATGAATTGCATGACTGGTTTCACATCCATTCTTCTGATTTCTTCATTTCTAATTCAGTCGTGATGCTTTCTCCCTCATTAGCTGCTGTTATTGTCCATGTTTGGCTTTGGTAACAAAGTGTTGGTCAGAAAATCGTTTTTATAAGATAACGGTAATCAATATTAAACATTGGTTTTAAAAAAAAAAATTAACCTTGGCGCGAGAAGATTCAGCCTTTTTGCGAGTAGTTAGTAGACAGTTGTATAGGCAGTGAGCAACAAGAACTGTCAGCATGCATACATACTATATTCAATGCACAATGAAAGAGACTGATAACAAAAAGGTCTGTAGTCTTACAGCTTCTGTTAACTACCGATATAAGAATGTAGGTCAAACTGTGACCTCCGATAACAATGATTCTTGCAGAAGGAAAGGGAGCTGGAGGGGGTAAGAGAAACAACAGTTAATATAACCAATTAAAAAACGAAACACAAATTATATCTCTGATGGGTCGCCTGCTGCTGAGAGTATTTTACATAGTACGAACTCACTTTGCATCTTCAGCAATAAACTTAAGGAATCTCTGGGAAAAATAGCACTCCGGATTCGAACCTACGACCTTCAGTATGCAAGGTCACAGCCTGACTACATAGACCACAGAAGCTTAGAAACATGCATGGCCAGGGACACAGCCTGACTACATAGACCACAGAAGCTTAGAAACATGCATGGCCAGGGTCACAGCCTGACTACATAGACCACATAAGCTTAGAAACATGCATGGCCAGGGACACAGCCTGACTACATAGACCACAGAAGCTTAGAAACATGCATGGCCAGGGACACAGCCTGACTACATAGACCACATAAGCTTAGAAACATGCATGGCCAGGGACACAGCCTGACTACATAGACCACAGAAGCTTAGAAACATGCATGGCCAGGGACACAGCCTGATTACATAGACCACAGAAGCTTAGAAACATGCATGGCCAGGGACACAGCCTGACTACATAGACCACAGAAGCTTAGAAACATGCATGGCCAGGGACACAGCCTGACTACATAGACCACAGAAGCTTAGAAACATGCATGGCCAGGGACACAGCCTGACTACATAGACCACAGAAGCTTAGAAACATGCATGGCCAGGGACACAGCCTGACTACATAGACCACAGAAGCTTAGAAACATGCATGGCCAGGGACACAGCCTGACTACATAGACCACAGAAGCTTAGAAACATGCATGGCCAGGGACACAGCCTGACTACATAGACCACAGAAGCTTAGAAACATGCATGGCCAGGGACACAGCCTGACTACATAGACCACAGAAGCTTAGAAACATGCATGGCCAGGGACACAGCCTGACTACATAGACCACAGAAGCTTAGAAACATGCATGGCCAGGGTCACAGCCTGACTACATAGACCACAGAAGCTTAGAAACATACATGGCCAGGGACACAGCCTGACTACATAGACCACAGAAGCTTAGAAACATGCATGGCCAGGGACACAGCCTGACTACATAGACCACAGAAGCTTAGAAACATGCATGGCCAGGGACACAGCCTGACTACATAGACCACAGAAGCTTAGAAACATGCATGGCCAGGGTCACAGCCTGACTACATAGACCACAGAAGCTTAGAAACATGCATGGCCAGGGACACAGCCTGACTACATAGACCACAGAAGCTTAGAAACATGCATGGCCAGGGACACAGCCTGACTACATAGACCACAGAAGCTTAGAAACATGCATGGCCAGGGTCACAGCCTGACTACATAGACCACAGAAGCTTAGAAACATACATGGCCAGGGACACAGCCTGACTACATAGACCACAGAAGCTTAGAAACATGCATGGCCAGGGACACAGCCTGACTACATAGACCACAGAAGCTTAGAAACATGCATGGCCAGGGACACAGCCTGACTACATAGACCACAGAAGCTTAGAAACATGCATGGCCAGGGACACAGCCTGACTACATAGACCACAGAAGCTTAGAAACATGCATGGCCAGGGTCACAGCCTGACTACATAGACCACAGAAGCTTAGAAACATGCATGGCCAGGGACACAGCCTGACTACATAGACCACATAAGCTTAGAAACATGCATGGCCAGGGACACAGCCTGACTACATAGACCACAGAAGCTTAGAAACATGCATGGCCAGGGACACAGCCTGATTACATAGACCACAGAAGCTTAGAAACATGCATGGCCAGGGACACAGCCTGACTACATAGACCACAGAAGCTTAGAAACATGCATGGCCAGGGACACAGCCTGACTACATAGACCACAGAAGCTTAGAAACATGCATGGCCAGGGACACAGCCTGACTACATAGACCACAGAAGCTTAGAAACATGCATGGCCAGGGACACAGCCTGACTACATAGACCACAGAAGCTTAGAAACATGCATGGCCAGGGACACAGCCTGACTACATAGACCACAGAAGCTTAGAAACATGCATGGCCAGGGACACAGCCTGACTACATAGACCACAGAAGCTTAGAAACATGCATGGCCAGGGACACAGCCTGACTACATAGACCACAGAAGCTTAGAAACATGCATGGCCAGGGACACAGCCTGACTACATAGACCACAGAAGCTTAGAAACATGCATGGCCAGGGTCACAGCCTGACTACATAGACCACAGAAGCTTAGAAACATACATGGCCAGGGACACAGCCTGACTACATAGACCACAGAAGCTTAGAAACATGCATGGCCAGGGACACAGCCTGACTACATAGACCACAGAAGCTTAGAAACATGCATGGCCAGGGACACAGCCTGACTACATAGACCACAGAAGCTTAGAAACATGCATGGCCAGGGTCACAGCCTGACTACATAGACCACAGAAGCTTAGAAACATGCATGGCCAGGGACACAGCCTGACTACATAGACCACAGAAGCTTAGAAACATGCATGGCCAGGGACACAGCCTGACTACATAGACCACAGAAGCTTAGAAACATGCATGGCCAGGGTCACAGCCTGACTACATAGACCACAGAAGCTTAGAAACATACATGGCCAGGGACACAGCCTGACTACATAGACCACAGAAGCTTAGAAACATGCATGGCCAGGGACACAGCCTGACTACATAGACCACAGAAGCTTAGAAACATGCATGGCCAGGGACACAGCCTGACTACATAGACCACAGAAGCTTAGAAACATGCATGGCCAGGGACACAGCCTGACTACATAGACCACAGAAGCTTAGAAACATGCATGGCCAGGGACACAGCCTGACTACATAGACCACAGAAGCTTAGAAACATGCATGGCCAGGGACACAGCCTGACTACATAGACCACAGAAGCTTAGAAACATGCATGGCCAGGGACACAGCCTGACTACATAGACCACAGAAGCTTAGAAACATGCATGGCCAGGGACACAGCCTGACTACATAGACCACAGAAGCTTAGAAACATGCATGGCCAGGGACACAGCCTGACTACATAGACCACAGAAGCTTAGAAACATGCATGGCCAGGGACACAGCCTGACTACATAGACCACAGAAGCTTAGAAACATGCATGGCCAGGGACACAGCCTGACTACATAGACCACAGAAGCTTAGAAACATGCATGGCCAGGGACACAGCCTGACTACATAGACCACAGAAGCTTAGAAACATGCATGGCCAGGGACACAGCCTGACTACATAGACCACAGAAGCTTAGAAACATGCATGGCCAGGGACACAGCCTGACTACATAGACCACTAGCATACATATTTAATTTTCTCAAAGAAACTTGCAGCCTATGTATCTGCATGTAGACTATATGAAACTCGACATCTCTCACAAAGAAACTTACAGCCTATGTATCTGCATGTAGACTATATGAAACTCGACATCTCTCACAAAGAAACTTACAGCCTATGTATCTGCATGTAGACTATATGAAACTCGACATCTCTCACAAAGAAACTTACAGCCTATGTATCTGCATGTAGACTATATGAAACTCGACATCTCTCACAAAGAAACTTACAGCCTATGTATCTGCATGTAGACTATATGAAACTCGACATCTCTCACAAAGAAACTTACAGCCTATGTATCTGCATGTAGACTATATGAAACTCGACATCTCTCACAAAGAAACTTGCAGCCTATGTATCTGCATGTAGACTATATGAAACTCGACATCTCTCACAAAGAAACTTGCAGCCTATGTATCTGCATGTAGACTATATGAAACTCGACATCTCTCACAAAGAAACTTACAGCCTATGTGTCTGCATGTAGACTATATGAAACTCGACATCTCTCACAAAGAAACTTGCAGCCTATGTGTCTGCATGTAGACTGTATGGATCTCGACATCTCTCACAAAGAAACTTGCAGCCTATGTGTCTGCATGTAGACTATATGAAACTCGACATCTCTCACAAAGAAACTTACAGCCTATGTATCTGCATGTAGACTATATGAAACTCGACATCTCTCACAAAGAAACGTACAGCCTATGTGTCTGCATGTAGACTATATGAAACTCGACATCTCTCACAAAGAAACTTGCAGCCTATGTGTCTGCATGTAGACTATATGAAACTCGACATCTCTCACAAAGAAACTTACAGCCTATCTGTTTGCATGTAAACTATATGGATCTCGATATCTCTCACAAAGAAACTTATAGCATATCTGTCTGCATGTAAACTATATGGAACTCGACATTCTCAAAAATAAGTGTACATTGTTTCAACACCCACCCGTGTGGTACTGGGGCCCGCAAGAGAAGCAAAGAATAGTACCACTCCGACTTACAAGGCATGTCGTAAGAGGCGACTGATGTAGGACCTAGGAGAGATACCATAGTAAAAAAAGCATCGTAGAAATCGGATGTGCTGGCCTAATTGTAGGCGCATAACTGGCACAATGTACATTCACTCTTAAGCTCAGATCACATACAAATTACACAGAGTGGTTGATATGGAGCGTTCCAATAAGAAGTTTCAACAAATATGTGTAAAAATCTTACTTTGAGATCAGGAATTTCACCACCAAACTGACTGCGTACCTTCGCCGACAGATGTCTCCACCGCAGCTTTGTATTAGATGACAAGAAGTAATAAGAAACACAGCCATGTTGAAGCGGAGACAATAACAAACACAGTTGAAGGCCGAGGAGAACAAAATTGTGACGGATTGGGTACACCCTTAGAAAACAAACGCACACTATAACTAGATACTGGAACACACAAAGAAAAAGTCGGTAAGTCAAGGAATCTGTTTTGTTGTTGAAAACAGTAGGTAAGGAATACAGTGCATCATAGGAAGAAATGAAGAAGACAATCCTGAAAATAATTAGGTGGAGAACAATAGTTGCAGCATTATATATGACTGAATAATCACAATATAGATGAGGCTACAGTAAAACTATTTGATTGGCGAAACATGTAATCACAAAGTACTGTAGTTTTACAAATTACAAATACAATGACAATATACAGCTACGTTTCGACCAACACGGCCTTTATCAAGCAAACGAACAATAGGAGTGACGAGTTTAAAAAAACCAAAAACACATGGACGACAACATACGGAGACATTCAAACGTTTCTAATGAAAATCTGGGAATAAAAAGGAATAACGAAATAAATGTAACACAAAACACACATAAAAACTAGAAATAGAAAAGAAGAGAAACAATGAAAAATCAAGTAAATATATAACTTGAATACATGCAACATATGTCCATATAGATTACAAGCATGAGAAGAGAAAGTACTAAGAAACATAGGAATATAATACGTTGAGCCCACGTGGTCGCAAGGTACCATACAACGAAATCAACCATTTCTCCAGAGCAAATCGACTGCGATCATCCGAGGAACATGATCGGATGGCTGTGACCTGGACATCGTGAGCTCCTAAATGGCCAGTATCATTGAAATGGGTGGCTACAGGGGTCACAGAGCATTGGCGTATGTCGCGCAAGTGTTGGGTGAATCGGTCACTGAGCCCTTTCCTGTCTCGCCGATATAAGCCCTGTAACACCGCTTACAGAAATGGCATAGATAAGATTACGGGTCTCGCATGTGAAGCCATCTTCAATAACAAACGTGGCTAAAGGAAAAAATACAGTATGCGTATGTATCACATAAGCACACGTATTGCAAGCCGACACTGGGCAGTGTCAAAATGACTGGATATTGGACTTAAGGCGACTGTGTCCCAATATATCCTTAAGACTTCTGTCCTGTCTGTAAGCTATCAAAGGATAGTTGGGAAGACTGAACGGGTCTCAGGATCTGACTTAAGGATAGACAGATGTAAATTTACAGAAAGTGATAGACTTTCTGTAATATTTTCCAGATAGTTATATTTGACTGGGGAACTATCTGGACAATATTACAGAAAGCAGGTTAAGACCTTGGAACGTTATTTGCTTCTGGGTGCGCTTGCTAGTGTATTCTTCCTCATGTTTGGACTTCTAAGACCCGGTTTCGTCTCCGACCTTCTTAGTTTAGTGCATGGAGCGACAATGTGAGCTATGAATTTCATTCTGAATGTTTTTGTTTGTGCTGTGAAATGCATGTCAGAAAATGGTGTACAGTTAGTCGCCGGCGAGCTAGCGGCTGTCTTATGCAGTAATACCTGCGCAGACTGCTGTATGTTGTCGTGTCGGCTATTTCATTCCACGTGAATTGCAAACACGTAATTCACGTGGTGTTGGCACCCTTTGATGCTGCCGTATGCTTTTAATGTGTGCAAGCTGCTGGTTTGAGTCGAGATATTTGGTTGCTTCACGAGTTCACGTGAGACAGTGATGGACAAGTTTAGTTGTGGCCACTTGCATGGGGCAATTATGGATGAGCAACCCATTGGAACTGTGACTACCGACTTACTGTTTCACTTCGTGCAACAACGTTTAAAACTAGTAGTAACGATTCGAGTACTCAATGAACTAACAAAATTCACTTAATCTTTGCTCTGAATACGAAACTAAACCAGGAAAATAGTTCACCCAGTGACCTACTTAGTACATGGTCCGGTATGTATATAAAATGGCTGCCGAAGTTTACGCAAATGTTCAGAACAAATATATCATATTCAGACGTCAAACGACCGTAGCCTAGATATTGGTGTCATTTAAAATCAATAGAGATAAAAACGATTGCTGTCAACGACGGCTCTCAACATGTGCGTTGTGAGGGAGCAGAACGTAAATGATGAAGAAGCGTTGTGAAGGATGATAGTAGCTATACCCTCCCCTGTGATAAGCAGTGATGTGTGTGTATGAAAGGCTGTTGTTGTGTCAACACATCGATTAGCTAGTCATAACAGAGCACATTAACTATCGGGAGTCTCTGTGGCTAAGCTCTTTACCTTGTGAGTCGACGGTCGTGGGTTCGAGTCCGGACAGCGTCACTGTTCACAAGTGCAGTTTTTTTCAGAGACCCTAGGATTGTTGCTGGAGCTACGGAGTTCGTGCAATACTCTCGGCAGGTGGCGTGCCATTTCTGCAGAGAGGACCGAGCCGCATGGGGTAAAACCCGGTGCAATGAAGTCAATCCTTCGGCTTTTAAACCCTTTTATTAGCTATCGATAGTATGCCACACACATATGCATGATTGACACACCAGACCGATACAGCTCATATACAACACACACACATGCATGATTGACACAACAGAAAGTGATATATCATCAGGATAAGAAAACATGTATAGAAAATGCTCTTGTGTGCACTTTCTACATGATGTCTCTCACTGCATGTTATTTCTGTGGTCCACCAATTGCATGAATTACATTGAGAAACAAAGAATGAAGCGCTTCAGCCACATTTTAAGATTTCTGTGTTGTGTCTGGTCTTCTGCATTCTCAACCGCTTCCATCTACTCTAGACAGTTCAGGTTGGAGGAAATTTGTTGATGCCTTACACTTCAAGGAGAGTTAGAAGAAGAAATAAAGTTACCTCTCACCTTCTATCTGTGCCTTCTATCAGATATCTCAGTTCTCCAAATCAAACCTCAACTGTTAACATAGTGACCACTTACTGTCATCTGTTATTCTCTTACCACTTACTGTCATCTGTTATTCTCTTACAACTTACTGTCATCACAGTCATCTGTTATTCTCTTACAACTTACTGTCATCACAGTCATCTGTTATTCTCTTACCACTTACTGTCATCACAGTCATCTGTTATTCTCTTACCACTTACTGTCATCACAGTCATCTGTTATTCTCTTACCACTTACTGTCATCACAGTCATCTGTTATTCTCTTACAACAGACACAAATATAATACTCAGTTCTTCAACAAAAATAATCCAAACAAAAACAGTTCAAGGTACAGACAACTTTATTGACAAAAAATGTTAAATTCAAGATCAAGCATTTGAGAAAATGAAATATGTAAGAGATAACAAACAAATAACACAAATCCTGTATGTTTGTTAATCTCTTACAATTTGACAGATCATTTTAAGACAGTGTTTTTTTCCTTCCTCCAGTCGTTGTCGTTCAGCACATCTGTATAGGATTGGCAGTCTTGTGCTATTTCCTTATACCTAGCTGCACCCGTGTGGTGCCAGGGCCGTGTGGTGCCGGGGCCCGCAAGGAAAAAGAAATAGTACCACTGCGACCTACAAGGCATGTCGTAAGAGGTGACTGATGTAAGACCTAGGAAGCTACCATAGTAAATAAAAACCCACAGAAATCGGATGTGTTGGCCTACTTGTAGACGAATAATTGGCATAATGTACAATTGTTCATAGGCTCAGACCACATACAAATCATACAAAGCGGTTAACAAGTGGGCGATATGGAGCATTCGAAGAAGCACATCCATATAGGATTGAAAGTTTTGTGCTATTTTCTTTTCATAAAAATGAATACAGCGGAAAAGTTTGTTTAAAATGGGACCTATTGTGCTTTTACCGCATGTACGCCAGATCCAACATTTTGGAAAGCTCTTCTAAACAATACGAAAGTAGTGTGTAATGTAATACCGGTGTTATGGTCAGCGAAACTACCCACGACAAAAATCGGTCACGGCAGTGAAAGGGTGTTCGTCTTTCACAAGACTTTTGTCGGAGGCGGCAGCGAAAGTGTTAAAATGGTATGATTTGGGCATTAATCTTATCAGAAGATTTCATTGCAGTCAAATGGACACAGCTAAAGATATTAACAAACACCTGAAAGAGGAACGAGTATTACTGTAATGTTTCAGTTTGGAATATCTTCATTGTACTTCAGACATGCTCATGGGTGCTCTTTATCTCCAGGAAAAAACAAGGACAAATAACAGAGTCAAGTCAGCAATGTAATAGAGGCAGATGCACTGCACAACAGATATGAATAAACTTGCAAGAAAAAAATATATATCAATATTGGACAGAAAAGCAAAAGTGTGGATAAAAGTATATTATTCTTCTGGCAGGAATTTGAAATAAAACACGAACACCTCTTGTTCTTGTTCACTTTTAAAGCACGACTGACCAAATATCTGAAAGTTTCAAATGTTCATTACCAACAGGATGATAGCCAAGTACATGCTAGCATGTGCTTCCAAATGTAACAAGGTTTAGAAGGAAATTATCCAAACAAAAATCTTATTTATAAAATTGTCTGGAATGTCTGTAAGTCCAACATTGTCTAGACTTCTATGCTACCAGTTCCATGAATGCCAGGGATGTTGCTCTTTGCTTGAGGCTCCATGTTAGCATATATGAGGTAGACCAGGATCAAGACCACTGCGATGACTAGCAGCTTCAACCATAAGGGATAACTTTTGCTCTTGTCTTGAGATCTGGATAGAAATGTAAAAAAATACAGCCAGCAGAAGAATAAGTTACAAACATTAATTATCCTCACCAGGTGCTGGGCCAACTGGCACAGACAATCATGGATAACCACAAATTTCTGTCCCTGGTGTTTGCTATCATCTCAGATGTTGACGCTCTTCCGTGGCATGAAGCCAGGTGGTCTAAAGTTTTCTTTTTTTTCCATCTTATCTTCCCTCGATTTTACAGATTGTCCTAATGTGTTGTAAGCCTCCATTCACATGTGCACAGGCAGCTGAACACATCCTGCAAGACTGTCATCCGATGAATCAACTGTGGAATGAACACTGGCCAACAGGGACAGACATCCAAACAAAGCTGTTTGGAAGCCTTGATGAACTAACAAACACAACATAATCCAGAGAACCAGACTCATTGTGTAGACACTGAACATCAGCGAACGAGATTATATGTCCGAAAAATGATGATTGCCTCTTTCTTATATTGATAATAAGATTTTTGTGTCTTGGCCTCATTTAACACCTCCACCTTTGTGATTTTAGTAGTCCATGGGACACTCATCATTCTTTTGTAAAACCACATATTTGTGGCCTCCAGCAATTTGTCTATCTGATTGTTTACTGTCTATGATTCACATCCGTATCTTAGTATTGATTCTATGTAGCACTGTATGACTATCTTTTTGACCTCAACTGACAGTGACTTGTTGCATATAATGCTTCTCCGTTTCTGGAACGAAGCTTTGGCTTGCCCTATTCTGCTCTTTATTTCTGATCTACCATCTACAAACATTAATATCTTCTTATAAAGAGAGCTACTACGTTTTCACACTTGTGCAACAACAGAGACCCGTTATTTAGTTGAGTCTTTTTTTTTTTCGAACCAGAAGCACGTGAGCTTTCAGCTCTTTGGCTCGGTGCCATAGACACTGTGACCCTTCGGTTCAGTGCCACAAACACTGTAAATCTATAGAACCTGTGGTTTTTCTGTCAGCCCGCAGAATTGAACCGCACTCACAGTGGGTTTGTCACCCGTCACCCAATGCACTACGAACACGCTGGGCAGGCAGGCCTTTAGATGGGATAGACTCCTATATATAATGTTCAGGATAGATGTGCATGTTCAGAGTTCTTGTCTAGCTTACCAAAGTTAAGGATACGCCAACAAGACATGCTGTACTCTTTTGTGTGGGTAGTTAGTCTCCGAAAAGTGGTGGGAGAGTTTGATTTAATAAATTGCGGTGAAAGTTCAGTCCAAACATATTCTAGTCTAAACTGAAAGATGATGTTTAGCTCTCGATCTTATTTCAATATTGTATCACATTTTTAAATATGGCAGACATGTATTATCTAGGCACATAATTAATATTATATATTTTATATATCTACAAGGAAACATAAGCCTGTGTGTTGCAGGGGCTTGCAATGGGAGCAAAGAATAGTAACAACATGACCTACAAGGTGACGAAGGTAGGGGCATAGGGAAGCTACCCTAGTAAATAAAAAGCACCCTAGAAATCGAATGTACTGGCCTACTTGTAGGTGCATAACTGGCACAATGTACATCGCTCTTAGGCTCAGATCACATACAAATCACAAAGAGTGATTTAACAAATGGTCGATATGGAGCGGTCGAAGAATGAAAGGAAACATGAGAAAAGACAGCTTCTTGAAACTATATTTTCTCATGCTTGCTAATATTTGTGTGTAGATATTAAATATACATATTTAATTTATTCTGTTTTTGCCCCATATTTTCATTATCAAGGACAGCAAAGATTTCAGTTACTGAGTTCTTCATTGTGTTCTTATATTCTTTGCTTGATAAAGATTTTTTGATTAAAACATCACTGCATCTTATTTTTATGCATTGTAAAACTACCTTACTTTCCACACTACCTGCCATATTTTGCCTTTAGTACATAGTCCTTCTGTGATTAACTTCTGCGGTGCATTTACTCTGGTATGAATCATAAACAGTGATACATTTTAAATCTTCACAAGACCCCTATTGTTTGTTCCTGCTGTTCAGATTTTCATTCTGAAGCTGTTCGAACTGGGACAGTCTAGCAGGATGTGCTCTGAGGACTGCTTTGGTGATCCACAGATGCAGGCAGTTAAGTCCCTGAGACCCATTTTAAAGAGGTGTACACTAAGACTGTAGTGCCCTGTTTGAACTGATTGGCTCCTATAAACCACAAGGCGATTGCTACTATTTATGTTAGAACGTTCTTATAGAAAATTCATTTACCTACAAAATGGTATATTACTCATAAAAATCTGTTAATAATTAAGAAAACTGCAGCTGAATTTGTACATACACATGCAATGGGAAAACAGGACATAAATTTCATTCAGCCACAACCCATTTTTCAATTCAGTAGCTAATCAGTTAAATCTGAAGACTAAAGATCTGCACTTTTCTACTTTATTTACACTGTAATGTTCTTGGTTGTACTCTCTGTTTGTTTTCCGTACTGTCTTTGCTTCTGTGAAGCTTTGTGTTGGGTGAGGTTGCGGCTCCATCCAGCCCATGCCAGATACTAACAAACAGATGTTTATCTAATGATATCCCACTCACGGACAGTACATGAGGGTGAGTCAATAAGTAAGCCACAAAGTTATGTGGGATGGTAGGTAAATGTAGTTGGTGTTTTCTAAAGGTGTCATTAGGTGACAGCAACATCAAACTTTATATTCCTGTTCGCCAGGTGGCGCTATGTGTCTCATGCTCAGCGCATAAACAAAATGGCGACTGTACTTACGGAGGGTACAACCAAAGAGCAACATGCTGTTGAGCGTTTTTTGTGGAAAAATTACTGCCTGCAAAGGACATTTATAAGGAAATGCTTCCTGTTTATGCTGACAAATGTTTGTCCCGTAAGCGGTGCATATCTAGGTAGAAAAATGTTCTCAGGACGCTCTAAAAGTGCTGATGAAATCCGATCTGGTCGTCCTGTTGAGATTGCAGCAGAAGCATCCGTGCAGCGGGTGGAGAAGATTAGAGGTGAGAGGCAAGAAGCGATAGACTCTATAGCATCTGCAATAGGGTGCTCACATGGTTCAGCATACAGCATAATCGATTGAAATTTAGGAAAGTTTGCTCAATGTGGGTACCCAGACAATTGAAGGAAGAACACAAAATGAACCGATTTGGCCTGTCCTTGCATCATCTCTGTCGATCGAAGATGAAGACATGCTGAACATGATAGTTACTAAAGATGAATTATGGGTGCATCACTACCAGCTCAAATCAAAGCGTGCTTCAATGCAGTGGAAACATCCTTCTTCGCCTTGTGTCAAAAAATTCAAGGTTACACCATCAGCAGGGGAAAGGGCATGCTGACGGTGTTCTGGGATTGTCAAGGAGTGTTTTTAACCAATTTCAAGAAGAAAGGTGACAATGTGAATTCTGAATCGTACTGTGAAGTTCTATCGATGCTTCATGATGCAATTTGAAAAAAACGTCCAGGACTGCTGACTAGAGGAGTGTTGCTTCTTCATGACAATGCCAGACCATATACGGCTTGATTAACTCAGGAGAAAATTAACCAACTAAGGTAGGAAGTCATGGAACATCCACCTTACAGTCCCGACTTAGCCTCTAATGATTTCCACCTTTTTCCACGAAAGCCCACCTTGGCGGGAGACATTTCGCGAATGACGCCGAGTTGAATGTGAAGTGAAAACGTGGTTTAGAAAACAGAGCCGCAGTTCTATGCAGCCAGTTTGGGAGGACTGATAAAACGATGGAATAAGTGCATCAATGTTGGTGGAAATTATGTTGAGAAATAAAGGGACAATGTATGTATAAAAATAAACTGGTTTCAAGTTGTTATCATGTCCGCCCGAGTGGTTACCAGGGCCCAAATGTGGGGTGTAAAGAATAGAACCACTGTTATCTGCCACACATGTCATAAGAGGCGACTAAGGAGGTTTGGCTGAAGTCGGATGCACATGTCCTAACGTGTAGAAGTCTATGCGTTTAGGGCCTACCAAACCAATATGCAACGTATACATGTTCTTGGCAAAGATCAAACATATCACAAAGAGTGATTAAAATTGGTCGTAAAGAACGAGCGCACAGAAGCAGATGTTATCATGTTTAGTTGCCCACCTACCCAGCGTGTTCGTAGCGCGTTGGACTGTGGGTGACTAGTCCTCTGTTAGTGCGGGTTCAATTCCGCGGGCTGGCAGAAAAGCCACAGGTTCCCCAGATTCACGGTGTTCATGGCACCGAGCAGCTGAAAGCTCAAGTGCTTCTGGATCGAAAAAAATAATAATCATGTTTAGTTATTTTTCTACAGCCATTTGTGGCTTACTTATTGACTTCCCTCGAATAAGAAGGAGACTACCACAAAAACAAATTTAAAAACAATTTTAATGACTTACAGTTTTGTGGGGTAAGGTTTGCTGGTTGGTGTACTGTAGCTTGAAACTGTTTTTCTGGTCAAAGGTAGGGATGGTCGGCTCTCTATCCGTGGAGTAAACTCTGTTTCTCGTACTTTACGCATATGAAGTTGGGGTGGTTCAGGTCTGAAAAACGCAAACACAATTCAACAAATATGTAGTTATGTGTTTTCTAACTGCATTTCGGTTCTACTCAGTTCTTCTCCATGTTTACATTCTCTCACTCACTCTAAAAACTTCTTAGTCTGCACACAATCTTAGATGGAGGTCTTTGTGGTGTGGAGGTATGGTGTTTGACCCTCGCTTCAAAGGCATTGGGCGTGTTCTCCGTGAGGAGCATTCTGATATTTTTTCCAGAAATCCCTATTCTCAATGCGGGTGAGATAAAGTTCCTAGTTCTATCATAGACGAATGATAAAACATAGGCCCTGTGTTCGAGCTAAGCATATAAAAGAAGCAGTGGAGGTTGAAAATCAATACAGTAGACTGGAAAGCTGCTACATGTGAAAAATTCATAGAAATTCACATTTTTAAGTTAAAAAATTGTAACAAAATTTTTACAATCTTCAAAATTATATCAGGGACTTTAGCTGGTGCTTATAGATATTCCGGAGGAAGAAAGAGATCAGATCACCAGATGCTTTAACTTTTAGCTTGTTGAACAGATAGTACCTCTGTGCCAAGTCTGAATATTTATCTAACTCTGTCTTGAAACTAAATCTGTAATCCCTTTGAACATACAGTGTAGCTAACATAACAGAGAATAGATCAGATGATATCTTAAATACAGACAAACTAAACTTTGTGGAAACAATAAGAAAACTTGAGTTGATAGGGATGGTTTACAAGATGTGTTCTGTATCCGACTCGACATCCAGCAGAGTTCCGGTTGGATAGCCTCTCTTAGGAATTGTGTACAGTCAATATTAGTAGCCTGCGGATGGACTCCCTCTAGGTCAAATTATGGGTCTCCTTCTTAGGGAGATGAACACAAATAAAAAGCATGCAGAAACCAGATATGATGGCATATTGATTTGTAGGTGCCTAACTAGCACCAAAAAAACCCCAATGCTCTAAAATGCAAATCACACAGAGAATGTTTTAACAAGTGGTTGAAGTAGAGCATACGAAGAAGAATTGAAAGGGATAAGGGGTCAAAGGCGCATGGGGATAACGCCACGCCAGGATTAGTGAGCTGGCACTAATCTAGACCCTGCCATCACCTCCTCGTGGTGACCCTGGAAGCAGACGGTGGTTCCGGTCTGGATAAGAGGGCAGGTGTCGTGGGAGAGCTACTTTGATGCAAAGGAAGTCACACTAGATGGGATCCGCTTGCAACACAGACAAGCGAATGCCCAGAGTGACTATTAATGATCCTCTCTCCCGGTCGATGGGAAAAGCTGGAATGATAAACACACAGGATGAGAGGTGCATCCATCGAACAGACGTGGACCCGCGTGGGTCACAAAACTTGCAGCCCACGCATGCTCTGTCTTGAGCCTGAGTATGCTGGGATGTTGAGCTGCACGTGGGCCCACATAGTGCGAAATTCGGGCCCCCATCGCAGGGATAGGGTCACGATTTTAAGCCATCGAAGAGACGTTGACCAGTGTGTGGCGAAACTAGGAGCCAGCGCATGATCTCTCTTGAGCCTTCTATATTGAGCTCGAGTATGTTGTAGTCGAGTTGAGCTGCACGTGGGCCCACATAGGGTGAAACTCAGGCCCCCATCACAGGGATGGGGCACAATTTAAGATCCAGAGTTGGACAACCCAGGCAAATGTTAGCATGGCGAAAACTGACGGTGACGATAAGGCAGGCACCAGGGCAGAGCGAGCACGCATGCGATGCAAGAGTGGGCCCACCGGTGGGCAGATGAGCATGGCACGGCAGGCAAGGAAAACGAGATGGTGTGCAGACTACCCGAATGTGCAGAAAAACTGGAAAGCCCAGCACAGGTAAAGCCAGTACGCATTTCCGCTTGCAGGGAACTACTGCTGCCTTGTAGTTTGATTGGGGACAATCAAAGGCTAGGAGCAAATCGTACAAAACTGGACAGGCGGCAAACCAAGTAGTCCACAAAAAGACTGGTTCACTGGGTAGATGATGCTCATCAACCTTGGAGGGTAGGCCATCTAAGGGTCACTGCCCTAAAAGAAAATAGCAACATGCTACCTTGCAGGTTTGGCTGGGGACAGCAAAAGGCTAACGGAGAGCAGACCAATAAACGCTGGTTGAAACCGAACAGACCACCGATGGATAAACACCAGAGCTCCTATTGGTACTGAAAGTTGTGAATGTATACCCATTCCTGGTATTAAAGACTGTTTCTATATCACATTTGAATGATAAAACGGCCTTAAAAACGATCACGAGAGAAAGGGATAAAACAAAAGCTTCCATTACTTTTTATTTGATTGCAATGAACGATTCATATTTTCTCTTGCAATCACTCCTCATAAATTCTATTCATGTGGAAACCTGATTCATGCAGCCTTAGCATTGGTGTGTTTTACGTGATATCTTCAGCACCATTTGGAGCTCTGGTGCTTATCCTTCAGCGATGTGTCTGGTTTCAGCCAGCGTTTACTTGGCTCGCTCTCCGTTCTGTAGCCATCTAGTGTTTTTACGGTGTGGGGTAGCTAGCCCCACTACCAACCTCCTGAGTCACCTTTTATGACATGCGTGGTAGGTAACAGTGGTTCTATTCTTTACACCCCAATTTTGGTCCCGGGAACCACTCGGGCAATTCATATTTTGATAAACAACTTACAAAATTGGAGCAGGTCGTCTGCTAAATTCAGGTGGTCTGACTAGAGATTCTGAAATGGATAATTACCAACAAATAAAATGTTAAAATATACAAACAAAAAATGAAATTTATAATAAAAACTAACAAGATCAAAAAATATAAAAATTAGAAACAGATATAGAGCTATATAAACAATAATTATGTGTAACATCTTCGTTTCTTATTTGTGTGGTCTTGGTTCTTCTTCTTCAAATACTCCATATTGACAACTTGTTAACTACTTTTTGTGATCTGTACGAGATCCAAGCCTAAGAGAGATTGTACGTTGTGCCAGTTATGCGCCTATAAGTAGGCCAGCACATCCAATTTCTGCGATGATTTTTATTTACTAGGGTAGCTTCCTAGGCCCCTACCTCAATCACTCCTTATGACATGCCTTGTAGGTTGCAGTGTTACTGTTCTTTGCTCCCCATGAAAGCCATGGCAACATACGGACAGTCTGGGTTCAATTCCACTGTGGGAGTGCAATTTTTCCCTACCATGATTCTCAGGTCAACTATGCCTCAAATGGGTGACAGAAGGGCATTGGGCCACATCACCCAACGTGTGTCGATGGTCAATGCAAAATACAAGCGTAACACCGTATTAGCCAATATACTTCAAGGATGGTATGCTAAAAATTTATAAAGGTATATTATTTGTTAAAAGGATCTCTGTGGCTTAGAGGTTAGGTCCTCGTCTCTCATGCCAAAGGTACCAGGTTCGCTCCTCGTGGAGCCATCTGGATATTTTTCCAGAGATCCCTGATCTCAGTGTAGATGAGATCGAGTTCCTAGTCCTATCAGAGATGGACGATAAAACATAGTTCCCGTGTTTATTTGAGCATGTAAAAGAACCCGTGGAAGTACAAAATCGAGAAGAACAGGCTGGAAAGCCACTGCCCTGGCAAAATTCATTAGAAAAGATTAAAATAAAATTTCTACAAAAATATCTGTCTTGAAAATTACATCGGGGACCCTCGCCTGTGCTACGGAGTTCATACACTGCAGCTGAGATCTTCCGGTGTAAGAAAGAGACTCACCGAAGTGTAATGAAGATGGTCCCATCAATCAATGCACACATGAATTGAACAACATTGTCTAGATTCTAACCGACAACCTTCAGAAAGCAAATTAAACATCTTAACAACACATAAAAATGTATATTATTGTTATAAAAAACTTAATGAAAAACAATATTGTACCTTTCTTGGCGTCCACATTTTCAATGACTGATGGATAACGGGGAGATGTGGCTACGTCCGTCTTAGCTGTCACAATTTTTCGTTCTGATATTCTCTTAGTTGTCACTAGTTTTTCAAGAAAAAAAAAATCAAAGTGCACTTATAGAGAACTTGCGTTAATGATTATACATTTTCCCTCAACTCGGAAAGTCTCGGGTACAATCTGTGATCAGGTACTTGCTATTTACTTCATTCTCATCATGCCCTTTCATAAATATGGCTTCTGTCTTAGCAGTGTTTCATGTGAGAAATATTTAGTCCATCATTTCTTTCATTCTTCATCTTCAAGATTTTCTTCATCATTCTTTCTTTTTCATTTCGGTGTTGCAAGTGATCGCCATTCTCACAAGTATGTCAAGGGTCATTCTCACACGAATGCCCTAGCATTTCTACTTCTTACAAATATTTTCCATATATTCTAAATTGTTGCCCGAAGACGGCCAATGTGAGAAATTTTGTGTTTGCACAGAAAATTAGAAAATTTGAAAGTGCAGTGTTGACAATCAAACAGATACTACAATATTCAGTTTCTCAAATACTGTTATTCCAACCATTAGATAGATTAATTTTTCGTCACCTGCGTTAAGGGCTAAATTTCTGGGCAAACATTCAACAGCTAATTATAGCACGGAAAGAAAATGATACAAGTTCTAACTATACCTTCAATTTGACCATCATCATCGTCATCATCTACTGGTTGATACCGTGGAGCTGGCTCTGCGCCGGTTTTCAATTTCATCAATTTACGTTCATATGTCCTTCGTGTGGCAGCTAAAAACATACAAAATAAAACCCACATAAGAAAATCTAACGTTGAATCCAAACTACATTTTCTCATGTAGTCTTGACAGGAGTTTCAATATGAGTCTCACCAAGTATGGATCCATCTATTCTGGGAGACCATTCTGAATAAGGAACATGCATTAGTTAGAGACGTAGGTCATGTGAGCCTCTTCCAGGAGATAGCTTAGTCGTCAGATCATCAACACTGCACATCGAACCAATTAGTTCATAAGTGCTCCTATCTCCTCGGTATGTCTCTCAGTGTGTGGCCACTAATGACACTGGTTCTTTGTTGGTTTACTATTCTTCTTTGGCTACCGGTATAGTGTTCTTGTTTATTTCATGAGATAATCGAATGAAGCCATGATAGTGGATCTCAATATGCTTTGTTCCCATCTGCTGTTTCAGAACTTCTGTCAGGAAAACAATACAGAGTAAAAACTACTACAAATTCCTTGGCAGATACAAATGATCTGTGTGCCCCCACCCAACAAAAAACCAAACAGCAGACACTCCACCCAACAAAAACCAAACAGCAGAAGGAACATGTTTCATATCTAGAAAATTCTCCCAGGACAAGACAATGCTTGTTTTTTTTAGACCATCTGTCTCCAGAAAAATGAACAAGATACAAGCAACCTATATCCTAAATGAATGTGAGCTGTAAATCATAGTATGATGTGCTCATGATCTGTGTATATATCACGAGTCATTTAAAGTGACTTTCTAGAGCAAATGCAAATTAGTACGGCATGTCCTGCAGTAAGTGTAGAGGCTGTCACAGACTACAGAGATGAACCTGAACAACATGCATGCTGAAATCGGATGTGCTGGGCTTTCAAACATTTTGTACTTACCCAGAACAATATACTTAGATCTTTGTCTCAAAAAGTGGTCATGTTTGAGCAATTGCAGAAGAAAAATGACGCCAGAACTAATAGCAATTATTTGAGGACATTTGCCGAAAAAGTTACTATGTACGTTTTTATAGCAACGTAGTGCCGTTGTGTTACAGACGAGTCCTTCGTATATCTTGGACAGAGAACAGAACAAATAGATCTATCCAGAAAGAAACTCAAAATCAAAGAAAACTGGCTGATGCTACAAATAAGAAAGAGAAAATTGAGATATTTTGGACATATAAAAAGACATGAAGGGCTGGAGAAGACCATCATGGAAGGAGGCATACCGCGCAAAGAGAAGAGGAAGACCACGGAGAAGATGGATTCAGGATGTAAATGATGGTTTGAACATGACGGCTGCAGAGGCAGGACATCTGGCCCATGAGTGGGAGAAATTCCGGAGGACTGTTGGGGTGGCAAAGTTCTGCTCAGGACAAGCTATTTGATGATGATGAGTGCCGTTGTTTAGACAGACCAGTGGTTTGATTCCAAGTTACTTCTTTCAAACGTTTATTCTGTTATTTGCAATATGTGTTTCTTACAAGCCTCTCAACCATGTACAGCATTTGTTTTGCTGCTATATAATTATCTACATTTTGGAACATATTATTTTAACAGTAGAGCAGGTTACCAGGTTGTTTTCTCTCTCTCTATTTTAACCGTAAGCTCCAACGAAACACTTATTAGAAAATGGAACAAGAGTAACTATATACTAGGTCAGTGAGAGTATAATAACAGACGAAATATATTAGCAAAGATTTGTTAGTTATAAGGAAGTTGAACTTTTGTCCTGTTTGTTTTACCCTCCAGCCAAGTTTAAGTTAAATATTATTCTTTATATACGAAAGTTAAGGTGATTGCCCAGTCAGAACAAGTCGGCTGGGTTTCCCAACCTATAACTAGTAGATCGGTCGTGGGAGTTTTTATATGCCAATGACCGATTGGAAGCAAAGAGAATGGGCGGTCTTTGCCATACGATAAATAGAATGGATTTTGAGATCAGGAGCAGAGAGCCCAGAAAGACTTGACTAGACCGGCAGAGAGATTTGAGAATCAGAGAGAGTAGTCTAGAACAGTTAAGACTTCAGGAGAGCAGACAGAGACAGTTAATATTCGACAGTCAGAGATAAATATAACTTGGAGTCAGAGAATATGACTTAGAACCTTCAGTAGTAACCATACAAGTAGAATCAGTCTCGCTGTGACTAGGAACAGATAGCAATAGCCACAAAACTAAGAGACTGTCGCATAGAAGATACGAGACAGCCGTCTCACAACTAGACTTCATCAGCATCAGATCAACGAAAGACAGTCAGTATAGAAGAGATGTTTGTGTAGAACTACACCTTAGCAGATAGAGAGAAATCAAGGACATTTGTATTAGATATATTGCGCTCTATATATTGAGAACTTGTGCCAGGGCGTCTTTGGAAAGAAATGACAGAACAGCGTGTTATGGGCATGTTATAAGTAAATGTATGATATGTATTCCTTCACCCAAGTGGTCACCAAGGCCCAAATTTGGGGTGTAAAGAATAGAACCACTGTTACCTGCTACTCATGTCTTAAGAGGCGACTAAGAAGGTTTGGCTGAAATCGGATGCATGTGTCCTAAATGTGTAGAAGTCTATGCGTTTAGGGGCCTACCAAAAACAATGTGTAATGTATACACGTTCTTGGCAAAGATCAAACATATCACAGAGTGATTAAAATTGGTTGTAAAGAACGAATGCAAAGAAGATGATGTATTCCTTCATATGTTGATTGATGATGTTTATTTTTGTAGTTTTCATTTGTGTAAAAAATAAACATAATTAATCTTGTATGAGAAATATCCTTCGGTATGACAGTTGGATTAATAAGTGTACAGATGAATGATTAGACTAATGAGTAGGAAAGAAGTATCAAGGAAGCCATACAATCACACGCCAGAAACAGAAAACAAGGATAGGATACAGAATGAGTACATATACGTTTACATTATTACACAATAAGAAGGTAGTCACCTTTTAAGATATTTCGTCTTTTCATAAAAGATGTACACAGAATGAATCCGATATTGACATGCTGTAGTCAATTGTTATCAGATTTGCAAAAATAGGAAAGCACTGGCTCCCTCACCTCCAAATGATAAGGCATAGTATACACACTTCATACATGTAAAGTTTGACAACCTTTGAGTTACCTTTGTAGTCTTTAAAAAATGCGAAGGCTAATTAGCAAGAAATGAACACATATGCAGTGAAGTATTCTAAATGTATAGGACCACGGCAGAAATAGGGACAACAGCAGAAAGTCACTTGCAGATGTTCAAACATTTATAAAAAGGGGTCTACGGCCGAAGGATTGACATAATTGCACCAGGTTTTTATCCCATATGGTTCGATCCCTCTCCGCAGACATAGCATGCCACCACAGAGAGTATTGAACAAACTTCATAGTTTGGTCAGCAATCCTATGGGTCTCTGGAAAAAAATTCAATCATAAACAGAATGGTGCGGTCCACTATTTATTTTCTTACCATTAACAGGCCCGACATCTACTCCATAATCTTTCAAAATCTGAGATAGTTCTGGATCACTTAGACTGCTGACATCAATCGCCGCCTGTCCTGTTGGTGGCATTGTTGTGGCTGGTGTATTCTTGTGTAACTTATGCAACAATCGTCAACACTAGATAGCAACAAATAAAATATAAATAAGCAATTATACAAAGCTTTAAATATTTGAGCTGCTTGATCCACTTTAGTATTTTATAATTTTCAGGGGACTGTTTTCTAATTGATTAAATTTGCTAATTTATTCATCAAATGTGTCTTATTTTATCAAACTACTTGACTGTACCAGTTGTGGTAGTACTAACAATGGTTGGTGTACTTGCTTTCTAGGTCAGTGATCTTAGTTTAATTTCTAGTTGAAGTGGGCTTTTTGAGATTGTAAATGACTCAGGTTGACCCAGACTCAATTGGGCACCAGAATAATACTGGAAAATGCAATTGGCAGACGATAATACTACAATGTCACTACAATGATATGCACTATCTAAATGGAATGATTAGAAATTTGAGTTCAAGATTCTTAAACTTCAATTTGGTTCAAACAATGAGTCATTATTTTGCCAATAGCAAAGTTGATAACATGCAGAGATAGTGACCACATGCCATATAAATTCAGGGTTTAGGCTAGCTAGGGTCAAACATTTTCAGTGTACACATAGGAATACAGAAAACCTGATCCTTTACTTGAGAATCTAAATCACAAGTACCTTTGAAGTCACAAGTAAGGCTTGCCTGAATGGCAAGGGACACTAGTGATAGTGAAAGCAAGTCTTCATGCTAAAATCAGTCAGAGGTGCCATGGTAGGCTTTATGACTATGCCTAAATTCATAGCGGGCGACCAAAACAAATGTATTATTGCAATAATCATGACTATAACACTTCAGATTGATTGTCCTAGGTTATTTTGATTACTTCCACATGGTTTCTGCTGTCTTTCCCAAACAATTTTTGTGTTACATTTCTCCCACTCACTATCTTTGTTAAAGTTGTTCTGGGTCAAGAGTTAATGCATCACTGGGTGATATCCCAATCAATATGTTGCCCGAATGCCCGACATGGATGATGACAGCAAAGACACAATTTAAAGGGCAGAAATGAGATTCTTGAGAACACTCAAAATTGTAGAACAGGTTCAAAAAGCAGTAATTTGCGTAAGGTAATCATAATTCATCAGACAGATGCAACAGGCTTGGTCATATAACACTAGTGCCTTCAAATAAATAGTATACCACAGCAATACCATGGCAGTGATTGATACACAGAGTAAATGGAAACAGGAGGACAGGAAGATCATGTGTAAGTATTAAGCGATGTACAACTGATCATCTGATGGAATGAAGTCCTGAACATGAAGACGCAGGGCCGTCTCCGCAGCATTAGGACACATGAATCATGAATGACTTGAGTATTATCTATGTATACTTCACTTTCACCGTAACATGTCGTGTCACAGTACAATAAAGGTAGAATGATTAAATTTATTATATTCAAAGCTTCTTTAAACCTGTGACTGAATGAATGTTTGTTATTGATTGTATGTCATGTTCAAGACAATGTTCAGTTGTTCTCATTCATCGTCATCCAGTCTCATATCAGGAATCATTTACTATACAATTATACACTTCTTTATCATAATCATATAATTATTCATTACGATTATTATGACTCTACTCTGTGAGCCTTTCTATCTCTAAAGAAGAGTCTAAGTCTAGCCTAATCATTCATTTTCATTAGTCTAATCATTTAGTAGTAGAGTTTCATGAGTATAAATCAAATGCTGCTGTGAGTGTCTGCAGTGTGAGTGTGGCATTCTGCTTGTAAAGTTAAAGTAATCGTTCTTAAGAATTAAATTTCAGCTTCTAACAACAGCTTTCTAAAAGATGGTAGATGTGATGTTACAATTGAATTATAAGTAAACACGCCGGTACCAGGCGGTAGCTACACTGAGTAACACTGAACACGCAGCAGTTAGTTACTTTACAGTTACGCGTAGTTACCACCTTACAAGTTTAATTATAATAGCCGTCCATCGCAAGCGATGATGACAACAATCTCAGATGTGTACTGTTGCACCTCTCTGGTGTGTGCGGAGGTGACTGTAGAGTCAATCCTAGAACAGAATCCCGACCACAGGTGGGGCATACATGATCAAGGTTAGACATGTGCGTGTTGTGTGCTCTGTCTTTTCCCGCTGCTCGTTTTCTCTGTGACTCAACAATACGATGATTCTCAGCTATTCGGGTTCCTCTTTTGTTGTTACAGCGCCACATTTGGCGATCTTGCCAAGGATTCCCAGCACGTATTGTCTATATCGAAGCATTTCAGAGACACTTTAAGAGTGTCTTTAAAGCGTTTTTCTGTCCACCAGCTAAACGTCTGCCCCCTTCAAGCTCGCCATACATCAACTGTTTTGGGATGCGTTTATCAGGCATTCGAGCAACGTGACCGACCCATCTCAGTTGGGCCTTCTGCAACAGGGTGTTGACGCTTGGGATCTTTGCTCTTGTGAGGACTTCGTTGTCTGGAATTTTGTCCTGCCAGTTTATTTTTAGTATTCTGCGTAGACAGCTTGTGTGGAAATGGTTTAATTTTCTTGCGTGTTTGCTATACACTGTCCATGTCTCGCTTGCGTACAGCAGCGTTGTTAGCACTATGGCCTGGTAAACTTTCAGCTTTGTGACTATGCTTATCCCCTTTCGTTCCCACACAGTGACACGTAACCTTCCGAACGCAGCACTGGCTTTGGATATCCTATTGTGGACCTCAGAATCTATGTTTGCCGATCTGGATAGAAGGCTGCCAAGATAAGCAAAGTTGTCCGTTGACGATGGTGTTTAATGTTGTTTAATTACTAACAACTTCAATTGCAAGTGACAAGAAGTTGAAGTGTTGTTATTTTAATTTCGCGATAGGCAAATCAATTTAACAATTCACAATATAACCCACTTATTTTGAGTAAAAATAAGTAATCTTGTATGGGCTGCCGCTTTATAGAAATGACAAAATATGAAAAATTGACTTACGTCCGATATGCGTTTGTTCAATTTAAATATCAGTCAAGCGAGACAATGAAATAGTAGAAAATGCAAAAAATATGACTATGGCGGGGGATGTTTCATGCCTATTAATTGCACCGAAACAAAATATATGGAAGGAACAATTTGCCGGTATAAATTTTTCACATTTACAATTTTTTATTTGAATGGTAATGCTATATTTTTTTGCAAAAGCATAGTATATTATGAACAGAGATAAATGTTATTGCTACACAAAATGTTGTCTACCTATTATTGTTGTGTTTCTTAATTTCTATATTGCATGATTTTTGAATCGGCGACAGTATGACCCGTACACAATTAGTATCGCGAAATTATCTTTACAGGTGGTCGTTTCCGTTCGTCGATTAACACAACCGTCACACGACACTGATATAAATTAATTGATTGATAGGACCATCATTATTGCGCTTTGGTAAACAACATTGAGTACTCCGATCGATTTCTTATACAGGAAGATCTTGACGGCAGTGCACGAACTCCGTAGCAGTTGCGAGGGTTCCAGCTGTAATATTGAAAATTGTGTAGGACGTTTATTTTAATAATGCGTTTAAAGAATTTTGCAAAGGCAGCGACTTGTCGATTGTCAACAGCCAAGAGTTCTTTATAGTCTACCTCCTATAGGACTAGAAACTAGGTCTCACCTACATTGAGATCATGGATATCTGGAAAAATATCCCGACCACTCCATGCGGGAACGAACGCGTATCTTTGGAGAGAGAGGCAAACATTTCCCTCCCCTCCACCGATGAGAATGATATTCAAATGTGGACCATACTGAGATCTGTCCACATTTTAAATGAGTTTCTAAGCGACAAATGGGTCAGTTACTTTAATCACGTGTCGCAGTCACTTGTATGACTTCCCCCTTTTTCGTTTGCTCTACATTAACTATTTGTTGAACCACGTTTTTGTGGTATGTAAATGATTTGTTCCTTAGATCGTGACTTCGTTGTTCCAGTTATTCCTACAGATCTGTAGGCCATCACATCCGATTTCGGCATGCTTTTTTCCTGGTTCGTCTCTCTAAGTAGGACAAAACAGCTTGACCAAAGGGGAGGTCCTCCCCTCCTTAAACGAGTCAGAGCTTCTTTATCCTTAAACCTCGTCTACCATCAAAGTTTCACAGTCTGCATTATTGGAAGGTTTGCTTGTGTGTCCTACGGGTCTTCAGCAGGATACACATTTTCACTTTGCAGCATTCCTAAGAAAAACTAGTCGACCCCAACTCTGCTGGATGCAGAACACACAATGTAGACCAGTTACGTCCTTAGTTTTTATATATTGTGGTGCATCTGACTGATAGCTATAGAGGCTCGGGCGCCATGTGACGATTGAAATGCTACTGAAAAGTGAAAATCGTAGCATATCTTTTACAGGACGTAGCCATCAACCACAGTAAACGAGTCGTTGATTTTGTACGTTCAGTAGTTTGCCAAGGGAGCTAATTTTCTTCCAAACTTGCACACAGCGGAGTTTGAACCAGGCACGCTTGGGTTGTGATCGAGCTAATACTACTACTAATACTAATACTAACTACTACTACAAACACTACTAATCTACTACTAATACTACTACTAATACTACTACTAATACTACTACTAATACTAATAATAATAGTAACATTTATATAGTTGAGATGCTTATGCGTTCTATAGTGAAAAAGCAACGGGTGGGTTAGAGGCAGTAGAATGGTTTTTAAATCAAACAAGCTTGCAATAGCGGAAGATCGTGTTCCTGTGAGTTACCAACAAGTCATAAAAATAGTTTCCTTTTTTGAAATCAGATTAAGGTTCGGCAGAGTAAAATAGGGCGCCATGAATGTTTAACAAGAGTGCCATGACGCCCGCGGGACAGCGCTCTTTAAGACTAACACTGAATCGTGAATTCTCTGATCCTAAAACCCCCTTAGGTGTCACTTGGGCGTTGACATTCTGCACACTATAGTTGTTATATACATATCTTAGTCTCATGTATTTATATATATCTATAGCTGTTTATTTAAATATTAATAAGTTTATAGTTGGCTCTGATTGAACATAGATTATGATAACAGATTTTAGATAACCAAAACCTGTAGAAATTTATTCTAACGATTTTTTCTTTCAACAGCAACATGAATAAATTATTGAAACTTAAATTAAAAAACATTCAGCATGTATGTAAAAAAAAAAAAGTAGTAACTAAAGGAACATTTTTAATACCACGTAGTATGTTGGGCAATACTGTGTTAGGCCCGTATTTTCCACTGACCGTCGTCACACGAGGGCTGATGTGGTCAACATCCCGCCGGCCGCCTTTACTTCACAATGCTTTTTACTGATACCTAATTGAGGCTGGGTTGGTCTGAGAGCCGTAACGATCGGAAAAAATTCCTCTCCCTCATGTGGAATTGAACCTGGACCACTAGTCTAAGAAGCGAGTTCACTAATAACTACGCTACTGCAGTTCTACGGCATGTATGTGTACAGAGCAATATGACTAAAAACAAGTGTGCTAATGCGAGACAGATATACAATGTGACCTACAACTTGTCATACACTAAATACGTTTTATACAAGATTAAATATACGCTCTACTCCAAAATAGTTGAAATACATAGAAAACATATTCAGAAAAAATTGAAGAATCGACAGAGAAATAGAAGCTAGAGTTCAGAAGGCAAATATAAAAGATATACAAAGATCTTCATTTCAGCTAAACAACAAATTATCTAAAACAGGGGTGGTCAACCTTTTCAGCAGGCGGGCCAAATTTCAGAAATAATATTTCCTGCCGGGCTATGCACCTATTTAAAAAAAATAATAAAAGTAATTTTTAAAAAATAATAAGGATTCGCTTCCGGTGTCAACAATATACTCTGTATACATGTAGAGAGATGCTGCAATCGAATCAACCTAAGCTTAAGGTGTGTCCACGTGCCGATGAGCTGAATGACTGCGGTATAGCCAGTCCTTAACGTGGACATGGATTCTCTGCCTCGCAACGGATTTCTTGCGTGTAGGCAGGGGTCCTTCGCTAATTCTCAACAGTGTTTCAGCTATTCTAACGCTACACAGAATCAGAGATACGGACCCAAGCAAGGTAGGCGGCGTAAAAGAGGTAAAAGATCGGGTGCCAGGAAGAATATTTTGAAGTGTGAGCGACTGGGTCGGAAGAACGTACGCATCATGTACTGGAATTGTGCCAGCGTGAAGCAGAGACGACCGGTCCTCGACAAACTCCTATACGGTGCCGACATCGTTGCCCTACAAGAAACCAACCTAGGGGAAGGGGCAGTCGAATTGCGGGTTTTTCATACCTTCTATACAGTGCCGGATTAAGCCAGCGCGGGGCCCGTAGAAATTTTAGCGCGGGGCCCTAGATTTTGTATGATAATAAAATAAAACACAACGTTTACAAACAAACTTGTCTCGATTTAATGTGAGCAAACTTAGAGATAACACTAGACAAATCAATTTCTTTCATTAAATTACATTCAATGTTCATTAAGGTAAGGTTATTTAAACGATCTTGTCCCACCTGGGAAACACGACTCTAATAAATTTTCCATTATAAGTTTATAAAATTGCAGTTCAAGAGCCTCATGCTTTTCGTTGTTAATAGCAGCAGCTACATTAGTTTTAAGAAGTGCACAAGTTCGTCGCCTAGGCTTTCTTCCAAATCCTCTTGGTAGAAAGTCTTGGTAGACTTGCTGTACATTCTACTTCCGTTTGTCTTGTGGAAAATGTGGCTAAATCGTGAAGAGTTGCTGATCTTAATGGTAATATTGGTATTGATGATTCTTCTATAGCAATGCTTTCATCTACTATACAGTGAGTAGCGACCTGTATTTTCTGCTTCGATTTCTTTGGACCATCACACACGACATTCACAAATTCAGACAGCTTGCGTGTTTTTGATTGGTTATTGTTTATTAGTTATTGGTTACTAAACTGGCGTTATTGTACTCCGGGCAGACCCATAGTCTCCCCCAACAGATATCGAAGAGTATGCATACTGATGGCTCCTGTGGCTCGCTGATTAAACACACCTCTCACTCTACCTCTCAGGCATCCAGTTTGACTTGTACAACGGGTAGCTCCAAACTGCCTAAATCGCTTGATCGATTCAACATCGATTTTAGTGTCCTCCTGCAGCTCAAGCGGTAGTGAGCTCGATCACGAACCCAAGCGTACCTGGCTCAAACCCCACGGTGGGCAAATTTGGAAGCAAATATGTTTCCGTGGAAATTTTACAGAAGGTAAAAATAGACCACACCGTTCAGAAAGCAATGGCAAACTACTGAACGTATAAGTGGTGCCTAGAAAATCAACAACTCGTTTACTGTGGTTGATGGCTACGTCCTTTAGAATTTGCCACGATTTTCATTCATCCAACAGACAGTTGCGAAGAGACCGAAGAATATCCCCTTATCCATCTTCAACTCCCCAACAATCGATGTTGTTGATGCAAGCATGTCCGCTCTCTCATTACCGTAAATACCCGCATGCCCAGGACAGTATATCCACGTAAGCCGCTGGAGGTTAGAAACTTCTATAGACGACATCCACTCATACCGAAACCTGCCCTTCTGGATCTTGTGAAGCATCGACTGAGAGTCAGATACAACAACGGCCTCAGTAAATGAAGTCCCAGAGATCCAATGGAGGGCAGCAGTAACGGCCTCAACCTCCATCCTCATACTAGAAGTAGTTGTCCTGTATGCCCCACTTCGCTCTGCAACAACCCTACCATGCGTATTAACCAAGAAACCCTAGCCGGACTTCTCATCACGATGAACCGACCCATCGGTATATACAACAACATCATCATCCCTTGCATTATCTTCTATCAGCTGCTTAACTGCGAGATCAGCCTTCATGTTGCCCCAATCTCTTCATTCTCTTCCAAGAGTAATGATAAAGTTGAGTATTGAGCGTGTTTTTGATATAACATCTTGATTCATTTTTTTTCTTTTCATCTCTGTCATATAGGCGCGGGCCCCCGAAGCGCGGGCCGTAGCATTTGCTACTTCTGCTACTAGGCTAATCCGGCGCTGCTTCTATAACAGGCAGCATCTCGGACAGGCTATTCTTGTTAGGAATGACATGTCGGCATCTGAAGTGGACATGTCAATATGGAACTGCGGCACAATGCAGGTACATGCAGTTAGAGTACAGACACATGTCCCCTTCGTCCTGGTGAATGTCTATGCATGCAATGGCAAGGTCGATACACTGCAGTGGCAAAGTTTATTCGACCAGGACGAAAAGAACATCATCTTCTGTGGTGATTTCAACGCCAGGGGTAGACAGTGGGGAAACAACCCTACCAACAAGCAGGGTGAAAATTTGGAAGACGCGCTCGTAACATCAGATCGGGTCTGTATAAATGAGGGTAGAGCAACCAGACTAGATAGTCGACCAGGGGACTCTGACAGTGTCATAGATTTGGCATTAGTGTCTCCCACTGTTGCCCTTGTGTAAATGGAGCGTGCTTGGATATCACGACAGTGAACACTGTCCATGCATGATCCTGGTCGAAAAACGCAGAACATGGGAGTACAAAGGACAAGTGTACAGTTTTCAGTATGACACAGCAGGGTGTGATACTATAAGCAAAATCCGACGCAGTAAAATCAGACCACATTGCAATAAACAGAGGCATCTGACACAGCCACCATGGTGGAATAACGAGGTCGCGGAAGCCTGGTGGATCAAGAGGCAAGCGGTTAAGTTGTGGCAGAAGGCCAGAAGGACCACTAGCACACTACCTGCACTTACCAAGGGTCTAAAAAAAGACATAGAAGAGAAAACTGTGTCCTTCAAGACATGTGCAAATCTGGCTAAGAGTGTCGCATGGGATGAATTCTGCAGTGGGCTGTGCGCTGAGAAGTCCCTGTCGACGTTCTGGAGATTTCACCAGCGCATGAATGGTACTGCAAGACGTAAATGCATCCAGGATTTCCAAAGCACTGACTCGGCCTGGCAGAAGTCTGACGAAAATAAGGGTACAGCTCTCCTCAAACGCTATATACAGCAGACAGACCACACTGACGAGGCCGAAAGACTTATAACACAGGGGGCCATAGAAGAGCTTTGCAGCGCTGTTGTGGTGAATGAAGAGCTGTATATAACTGCGGAGGTCATCAGGACAACACTGAAAACGTCTGGAAGCACTGCGCCAGGGCCTGATGGCATTCGATACAAGGATATTACTGATTTATCAAAAGACGACATCGAGGAATTGGTAAAAGAATTCAACGTCAGCATCCAGGACGGTGAGATCAGGGAGGAGTGGCTTCATAGCTACCTACTACCATTGCCGAAGCCCAACAAAGATCACTCTCAGATAGCCGGCTACAGAATTATTGCACTGCAAAACACGACATGCAAGCTTCTTGAGAAAATCGTGGCACGTCGACTGGCATGGGACCTTGAAAATCGCCATATCCTCCCACCCACTCTCGGAGGTTACAGATCTGGGAAAGAAACATGGTGCAACACTGCGGTCTTCGCCTATGATGTTTTCGAGGGTTTCCATGCAGGTATTGAAACATGTGCAGCAATGGTGGACTTGGAAGACGCATACAACAAAGTGCCCTATGCTTATCTTATGCACCGGCTCATCAAAATCCAGGTGCATTTTCTATACATCCGATGGATAGCTGCTGCGCTGTTCAAAAGGAAGGTTGTACTGCGATGTGGTAGTTGGTTTTCTGAACCGGTGACTGTACATTCCGGATTGCCACAGGGCTCTCCTCTTTCCCTGTCTTATTCAATATATACACGGTGTCAATCACAGAACAACAACTCGATGGCAGAGGTAGAACTCTGTCATTTGCTGATGACATCCTAGTGTATAGACAAGGGAAAGACAGGGATGCAATTGCCGGTGAGATACAGAGGGAACTCGACCGCATCACAGACTGGTGTGATGTCTCTGGTGCACTAGTTAACCCTACCAAAGCATCAGTGACATGGTTCTCACTCAATAATCACACTGTTAACGCATGTACGCCTAGTGTGAAACTTCGCGGTAGTGTTTTGCCCGTAGATAAATCGATGAAATTTTTGGGTGTGACATTTGACCGCAGTCTGTGTTTCCGGGAACATGTTGAGTATGTCATTGTCAAGGCACGCAAAGGTTTGGCAGCAATGAGAGTCATGGCGGCTGTTAACATCGAGCAACGACTGCTTGTCATTCTGTATCAGACATTGGTCCTCTCCACCATTGAATATGCAATGGCCATCCTCACTGTCAGCAAAACGCAAATTGAAAGACTTGAGAGAATACAGAACGAAGCTATGCGCATCATCCTCGGTAGCACAAGGATACACCCGTGTGGCGATGAGGTTTCTTCTGGATTTTCCGACCATGGAGTATAGAGTCAAGATAGCCAGAGCACGTGCCTACTTCAAAATAAGTGCCAAAAAGGATCACCCATTGCATGAGCAGCTCAGCGCCAGTGGTGGACATCGGTTAAAACGGGGCAAGTCATGGGTTAGCCGTGCCGCAGATACTGTTCAGCTGGTATGCGGGCTCAATAATATTGACTATGGAGAAGAATGAATACCGATGCCTCCAATATACTGGAACACTTTTTCAACCATCATTAAATTTGACAAAGGTTGCAGAGAGGAAATCCCGCGGCGTTGAAGGCAGACGTCAAAGCCATCATCGATGAAAATTGCAATGCAGACGACGTTGTGATCTACACGGATGGATCGGTAGTTCGTCACGAAAAGTCTGCATGGGCCTTCTCTGCAAGCTCATGTGGCAGAATGGTCAAGGAAGCCAGTGGTGCATTCAGTATGACAACAAGCAGCATGACAATGGAGGTACTGGCGGTGACCAATGCACTACTCTGGCTAGAGTCACAAAACTGCACTCATGCGTGCAATTTGAGTGACTCATTGAGTAGGATCCGAAAGGTGGAGGCCGGTTCGGTGCGCAGGCAATGGACTGCATCACTGCAGGCGTCAAAAATTTGCAGAATTACACTTGTCTTTGTTCCGGGGCACATGGGTGTCGTTGGCAATGAGAGAGCAGACAGGCTGGCTGGCTCTGCCGCTATATCATACCGCCAGCCAATGGACAGAGCTGACATCGTGAACGCCCTCATAGAGCGTGGCCGCAGAGAAGACCTTCATCTAAACCAATCCACGTCAACTACTAGATTGCGAGAACTGGGTTTGAAGATTGGGGTGGCAAGAAAAGAACGGTACAACAGGTATACGAGTAGGCTCATCAATCAAAATAGAACTGGTACGGTCAGTCGCTGGACGCTGATGGAGATATTGCGAATGAGATCGGAGCGGGGGACTGCCTGGAGTAGTTGATAGCAGCTCGGCCTGCTAGCTGTGAGACGCCTCATAGCTCGGGTTCGAACCTACTGTCCGGCATTTGTTCGAGTCCCCTGGTCTTACTCAGGACGATAACGTGAGTACCTCTGAAGTCGGAGAAAATCTGCCTGTATGGCGAGGGAATACTAATTACGAGTACATTGAGCACACGGCTGCCAGTGTAAAGTAATTTACAATGTGCACACTGCTGCCATTGTAAGAAATTGGAAAAACAGATTTTCACGCACAAATCAGTTTCAGATATGGAACTTCGTCTGAGTTGAAAGCGGACGGAAAAAAAAAAAAAAGATCGGAGCACCTATGGACATGTCCGGAGTGCAATGAAGATATTTCAAACTGAAACTGAAACTGAATAAAAGTAAACAAGCAAGCGTGCTACAGCTTCAACCACTTCGTTGCTTCCCAGTAGGTGAGATAGTGGTAAACGCTTGCCTGGTTTAATGTAAACACAAATAATAAATAGGTATATTTATTTTGAAGAAAATAAAACATAACTGACAATCAAACATATTTATTAGACAATTTAAAAATATTTAAAAGTGAGACATCTGACTTTGTTTTGCAGAACTAAGTGCATCAAAATTGATCTCGACTGATGTCGCTAACGCAAAAACTTTTCCAAATGAACATTATAGTCCGTTCAACAACTCATGCACACAGTCCAATGCGAATTGTAGCAAATACATCAGTTCCACAGTAGCGAAACTCAACCTTAGAATTCGCCCGAGTGGTTACCGGGGCCCAAATTTAGGATGTAAAGAATATAACCACTGTTACCTGCCACGCATGTCGTAAGAGGCGACTAAGGAGGTTTGGCTGAAATCGGATGCATGTGTCCGCTAGGGAATGCTAACCCGAAACAAATGCTTGCAGAAAACGGATGCACCAGGCCGTAAGGCGCATAACATGGTGCAACGACCCTCACAATGAGGAATGGGATAGCGGATTCTACAGTCGCCAATCTGCCTCTGAGATTTAGCCACGCAGTAAGATTGTCAGACCCACCATCACGAGGGTGGCCAAAACTAACTGCAGGAAGAGGTCGACACAAACGGGAAGCAGAAATCATAGGAATTATATCCCACAGAACTGCCCCCAGTATGCAGACTTGAGAAGAAAGAGGTGACCCACTTACACTATCGTCCAAGACAAACTGTATGGCGTTGCTGATAATCTGAGACAGATGGCTGTCTTTATTAGAGAATCTGAAATCCCAATCTAGTGAGAACAGCAGAAGAAGAAGAAGAAACCTTAGAATTATACCGACACAAATGTCTGATGGAAGAAGTTGCTATAGGAAACCTAGATTTTGTAATAACACTGTTTCCTTTGATGTTAGCGGAATATTTGGCAAGTCTGAAACACAATTTTAGTTTTTTACAGTAAACGCACACATATGACATTTGATGACAAGTTTCATTCTCTCTCTCTCGCGATCGTTCTTAAACAGGTTTTTTAAAATCATTCTATTGTGATATATAAACAGCCAAATATCAGAACGCGATGTACGTGCACAGCTTTCAGTACCTATTGGAGCTCATGTGCTTATCCTTCGGTGATGTGATCGATTTCAACCAGCGTTTACTGGGTTCGCTCTCCGTTAGCCTTTAGCTGTCCCCAGCCAAAACCCACAAAGCAGCAGGTTGCCATTTTCTTTAGGGCAGTGACCTTAGACGGCCTGCCCTCCGGGCTTATGAGCGCCATCTGCCCAGCAAACCGGTCGTTTGGGGACTCCTTGGTTTGCGGTCCGTCCAGTTTTGTGTACGGTTTGTTCAGCTAGCCTTTGATTTTCCCCAATCAAACTACAGGGCAGCAGTAATTCCTTGCGAGCGAAAACGCGCACTCGCATTACCTCTGCTGGGCTTTCTAGTTGTTCTGCACACTCGGGCGGAACGCACACCTTAGTGCCTGTCGTGCCAGCCGTGCCTGCCGCGCTTGCCGTGCCTGCAGCGCTTACCAAGCTTGCCGTGCCTTTCGTGCATGCTGTACCATGCTCGCCTGCCCCTCGGTGGGGCCCACTATGGCATCACCAGCGTGCGTGCTAGCTTTGCCCTGGTGCCTGGTCACCATCAGTTCTCGTCGTGCTCACATTTTCCGTGCCTTTCGTATCGTGTTAGCATTTGCCTGGGCTGTCCCCGTCTGTGACTCAACCCGGTCCCCCACCCCTGTGACGGGGTCACAGGTTTCGTCCCTGAGGGCCCACCCGTGCATTGCTCACATGCGTGCACGCTCTGTTCTGGTGCCTACCTCACCATTTCCGTAAATTCCCACCGTGCGCACATTTGTCTATGCCGTTCGTGTGGACCCGCGTGCAGCTCAGCTCCCAGCCTACTCATCGGCTCAAGAGAAAATGTTCAAGAGAGAGCATGCGCGGGCTCCGAATATCGCCCCGCGTGGGTCGACGTCTTTTCGATTGGCCTATGTGGACCTACGTGCAGTTCATCCCGACTCCCAGCATACTCACCGGCTCAAGAGAGAGGGCTCAAGAGAGAGCATGCACGGGCTCCAAATTTCGCCCCGCTTGAGTCGACATTTTTTCGATCGGCCTATGTGGACCCAAATGCAGTTTAACCCGACTCCTAGCATACTCATCGGGCCAAGAGAGAGAGCTCAGGAGAGATCATGCACGGGCTCCGACTTTCGCCCCACGCGGTTACACGTTTATCCTTCCAGCTTTTCCCATCGGCCGCGAGAGGTGAGCATTAATAGCCACTCTGGGAGTTCTCTCGTCTGTGTTGCGAGCGGATCCCATCTAGCGTGACTACCTTTGCATCTCTACTTGCCCCAGAGTAGCTCTCCCACGGCACCTGTTCTCTTAGCCAGACCGGAACTACCGTCTGTTACCAGGGTCACCACGTGGAGGTGAGGGCAGGGAATTAGTGCCAGCTCACTAATATGGCGTGCCGTTCTTTCTTTGCGCCTTTGACCCCAAGTTTCATTCAAAGTCTCATCTCAGCTTATACATGGGGGCCAATGTTGATACTTGCAATACAGTCATGAAATAAACAAGAAATGTAGACAAAGTTGTATCATTGTTTTTTTAATAACCTACCTTACAGTTAAAGTTAGCTGTCATGTCATAATGCCATCCTCCTTTCACGTCCAGGCTTGGGACTGGCAATGGCGGAGCTCAAGTAGTAGCATGTCCCTTGCGGAACGTCGCATTCATCACAGCCCACCTGAAAAGCTCTATGTCTCTTGTAAGTTTTCCTGCCTCTTCCAGCGTCATGTTCAAGGTTTCTATGATGTCCTGCTGCCATCTTCGTCTTTGTCGTTCCCTGCCTCGTTTTCCAGGGACCATGCCTTCTATTACCTTTCTCTCCAGACCACTGTGACATTTAACATGGCCAAAATATTTCATCTTCCATGACATGATGTTATTTATGAACCAATGCTCCTTGATATTCAGGTCTTGTAGGATGTCTTTGTTTCTTCTCTTCTCTGTCCAGGATGTTCTAAGAACTTTTCGATAGCACCTTGTTATGGCGGAGCTATTGAAGAGATTATTTTCAAATTGCTACTTCTTGATTACAATGTGCGTGTGTTAACATAAGTGGTAGGGAGGTATCACTATAATAAAATAGCTAATTTCTCTGGTTTTTGTATACTGTAGTACATATGACCAATATGTGCCTCTTTGCGGAAATACGCGTATAACATTAATGATACTTTTTGCATTGTAACTTCAAACTCATTAGAAATGTTATATCAAAGTCTGTTTTGAGAAGTCAACAATATGACCCAATAGCTTGAAGCTAATTTCGATATACGCCTTAACTAAAAGTCCGTCTCACACTAATGATGTCATTTGTTTACCATGTTCAAGCCCGAGTCTATTTGATACGCGGGAAATGCAAGAATTTTTTTTTAAAACCGAAAAAACCATGGATTTTGTCCGAATGTTGCTATTTTTGTCATCAATGTATTAAATGGCTGTAAACATTAGTTCTCTCTAACCATGCAAATGTACGCGTTAAATATATAGCACAAAAAAGGAAACTTCTAGATGGTATGATTGTTTGAATGGCAAAAATATTTTGTAGCGTCGGGAACATGTGTAGTTCACATGCACGTTTTAAAGTTATTTCATCAAATGGTTACAAAGATACAAAAACTTTTATCTGTGGGCATTACAAGTTGAACGGACTTTATAGCAATTCGTGTTCTCACTTGTGTAATATGATGTGGTTCATGCGACTAAAAAGCTGTCCACACGCATAAGTGTTTCCAAATAGCGAAACCATCGACAGAGCATGTTTGTAAACTTCAGGATATTTGGCTTGTCAAATACGTTTTATAAAATCTTCCAAACCAACTTGATGGAATGTCTCCTTTAACTGTGTATGACAATACATTTCCCAATGTTCCATTTGTAATCTTCCTGGTAATAAATTCACTTTTACCGCGAATGGCGCTGCAAATGCACAAAAACGCACGTTATGTTTTTTGAAATCCTGAAATCGGTTTTCAAATTCGAAGTTTAAGTTGGATATCATAGAAGCGTATAGTACGAGCACTAATAAGCTCATTCAAACACACAATCATACAGTGGATCCCATCACACTGCAACATAAGGGGAAATGAAGAGGCAGACAGGCTAGCAAAGACAGGAGAGCGACTGCTGCAGATTGATTACGAAATCAGTTACGAGGATGCTAAAACAACCATCGGATGGCGATACAGAGAGAAGTGGTGGCAAGACCACCCTAAACACAACGCCAAAGATGGGTACTATGGTCTGTCCAGTAGCAAACAATTTATCATACTCCGCCTCCATACTTGCCATAACAGACTCTGATATCACCTGCATAACATATTTAAAATTGGCACAACTAGCCTGTGTCACTGCGAGCATGCGGACAATACGGTAGATAGAGCACTTACTGCAAAACTGCCCACTGCTAGAAAACGAAACGAAACCTGGCCAGAAAATATCGAAATAAATGAGAAGCTGTATGGAGGGACGGAGTGGAAGTCTGGTACATCAGTCTAAGCGGAGATCGCGAGAGAGAGAGAGAGAGAGAGAGAGAGAGAAAAGAAGCGTATTTATCCGCCGCCTCCTGTGTGTCTTCTGGTTGCAGTGACAATGTAGGAAAGTGAGTAATGTTTTTTGTCGTTAACTGTTGTTCCCAAACACCAAGTTTAATTTGAAGTGCAGAAATATGACCATACATCTTATTAATGAATTGATCTTTCCCTTGTAGACGAGTATTAACGTCAATTTGGTGGCTAGTTATATCGACCAGAAATGGGAGATATTTCAAATTTCTCTAAGCTATAATTTAAAAATATATGATACGAACGACTCATGATGTAATGTTCTTTTGGTGATATGTACAATAAAGTTAACATTTATGTTCATTTGACCTAACTCCACGGAGAGTGGAGGTGGGGTGGAGGGTAACATGACGTCCGTCGGGCCTCGTGTTGGCCACCCTGATCTAAAGCATCTTGATATCTAGTTTCAGTGTGGAATATCTTCATTGCACTTCAAACTCCATAGGTGCTCCGATCTCCTTCGCAATCGCTCCAACAGCGTCCAACGACTGACAGTAACAGTTCGATTTTGATTGATGAATCTACTCATACACCTGTTGTGCTGTTCTTTTATGGCTGCTCCAATCTTCACTCCAAACTCTTACAATCTAGCAGTTGACGTGGATTAGTTTAAATTAAAATCCTCTTTGCGGCCACATTATGAGGGCGCTCGGAATTTCAGCTCTATCCATTGGTTGACCCCCTGATATGGCTGCAGAGTCAGCCAGCCTGTCTGCTCTCTCATAGTCAACGATACCCATGTGCCAGGAACGAAGATAAGTGTAATTCTGCAAATTGTTAGCGCCTGTAGTGATTCAGTTCATTGCATGAGCACCTAACCAGCCTCCACCCTACGGATCATATTTAATGAATCACTTAGAATGCACGTACGATTCTAGTTTGGTAACTCCAGCCAGAGTAGTGCCCTAGTCCCTGCCAGTACCTCCATTGTCATGCTACTTGTTGTCATAATAAATGCAGCATTGGCTTCCTTGACCTTTCTGTCGTATGAGCAGAGAAGACCCACGCCGACTTTTCGTGGCGAACTACCTTATGATACCAGAACCAAACATGGACAATGAATAAAGCACCGACACAGAAAATAACCACATGTGAAATGCGATGTTTCTGATAGGTCACCAACATCACAAGAAGAGACAAAAGTCACACATATCTGCATCAGAGAGAAGGTTCGAACAAGACCCAGCTTGAATTATATCGAAAAAAGAGAATTAAATGGTTTGGCAGCCCAGTAAGAATGCAGTTAAACAAGATGGTGAAAGGAAAGAGGAAGACAAAGGAAATGATAGATGGAGCGTTTATATTGTGCCAATAGGTTCAGAAATTCATCACTCAAGTCACCCGAGAAGCGTAAGACGAAAACAGAAGACTGAGACACTGTGCTACAGCCCTGTGGCAGTGGGACGACAAAAGACAGAAAGATTCAATACAAGGTAATATTAAAATACTAAAAAAAACCTGAGCTTGGCAAGCAAGTATGCATTACGTGTCCAATATTTTCACCATTTTGTCTTATAACCTATTCGAGATGAGCCCACATGTTTGTGACCACTTTCAAACACATCCCATGTCCGTCCAGGCAAAATAATCACGAGAGTCGCTGACAGTTGCATTACATTTTCTCGTATGTCAAAGTCATTGACAAAAGAATATATTTCAGTGAATGACATTTCGTGCGTCTTTCTTTCTTCCTTTCTTTCCCTTTCTTCAATCCTGTCTTGCCTCACAGCTTCAGTATAAGAAGAGATTTATAGAACTGGCTTTCATACGTCACCGTGTATATTTGAAGTGGGTAAACACGTAAAAACAAAGTACTACAGTTTTACAAAATACATAAACAGTGACGATAAACAGCAACGTTTCGACCAAAAGGCCTTTATCAAGCAAACAATACAACAAGAATGATGAATTTCGAGGAACACTACAAATGGACGATTACATGTGGAAACATAAACCTATCTGATGAAAATCTGGGAATAAAAACGAACAACGAAATGAGTGCAACACAAAACCGAAAGTGGAAAAGGAGAGGAACAATTTTTGAAGTGCAGACGTGAACTATTCATAATGTGTACTAGCGGTACCGACTCGATAACCACATACACAACAAACTAAAAATAGAACAGGCTGATATGTGTCAGGGCGGAAAGGGTAGACAAACTTTAGTACACATCCTCCAAGACTGTCCGCCACATGAGAGGAAAAGAATATTCCTATGTTGTTCCCTAACTACTGTGAGGGGCAGATATGTATCGACAGGATTGGCACAACTGACATCCCATATTTGTATAATGTATAGGTGGTTTTATAAAATCGAACGACGAAGACATTATGCTATCAGTGTCTGCCATACCTAGATCCTGACACTAAACGATAGAAGATGACTAGTCACGACAGAGATGAAGTGTCTACGAAGAGAGCTGGAAGTATTAAGATAAGACCGGAATATGAATGAAGACATCAGGAAACAAAGTGGGTGCAACATCAGTACTGAACTTCATAAAGAAACAACAAATGTTATGTTCCGGCTACATACGCAGATAATCAACAGACTGCGCCTTAAAAGGCAATTCTGCCCAAATACAATAGATACAAAGTAAAATGTCACCAGCGCGAAGGGTGGACCACAAAAATAACAAGGGTGGTGAAAAACACTATTTATGAAGCCTACATACAATTCCGTTCTAGAAATCTCGTCTTATTATGACGCTGTGAAGCAGAACAGGAGCGGGATGGACACATTGTTTGCAGGCTTTATGTAACGTATACCAGTACGAAAGAGGAAAAATAATAATAATAATAATAATAATAATATTTACCTAAACTTCCTAAAAGGAACAGTTGTTGATTATTTGATTGATTTCAATCATCATTGCTCATCATTGGACCATACTAATTGTATCATCATCCTTGAACCATCATCATTGGATCATCATCCTTGAAACATCATTCTTGACCATCATCATTGGACCATAATAATTGGATCATCATCCTTGAAACATCATCATTGAAACATCATCATTGAATCATCATTCTTGAACCATCATCCTTGAAACATCATTCTTGGACCATCATCCTTGAAACATCATTCTTGGATCATCACCATTAGACCATCATTATTTCACTTTGGAAGAATACCATTAGTGCTACGATCTCTTCTCTAAAAAAGAAGATCTCACCGACAGTGCACGAGCTTCGTAGCATTGACGTGAGTTCCCTATATAAACTTGAAGATGGTGAAAATTTATGTGATTTTATATTTTAGTTTTCAATGCATTTTCCTCGAACGACTTTTTAGTTTGTCTTTATCGATTTTCTAATGTCAAGAGTTCTTTTACGTCTTCAACTTGAATATGGGCAAATTATGTTATTATTGTTCATTAGTTTTACTACCCAACCGAGCAAGGGATCTACATATGCAAGTTTTTCCCACGGCAGTGGCTCTCAGGTTGACCCTTCTTCAGTTGGGTACTAGTGAAACAATGGAAAGTATAGATGATCGGTGTGATGGTGAACGTATAAGGAAACGTTTGCCATAGATCTGAGAAAAATACAGGACTAACATTGTATTTATTAATATTCCCCATAGTACGAAAACTGGCTAAAGAAAGAGAGAGCGAGAGAGAGAGAGGGAAGCGGGAGAGAGAGAGCGAGAGAGAGAGAGAGAGAGGGGAAGCGAGGGAGAGAGAGAGAGAGAGAGAGAGAGAAAGGGAAATGATAACTGGTTATTTTACTTATTTTATTGTAAAAATGATATATTAAATAATATGTACACACAAATCGAAAAGAAATTGATAATATAAAGCAGAAAACAATATTTATTTTGTGGGTTTTGAAAAACAAAGAATTTGGAGAAGATTTTTAATTGTTATTACCTGTTCAAAAATGGTGCAATGAAGTTTTTATTACCGTTTGTCACTGCCCATGAAATACTTAAAATAATATTTGAATGAACACGTTAAGAAATATTTACATTTCTAAACCAACACGACTAACTCATAACTCGGTAAAGACAGCAAGCAAAGAGCTGAAAATGGCGGCGTTGACCTATATATTTGTACAGGAATAAATGTTCCAAATTTAATGATTCTAGCGTTTAATTTAATGATTCTAAATCGGTTTTCAAATTCGAAGTTTAAGTTGGATATCATAGAAGCGTATAGTACGAGCACTAATAAGCTCATTCAAACACACAATCATACAGTGGATCCCATCACACTACAACATAAGGGGAAATGAAGAGGCAGACAAAGAGGAGAAAATAACTCTGGTTTCTCTGCACAAACGATTAAATCTTTTGATCGTTTGTGCACAATAGAAACCTCGATCGCTTCTCGGCCTTTTGGCTTGATATCTGTCACGTGGCTCATTATATGGGTTTACAAAGATATCAGCTTGTGTTACGGAACTAGTGCCTTTTTGATCGAAGCCGAAGGTCGGAAGCCTTCATTAAATGCCACATGGCTACCCTTGTACAAAACTGGGAGTGCCATCGATCGAAGGATTGATGGGGCTTGATAGTTTTTTGAACGTTTTCACGTTCCGTTGTACGGGGTCCACCTGGTATGGTACATCTGGACAGGCCCCATAAAAAAAAAAATATTTTACAGGAATAAATGTTCCAAATTGAATGATTCTATCGTTTAACTTTCTGAAGTTTTTTTTCCATTGAGACACAAATAGTCAGTTTTTCTTCTACTTCTTCGAACGCTCCATATCGACCACTTGTTAGCCACTCTTTATGATTTGTATGTCATCTGAGCCTAAGAGCGATTACGCGTTCGTTGTGCCAGTTATGCGCCTACAAGTAGACCAGCACATCCGATTTCTGCGACGCTTTTTATTTACTAGGGTAGCTTCCTAGACTCCTACCTAAGTCGCCTCTTACAATATGCCTTGTAGGTTGCAGTGTTACTATTCTTTGCTCCCGGCAACACACAGTCGAAATAGTTTATAATTAAGATCTCAAATGGGACCAGGAACTTGTACTTACTTACATTAAGATCTCAAATGGGACCAGGAACTTGTACTTACTTACATTAAAATCTCAAATGGGACCAGGAACTTGTACTTACCTACATTAAGATCTCAAATGGGACTAGGAACGTGTACTTACCTACATTAAGATCTCAAATGGGACCAGGAACTTGTACTTACTTACATTAAGATCTCAAATGGGACTAGGAACGTGTACTTACCTACATTAAGATCTCAAATGGGACCAGGAACTTGTACTTACCTACATTAAGATCTCAAATGGGACTAGGAACTTGTACTTACCTACATTAAGATCTCAAATGGGACTAGGAACTTGTACTTACCTACATTAAGATCTCAAATGGGACCAGGAACTTGTACTTACCTACATTAAGATCTCAAATGGGACTAGGAACTTGTACTTACCTACATTAAGATCTCAAATGGGACTAGGAACTTTCTTACCTACATTAAGATCTCAAATGGGACTAGGAACGTGTACTTACCTACATTAAGATCTCAAATGGGACCAGGAACTTGTACTTACCTACATTAAGATCTCAAATGGGACTAGGAACTTGTACTTACCTACATTAAGATCTCAAATGGGACTAGGAACTTGTACTTACCTACATTAAGATCTCAAATGGGACCAGGAACTTGTACTTACCTACATTAAGATCTCAAATGGGACTAGGAACTTGTACTTACCTACATTAAGATCTCAAATGGGACTAGGAACTTGTACTTACCTACATTAAGATCTCAAATGGGACTAGGAACGTGTACTTACTTACATTAAGATCTCAAATGGGACCAGGAACTTGTACTTACTTACATTAAAATCTCAAATGGGACCAGGAACTTGTACTACCACATTAAGATCTCAAATGGGACTAGGAACGTGTACTTACCTACATTAAGATCTCAAATGGGACCAGGAACTTGTACTTACCTACATTAAGATCTCAAATGGGACTAGGAACGTGTACTTACCTACATTAAGATCTCAAATGGGACCAGGAACTTGTACTTACCTACATTAAGATCTCAAATGGGACTAGGAACTTGTACTTACCTACATTAAAATCTCAAATGGGACCAGGAACTTGTACTTACCTACATTAAGATCTCAAATGGGACCAGGAACTTGTACTTACCTACATTAAGATCTCAAATGGGACTAGGAACTTGTACTTACCTACATTAAGATCTCAAATGGGACTAGGAACTTGTACTTACCTACATTAAGATCTCAAATGGGACCAGGAACTTGTACTTACCTACATTAAGATCTCAAATGGGACTAGGAACTTGTACTTACCTACATTAAGATCTCAAATGGGACTAGGAACTTGTACTTACCTACATTAAGATCTCAAATGGGACTAGGAACGTGTACTTACCTACATTAAGATCTCAAATGGGACCAGGAACTTGTACTTACCTACATTAAGATCTCAAATGGGACTAGGAACTTGTACTTACCTACATTAAGATCTCAAATGGGACTAGGAACTTGTACTTACCTACATTAAGATCTCAAATGGGACCAGGAACTTGTACTTACCTACATTAAGATCTCAAATGGGACTAGGAACTTGTACTTACCTACATTAAGATCTCAAATGGGACTAGGAACTTGTACTTACCTACATTAAGATCTCAAATGGGACTAGGAACGTGTACTTACTTACATTAAGATCTCAAATGGGACCAGGAACTTGTACTTACTTACATTAAAATCTCAAATCGGACCAGGAACTTGTACTTACCTACATTAAGATCTCAAATGGGACTAGGAACGTGTACTTACCTACATTAAAATCTCAAATGGGACCAGGAACTTGTACTTACCTACATTAAGATCTCAAATGGGACTAGGAACGTGTACTTACCTACATTAAGATCTCAAATGGGACCAGGAACTTGTACTTACCTACATTAAGATCTCAAATGGGACTAGGAACTTGTACTTACCTACATTAAAATCTCAAATGGGACCAGGAACTTGTACTTACCTACATTAAGATCTCAAATGGGACTAGGAACGTGTACTTACTTACATTAAGATCTCAAATGGGACCAGGAACTTGTACTTACCTACAATAAGATCTCAAATGGGACTAGGAACGTGTACTTACCTACAATAAGATCTCAAATGGGACTAGGAACGTGTACTTACTTAGATTAAGATCTCAAATGGGACTAGGAACGTGTACTTACCTACATTAAGATCTCAAATGGGACCAGGAACTTGTACTTACCTACATTAAAATCTCAAATGGGACTAGGAACTTGTACTTACCTACAATAAGATCTCAAATGGGACTAGGAACGTGTACTTACTTACATTAAGATCTCAAATGGGACTAGGAACTTGTACTTACTTACATTAAGATCTCAAATGGGACTAGGAACGTGTACTTACTTACATTAAGATCTCAAATGGGACTAGGAACTTGTACTTACCTACATTAAAATCTCAAATGGGACCAGGAACTTGTACTTACCTACATTAAGATCTCAAATGGGACTAGGAACGTGTACTTACTTACATTAAGATCTCAAATGGGACCAGGAACTTGTACTTACCTACAATAAGATCTCAAATGGGACTAGGAACGTGTACTTACCTACAATAAGATCTCAAATGGGACTAGGAACGTGTACTTACTTACATTAAGATCTCAAATGGGACTAGGAACGTGTACTTACCTACATTAAGATCTCAAATGGGACCAGGAACTTGTACTTACCTACATTAAAATCTCAAATGGGACTAGGAACTTGTACTTACCTACAATAAGATCTCAAATGGGACTAGGAACGTGTACTTACTTACATTAAGATCTCAAATGGGACTAGGAACTTGTACTTACTTACATTAAGATCTCAAATGGGACTAGGAACGTGTACTTACTTACATTAAGATCTCAAATGGGACTAGGAACGTGTACTTACTTACATTAAAATCTCAAATGGGACCAGGAACTTGTACTTACCTACATTAAAATCTCAAATGGGACTAGGAACTTGTACTTACCTACAATAAGATCTCAAATGGGACTAGGAACGTGTACTTACCTACATTAAGATCTCAAATGGGACTAGGAACGTGTCTTACTACATTAAGATCTCAAATGGGACTAGGAACTTGTACTTACTTACATTAAGATCTCAAATGGGACTAGGAACGTGTACTTACTTACATTAAGATCTCAAATGGGACTAGGAACGTGTACTTACTTACATTAAGATCTCAAATGGGACTAGGAACGTGTACTTACTTACATTAAAATCTCAAATGGGACTAGGAACGTGTACTTACTTACATTAAGATCTCAAATGGGACTAGGAACGTGTACTTAGGAACGTGTACTTACATTAAGATCCGGAATCACTGAAAAAATAACATCACGCTGGTAATAAACCAAGTCCCCTTTACGCAAGATGTGAGAACCTTCATACACGTCACAGCTACATATAAGGTTACAGATGTAAACACTTCACAAAACAAATACTTACAAACGAAACATTCTTTTTGAAATCACAAGCATATCGTCATTGTATGGAACACCGCTGACACGATCTTAGACTTATACATTCAGAAACCCCAAGCAAGAAATCAGTCAATGTATTCTTGTCTTGCTCGGGTTGGCGTACCTGGCCACAAATCATATCCAGGACGTAGTTCTCTCTGGAAGTACTCAAGGGTTACTTTGTTGCAGTGGTTGGTGTCTAGAACTATAGCGTAGTGGTTAGTGCACTCGCGTCGTAGGCATTTGGTTCGAGTTCAATTTCCCAGTGGGAGTGGAATTTTTCGACTGTAACGACTCTCAGATCGGGTTCTTCTTCTTCTTCTTCAGCGATCTCTGGTCATGCGCTTAATTTACTGTGGACCACAAACTGGGCAGTCAGCTTCAGGCCTGTCAGGTTTCTCCAAAGTTTTGTTTTAAGGTCGACTGGGTGTAGCCACATGTTGCTTCTCAGTTCACGCAGAAGAGAGATCGGGTTCAATTCTCAAGACGTTTTTCTACAATAATGGCTTTCTGGACTCAATTGAGTACACAGACAAGCAGAAAAGCAATTGAGTACCAGGGAAGCATAGGTAGCCAACGTGACGTTGACCCCATTTTCCTATCGTGTGCCGATGGTCAATGAATAATAAAGATCTGGCATCATATTCGCCACTATACTTCACGGTATGAAAATGGGTCCTTTATATACTTACTTTAACAACAGTGACGTATATATTCCATCTATGCTAGTAGTGTGAGACATTAGTTACAAACCTTTACTTACTTTAACAGCAGTGACCTCTATATTCCATCTATGCTGGTAGTGTGAGACATTAGTTACAAACCTTTACTTACTTTAACAACAGTGGCGTATATATTCCATCTATGCTAGTAGTGTGAGACATTAGTTACAAACCTTTATTTACTTTAACAGCAGTGACCTCTATATTCCATCTATGCTAGTAGTGTGAGACATGGAACAAACCTTTACTTACTTTAACAGCAGTGACCTCTATATTCCATCTATGCTGGTAGTGTGAGACATGGAACAAACCTTTATTTACTTTAACAGCAGTGACCTCTATATTCCATCTATGCTGGTAGTGTGAGACATTAGTTACAAACCTTTACTTACTTTAACAACAGTGACGTATATATTCCATCTATGCTGGTAGTGTGAGACATTAGTTACAAACCTTTATTTACTTTAACAACAGTGACGTATATATTCCATCTATGCTAGTAGTGTGAGACATGGAACAAACCTTTACTTACTTTAACAACAGTGACGTATATATTCCATCTATGCTGGTAGTGTGAGACATTAGTTACAAACCTTTACTTACTTTAACAACAGTGACGTATATATTCCATCTATGCTGGTAGTGTGAGACATTAGTTACAAACCTTTATTTACTTTAACAGCAGTGACCTCTATATTCCATCTATGCTGGTAGTGTGAGACATTAGTTACAAACCTTTACTTACTTTAACAACAGTGACGTATATATTCCATCTATGCTGGTAGTGTGAGACATTAGTTACAAACCTTTATTTACTTTAACAACAGTGACGTATATATTCCATCTATGCTAGTAGTGTGAGACATGGAACAAACCTTTACTTACTTTAACAACAGTGACGTATATATTCCATCTATGCTGGTAGTGTGAGACATTAGTTACAAACCTTTACTTACTTTAACAACAGTGACGTATATATTCCATCTATGCTGGTAGTGTGAGACATTAGTTACAAACCTTTACTTACTTTAACAACAGTGACGTATATATTCCATCTATGCTGGTAGTGTGAGACATTAGTTACAAACCTTTATTTACTTTAACAACAGTGACGTATATATTCCATCTATGCTAGTAGTGTGAGACATGGAACAAACCTTTACTTACTTTAACAACAGTGACGTATATATTCCATCTATGCTGGTAGTGTGAGACATTAGTTACAAACCTTTACTTACTTTAACAACAGTGACGTATATATTCCATCTATGCTGGTAGTGTGAGACATTAGTTACAAACCTTTATTTACTTTAACAGCAGTGACCTCTATATTCCATCTATGCTGGTAGTGTGAGACATGGAACAAACCTTTACTTACTTTAACAGCAGTGACCTCTATATTCCATCTAAGCTGGTAGTGTGAGACATGGAACAAACCTTTATTTACTTTAACAGCAGTGACCTCTATATTCCATCTATGCTGGTAGTGTGAGACATTAGTTACAAACCTTTACTTACTTTAACAACAGTGACGTATATATTCCATCTATGCTGGTAGTGTGAGACATTAGTTACAAACCTTTACTTACTTTAACAACAGTGACGTATATATTCCATCTATGCTGGTAGTGTGAGACATTAGTTACAAACCTTTACTTACTTTAACAACAGTGACGTATATATTCCATCTATGCTGGTAGTGTGAGACATTAGTTACAAACCTTTACTTACTTTAACAACAGTGACGTATATATTCCATCTATGCTGGTAGTGTGAGACATGGAACAAAGCTTTACTTACTTTAACAACAGTGACGTATATATTCCATCTATGCTGGTAGTGTGAGACATTAGTTACAAACCTTTACTTACTTTAACAACAGTGACGTATATATTCCATCTATGCTGGTAGTGTGAGACATTAGTTACAAAGCTTTACTTACTTTAACAACAGTGACGTATATATTCCATCTATGCTGGTAGTGTGAGACATTAGTTACAAACCTTTATTTACTTTAACAACAGTGACGTATATATTCCATCTATGCTGGTAGTGTGAGACATTAGTTACAAAGCTTTACTTACTTTAACAACAGTGACGTATATATTCCATCTATGCTAGTAGTGTGAGACATTAGTTACAAACCTTTATTTACTTTAACAACAGTGACGTATATATTCCATCTATGCTAGTAGTGTGAGACATGGAACAAACCTTTACTTACTTACTTTATTTTCTTCTTTCTTCTTTTCTCCAGATCTGATTGACCTCACAGCGTCCCGATAAGAAGAGGTTTATCGAACGGGTTGTCTGTGCACTTCATGGACAGTGTTTTTCATAGCATCTATTATCTCTGAACTCCATCTTTTGCGTGGACGACTTTTTACTTTGTAGCAATTGTTTTGGAGCAGCATTCCTTTTCGAGGCGTACTGTCTGCTGACAATCTGCTTATACGATCGAACAATTTAATTTGTTGTTTCTTGATAAAGTTCAGTACTGATGTTGTACCCACTTTTTCCTGATGTCTTCATTTCTAAATCGGTCTCTTCTTGTTACTCCCAGCATTCTGCGTAGACACTTCATTTCTATCGCAATTTCTATCGCAACATCGACGTATATTCCTTCTGTGATAGTCACGTGACACATGACACATGTTAAAAGTCCCACAATTATATTTGTAAAAATCGTATGCTATAAGAATATGTTTTATTAGTTCAAATATAAATTACTTCCAAATATTCTTTGATTTGGTGATAGAATTTTGATTCCCCATAGAAAAGCGATGTATATCGTCCTGGTAAGTAGTTAAGGACGGATTTGCTGCGGCATCACATGAATTTGACCTAACCATCAACCTGAAAAAAACAAATATGTTCCAGGATATTAGCAGAACCCCATCTATTAATATTGGTAGTCATACACTCGGAGTAGACAACACCTTTGCATACCTTGGCTCTGTCATCAGTAGCAACCTCTCCCTTGATGATGAAATTTGTAGTCGCATTGGGAAGGCCACAAATCATATCCAGGAGATCTAATGTAATAGGGTGTGGGAACGCAAGTTGCAAAATTAAGTCCCCTTGGTTTCAGTCAAACAAAAAACGAAATCGAAAAATCACCTGGTTTAAAAATAGGGGGAGTACAGTCCCTTGGACGAAGGATGTCGAAAGCAAGCTGACCATTGGTCAATACTTCTTCTTCTTCTTCAGCGATCTCTGGTCATGCGCTTAATTTACTGTGGACCAGAAACTGGGCAGACAGCTTCAGGTCTGTCAGGTTTCCCCAAAGCTTAGTGTTCCCCACTAAGTCCGGGGGAAAAGTGCATAAAAAGGTGCTACACGGCAGTTCACAAAAGGAGACCCGGGAAGTTAGCAAGGAGTGACGGTCTGTCTTCAGATAGGGGTGGAACAAGGTAGTTAGTCCAGTGAGGAATTCGATACAGGTAGTAGAGTGAATAATAATTTCGAGTGTATTCTCATTTGCCAAGTGTGAATCAGTAGATGATAGCTGACGAAAGCTAAGACAGCCAGTTTATAATCCAGTATATTCTCATTTACCACGTGCAAATCAGTTGATGGAAGCCAAGACAGCCAGTTTGTAGAATATTCCTGTATATTCTCATTTACCACGTGCATATCAGTTGATGGAAGCTATGACAGCCAGTTTGAAGAATATTCCTGTATATTCTCATCGGCCACGTGCTGACCAGAAAAGCAGTTAACTAAGATAACCAAGACAGCCAGATTGTCCTATCCCAGCGGTTACCAAGTTAACCACGTGCAGGACAGAGGATCCAGTCATTGTGATAGAACTTTCTCGTCGGCCAGACGTTAGTCAGAGGCGCTTTATTAATGAACAGATTTAGTCAAATGTTATTATGCTTATCACTTTATTTCAGGGTCTTTTAAATTAGAATTTCGGTAAATTGTTTTAGGTATGAATTTGTATGATTATTCGTAGAATTAGTTTTAATAAAAGTTGAGGATCATATTGACTGATTCTCACATAGATAACTATTCCAGAACCACGTGTTAGTTTATTGTTGTGTGGTCAGACAAACGTGAAGGTTGATAGTCAGCAGGGTAATAGAATAATTATATATATTAGACAGGCATGAAACCCATACGGTTACACTAAAACCTCTTCCCTATGTGCCGCCTTTGGCACGAAAGGAACAAACTAACTAACTAACTAATTGGGAAGGCCTCCACTGCTATGTTTAAATTAGCAAAGCGTGTATGGGAAAACAGGGCACTCACAAGAAACACCAAGAAACAAGTATATAAGGCTTGTGTTCTCAGCACTCTGCTGTATGGTAGTGAGACATGGACCACATATGCTAGACAAGAACATCTCCTCAGCACCTTCCACATGCGCTGTCTCAGGCGAATATATAACATCCGATGGCAAGACCACATCTCCAATATAGAAGTCCTGGACAGTGCTGGCATTCCAAGCATGCACACCTTACTGAGTTAGCGACATCTGGGACACGTGTGCCGTATGAGCGATGACATAATTTCAAAGAATATTATATATGGTCAACTCGCAACTGGTTCTAGACAGCATGGGCGCCATTATTACGCTTCATTGACACCTGCAAGCGTGATCTAGCTTCATGCGGCATAGACAAAGAACACTGGGAGCGACTGGCCAAAGACAGGCAAGTATGACGAGTGGCAGTGAGGGCGGCTCAAAAGAAAGAAGAAAAACACTATCACATGTGGAGGCAATAGAGAGCGCAGAGGGCAGAGAGAACATCCTATGTATCAGCTCCAGTCTCAAGTTTTACCTGCAGCAAATGTGGCAAGGATTGCCACTCCAGAATAAGCCATTACAGCCACAAGAAACGTTGTGATTCAGCGCAGAACATACTACATGACGCAAGACCTATTGTCTCCTGAGACAGAGACCAATGATGATGAAGTAGTTAAGATCTATCATGGATACATGCATACACGGAAGAGAAAAAGCGTGATGAATGATAAGCCATGGACAACTCTAACTAAATACCGACTAGCTTAGTCGGGAAATGGGAAATTTCTGTTAGCGTGGACGAACTTTAACATATGTTAGATATTAAACCGGCTGATTTATTTCTATAACATATGTTAGATATTAAACCGGCTGATTTATTTCAATTTTGCACGATTCTATGAGTCCGTTGTTATTTATTGATGAAAAATGTTAAATACACTAAAATTCCTTAGAATTCATTAAATTTGAGACATACTGTAACCTTGTTTTCGTGTGTGGTTCTGTTTTTAAAAAAAGAATTTCTTTTAATCTATTGAAATGTCAGGATCATGCGACGAACAAGGGATGGTTTCTTTGGACTTTTACATGACCTAAGCGACATTATGCTAAACTTTGATTGTTGATAAATCTCCTGTTTATTAACCCCGGTTTCTGGTAAACATGTTTCTCATTTGTTCACATGAATGACTTCCTAATTGTTGGACAACATCCGTGTCTACAAGTGGAACAGGACACTGTATGCAAACACAGATATGCAATGAAAACAACAGCAAATAGAATAGATATATCGTCGTCGTCGTTAGTGGAGTATCTACATTCAGTATTCAACAATTACCGCAATATCAATACATTTTGAACAGGGTCAGAAGTGTTCAGTGGGGTCAGAAGTGTTCAGTGGGGTCAGAGGCCAACCTGGCGCCAGGATTAGTGAGATGGCACTAATCAAGACCCTGCCCCACCTCCTCGTGGTGACCCTGGTAACAGATATTGGTTCCGGTCTGGCTAGGAGGGCAGGGATCGAGGGAGAGCTACTCTGGTGTAGGTAGAGATGCAGAGGTAGTCGCGATGGATGGGATGGATGGATGGATGACAACACAGACGAGCGGAATTATATAGTGACCACTAATGCTCGTCTCTCCCGATCGATGGAAAAAGCTGGACGGATAAATATCAAGGGATGAGAGGTGCAACCCGAGAAGAGTCGTCGGTCCACATTTGGCGAAACTCGAAGTTCAAAGGTAGGGCCCAAGTTTAGCCCAAGGTTCGGACAGCCCAGAGGCAAATGTGAGCTCGTGAGAACTGACGGAGTTGATAAGGCAGGCACCAGGGCAGAGCGAGCACACATACGGACGATGCATGGGTGGGCTCACATAGGGCGAAGCCCAGGCCCAGACAGTCCAGGCAAATGTGAGCACGGTGAGAACTGCCGGAAATGGTGAAGCAGGCACCAGGGCAGAGCGAGCACGCATACGGACGATGCACGGTAAGCCCACCGGTGGGCAGACGTGCACGGCGCGGCAGGCGTGGCAGATCTGGGTGAGCGGTCCCCCCAAACGTGCAGAAAACTGGAAAGCCCAGCACAGGTTGAAGCCAGTGCGTGTTCCCGCTCGCACGGAGCCACTGCTGCCTTTTAGTTTGATTGGGGACAATCAATGGCTAGCGGAGCAAACCGTACAAAAAACTGGACGGAAGACAAACCAAGTTGTCCATAAAAAGACGGGTTAGCTGGGCAGATGACGCTCATCAACCCCGGAGGGCAGGTCGTCTAAGGGTCGCTGCTCTGAAAGAAAATAGCAACCTGCTGCCTTGTGCGTTTGGCTGAGGACAGCAAATGACTAACGGAGAGCAAACCCAGTAAACACTGGTTGAAATCGGACACCTCACCGAAGGATAAGCACTAGAGCTCCAATTGGTACTGAACGTTATGACGTAAAATTACGTTCTTGGCAAAGGCTGTGCATATATCACAATTAGAATGATAAACATGGCCGAAAAATAATGATCGCGAAAGAGAGAAGTGCTGAGTCTCGCTTAGCAAAGAGCGCAGCATATACATAATAATTGTTCTAGTCACAGACTGGTTAAATATGCAACCAAACCTCTTTCTTTGTATCTCTTGCCTCTCGTTCCATGCTTGATTCCACACTTTCTTATTCTCACCACTTCTGATCAATCTTTTATGTTGTCCTACTCCGGCAAGTAATCATCGATTGACCTCATTGGTCGTCCTTGTTCATACTCAATGTTTCAATAACTGAAAAGTTAAACTCATAAGAGCATACCTCAGATAGTTCAGGTCAGTGATCTTCTGATCTGTCAGTGTTTTTTTTAAACCTACAGAAAATATGTCATGATCTCCAGTTTATCAAACATTCCATGTTTTTATTCTGTAGTTATTTCTGCTTCCTTGTTGAGAGTTTCTATTTCTACTACTGCCTTGATAGCTTCTATTTCTTCCATAAAATAGTTTGAGAACTTTTCTGTGGTTATAACCAACTCTAATTCTTCCCCATAATTAAATCTAAGAATCGCTCCATCCCCCTCCATTATTAATGGCATTTGCAGCTACGCTGTCTGTAAGACATGTACCCAATGATCAGTTGAGCCACAGCCAGGCTCTAGCACAGGCCAGACAACTGGCAGGGTATTCCCTGACTTAGATAAGAAAAGAGATCTGGAAATTACAGATGTTTGATAGAACACTGCAAGCTTTTTGCAATTTTACTCAATTCTGTGAGTCTGTGGTTATTTATTGGTGAAAAATATTTATAATATTGATATTACTTATTGTTAAACTTAACTTGTTGCATAATATGACTTCGATTTAGCATTTTGTGTTGCTTTTAAAATGAATTCGTCTATATACACCAATACTGGAATTCGAGGTCACGTGGTGTAGTTGGGGTCTGATTTCACACAATTCTTACCTGAGCCCGAAAGCCCAGTTGTTTATAGTTGGCTCTGGTTGAGCAGTTGACATCTATCTGACTTTAGAGAATAGAACTTCTTTCCGGATCTGCATAAATTCCATTTTCTCATACTTCTTCAATCTATTCTTTGAGTTCATGTAACGTCTACGCCTATCTCTCTAGTCTGTGACGCCTCTTGCGCTTAGGGAAGCAACAAATGCACACTATTCGCCTCTACTCTTGACCGTCCGCTGTATTGTGTTCTATCTGTGATTCCTTTCTTTCAGTTCTTGTTCTACTGGTACGTCCCAGGTCGTTGTGGGTCTTTCATATTTTAGTTTGCCATACATTGTTCTTACATTCCAGAATCTAATTCTGGTATTGGCATTCAGAACTTTCTCGTGAAATTGGATTCCTTTTGGCTTTCATCACCGTTCAGTCATATGAGTCAATGCACAGCCAACTCTAGATAAGTTTATAGTTGGATCTGGTCAATGGCTATGGTAGCCCTTTCTGACCGTGAATAAGTGGTGTTTTCGTTGCTGTTTCCGTAACGTAACGATTTTTATAGGATAAGATTGTTTGTTCCAAGCCAAACCCTCAGGCTAGAGGATCAGGTAGCCTTATTTAGCCTAACCTCTCCTCAGTAATCTGTCCGGCCTGGATAATCCTGCAAGGAACATAGGTTCCCGACGCTCTATCCCACGGTATCAATGTAGCATGCAAGCCTCCCACCACTGCATGATAATGGCATCACTAGAAGGGTGTACGCCTATGGAGTGGTGGTATTGATTGTCAGTTTTTTTTCTGGTTTTATTTATGCCAGTACTGAGTCGTTCCATGCCAGTTCGTTTCAATTTGTTGAGAAGTTGCTTTACTTTATCCTCTCTTTTTTATCATAACTTGTTAATACTAAGTGCATATGATGATTAAGAGGGCTCTTGTATTTCTCAGCTTGTTGCTTACATTTTTGATATCGTTTATCGGTTGAAGGTCGCTGATATTGTTTCCAATGTTATTATATCAGCGGATGTCTTGGTTCCATGATACCAAGTGACTTTGTTGTTTGTTCTGAATCAGCAAAAGTACACTTCGTCATCTATAGGAAACAGAGCATCTCAGATTCTGTCCCCAGTCTAATAATATCAGCTATGAAATATTACATTTTTATTATTATATTCCTTTCGTACCGTCGTACGTTTCATAGAGCATGCAACAAATTTCACCATACCACTCTATCCTGGGCAACTGGTTTAATCTCTTCGAAATAATTTAGTCTGATATTTCTCTTCTCTCTCAGTAAAGTTCGTTTCAGATCTTCCTTAAAGGGTACTTTCTTATTTAAACACTAAATACAAAACATTTATATCAAGACTGGATTACATTTTCTGATTGTCAGAACTAAGTGTATTTCTTCATGTTTCCTTCGTATGTTAGTTTGTGATTGTTACTTCTCTACCAGAAAAGATAAGTGTCACCAAAATCAGCATAAGAAAGAAAGTTGGCACATAACCTTGCACATAACATTGAGAAACAAAGAATGAAGTGGTTTAGACATTTAATAAGAATGCACACAAACTCGACAGTATACAGAGTCTTCTACAACAGAACATCAGGAAAAAAGGCGAGAGGAAGACCACGAAAAAGTTGGTTAGATGATATTGCAGAATCCTGTCCAAAGAGCAAAAATAACAATCATCCAAGCCACCAAAACAGCGCAAGACAAAAACAGATAACCCCGACACTGGGCAACAACCCGTTGACAGTGTGACGACAAAAGAAGAAGAAGACTCATCAACTCTATCTGTATTGTGTCCATGAACACAAATGTTTGTTTAACGTTATGTTTTGTTGATTTACATATGTCCTAGTTTTTGTAGTTATTTCAAGTCTTACAGTATATAGTATTCTCAAACTCTTTCATGTCGCAAATTGTGAATATAGTTGGTAAAGAAATCTTTAAGATGTAACATATAAAAATAATATTAGTATGGCATGCAGTTCATGATTTGTAAGAATTAATGGCTATTTATTCAATTAAAATAAATGATTTAAAGAAAGCAGTATGTAGCCTGAGAGCTCAATCTGGCAATAAGACTAAATTCAAGACCCGACGGCTAACCAAAATTTCAATGTTTGGTCTGAATAAAAACTTTTTTTTATATCATGTTTACGGTTGTGTCGGTGTTGACGTTGCAAATGACTAGTTTATGTGGATATAACAGCGGTAGAGCTTTTCATGTTGATTTCTAAGCTAGTTCATAATGCGGTCGTTGAGACAGGACGTCATGTATTTAAACATATTTGTTATTATTGCCATGGACCGGGGTGGATCAAACTAGTGAACCGTGTCACATTGGACTTAGAATTGCAGGTTTTACAGTACAGTAGGACTTCACCTGATCATCAACATCACATAACTCAGGTAACACCCTAAAAGAGTACATGACGTGGGAGTGAAGTCAGCTGTGGTATCTGTCTCATCATCATCAGATGCGTGCCGGCTGACGTAGGCGATCATGGATCTCCACAAATCTCTGTCCTTGGGGTTTGCTATCATCTCAGATGTTGAGGCTCTTCCGTGCCATGAAGTCAGGTTATCCAAAATTTTCTCTCTCTGTCTTCCTCTGCCTCGTCTCCTATTGATTTTACTCGTTGTCACAATGTGTTCTAAACCTCCCTTTCTCATCACATGCCCGAAAATGATGACCGCCTCTTTCTTATATTGATGATAGGCTTTCTCTGTGTCTTGACTTCATTCAACACCTTCACATTCGTAATTTTAGCAGTCCATGTGATTCTCATCATTCTTCTGTATAATCACATCGCTGTGGTTCTCAGATATTTTCCCATCTGTTTGTAGCTGTCCAAGGCTTTCCCTCTTTTCAATCTTTGTTAAAAGGAGATAAACATGTACCAACATATAAGTACTTTCCGTTTCCTGTACCAACAGATGTCTCTCTAGTAATTAAGACAGATAAGAAAGTGGGTGCGACCGGGATGTTTCTTATCACCATTCCTATTCTTGTTCGCAAATATATTGGATCATGAAATCAACAACAGATAACAGATTTGGAATACAATGGACACTTATGAAATAAATAGAGGACTTGGATTTTACAGACGTCATCTATGTGATACTACAAAACTAAATTCAATATTTCGAAATCCTATAAGTAATTTATTTACACAAATGTACGACATATTGGGCAGTCCCCCTTGCCCCAGGTTACTCTGAATTTAATTAGGAAAAGTAACCCACATCTTGTTTCTTCCTCTTCTTCTAACACTCCATATCGATCGATCACTTGTTGAACCACTCTGTGTCATTTGTATGTGATCTGAGAATAAGAGCGATTGTACATTGTGCCAGTTATGCGTCTACAAGTAGGTCAACACATCCAATTTCTGCAATGTTTTTTATATACTAGGGTAGCTTTACTAGGTCCTACATAAGTCACCTCTAACGACATGCCTTGTAAGTCTCAGTAGTACACCTCTAACGACATGCCTTGTAAGTCTCAGTAGTACACCTCTAACGACATGCCTTGTAAGTCTCAGTAGTACACCTCTAACGACATGCCTTGTAAGTCTCAGTAGTACACCTCTAACGACATGCCTTGTAAGTCTCAGTAGTACACCTCTAACGACATGCCTTGTAAGTCTCAGTAGTACACCTCTAACGACATGCCTTGTAAGTCTCAGTAGTACACCTCTAACGACATGCCTTGTAAGTCTCAGTAGTACACCTCTAACGACATGCCTTGTAAGTCTCAGTAGTACACCTCTAACGACATGCCTTGTAAGTCTCAGTAGTACACCTCTAACGACATGCCTTGTAAGTCTCAGTAGTACTATTCTTTGCTTCCCTTACGTGCCCCAGCACCACACCATCGAATGTTAGTGATAAGATGTAGCCCTGTATTCCGTTGGGAACTGAAAGGAATAAGAAAGAGAGAAAGAAAGCAAGAGATCGATAGCGTGTGTTTTTGTGTACGTCTATGTGTATGTGTGTGTATGTATGTGTATATGTGTGCTTGCGCATGAGTGTCATTATGTGAGCGCGCGGATGTGTGCATGTCTATATAGCGATCTGCCCTATTCTGCTTCTTCTTCTTCACCTTTTAACTTTCAACGGAGCACATATCTTCAACAAATGTCATCCATCTCTTCCTCTCTTCTGCCGTCCCTTCCAATTCTTTCCATGTTTTACCTATACTTTTCCTATCAGTTTCCAGCTCTCTTCTGCAGGTATGTCTATGCCTTCCCAATCTCCCTCTTCTGTGCCGATGTTGCTGCCAAGGTATGTGTATGATTCTACATCATGTAGAGCTTTGTCTTCCAGTATAATCTGGTGTACATTTATTGCATTTATTCTCATGAACTTGGTCTTTTCACTGTATATTTTCAAACCTAGTTGCTGAGACTTATTATTTAGAATATTCATTTTATCTTTAATCTGTTCATGATTGTGGGACACAAATGCCAGATCGTCTGTAAAATCCAAGTCCTCTATTTATTTCATAAGTGTCCATTGTATTCCAAATCTGTTATCTGTTGTTGATTTCATGATCCAATATATTTGCGAACAAGAATAGGAATGGTGATAAGAGACATCCCGGTCGCACCCACGTTCTTATCTGTCATAATTACCAGAGAGACATCTGTTGGTACAGGAAACGGAAAGTACTTATATGTTGGTACATGTTTACCTCCTTTTAACAAAGATTGAAAAGAGGGAAAGCCTTATAGGGGTTAGTGACTCGGTCTATTAACCCCGTCGTTCTGAGTTCGAATCACGCTGCGGACAGTTCGGTTGCAAAATTGTTTGTGTGGATTTTAACAAAAAGGACGATGACACCACCCATTCAGAAAGCAATGACAAACTACTGAACGTAACAATGCCTAGAAAGTTAAAAGCTGGGGTTGATTCGCAAAGTCCTGTAATGGATATGCAATTAACTTTTAGTATCACATATACTGTCTTATACTGTAGCAGCATGGTGTTAGATCTAAGTGTAGGACGTCTTTGTGACGTCTTTGTGACGTCTTTGTGACGTCTTTGTGACGTCTTTGTGACGTCGGGATTAGGTGCTCATCTCTCGTTCCAAAAGTACTCGGTTCTCTTCCTCGTAGAGCCATCAGAGTGTTTTCCCAGAGATTCCTGATCTCAATGTAGGTGACATCGAGTTCCTAGTCCTATCGGAGACGGATGATAAAACGTAGGCCCAGTGTTCAAGGCGAGCATGAAAAGAACTCTTTGTAGCTCAAAAGCGAGAAGAGCGGGATGGAAAGTCGTTGTCCGGTCAAAATTTATTTGAAAAAATAACAAAATTAATTTACTACAAAATATTTTCATTATTTTCTAATTGACATCAAGGACCCTCGTTGGTGCTACGAGTTTGTGCACTACTGTTGATATTTTCATATGTAAGAAAGCGATCGGAACACACATGGTTACTTATCGAAGTGAACTGATAATGGTCCTATCAATCAATCACTCAATCAATCAATCAGATCTAATTATTTATAGTAAGGCAGACCATCAGAACAGAATCATGCCCAAAAGGGACACTAGCATTCACAATTTGAGATCCGTTCGAGATGTATTACGCAGAGGTAAACCTTCTTATTTTGTGTCTAGTTTGAAATAGATAAAAACCCGTCGACAACGAAATGTTGTAAACAGATATTGAACTTAATCAAGCGAAACTTGAGTAGACTGAACCGATTCTCTAGCTATAAATGCTGTTTATGCAATGTTAAGGATATTTTAGACTTCAATTTGAACAAAACCAACATGTATACAAGTTGTATTCTGGTGAGTTATACCTTATCTTGACCGTTGTTGTAGTCAATGTAATATATTGTAATTGTTATCATTTCTATTGTTGTAGTTTGTGTTGTAAGTTGTAAATTATCATCATTTCTATTGTTGTAGTTTGTGTTGTAAGTTGTAAATTATCATCATTTCTATTGGTGTAGTTTGTGTTGTAAATTATCATACTATTAATTAGAAAAGACGTTACTGCCTGTTGGATGAGGACACTAAAATAGATGTTGAATCGATCCAGCGATTTAGGCAGTTTGGAGTTACCCTGTGTACAAGTAGAACTGGATGCCTTAGGGGCAAAGTTCTGAATGTGTTTAATCAACGAGCCACGGAAACCATCAGTATGCATACTCTTCGATATCTGTTGGGGAAACTGAGCACCTATGGGTCTGCCCAGAGTGCAATAGCGTCAGTTTAGTAAACAATAACCAATAACACATAACATACAATTTCTACTAATGCAGTTTATATAACAAGTTGTTAACTATCACACGTGATGGAGCTGTAGCTGGTGTGTATCCTCAAGTCATCATTGCCATTATCCTTCCGATGGTTACACTCTACTCAATCTGTACTAAAACTGACATTCTTTCTCATGACTTCGGCGCCAAAACATTGTTTTGTTTCTGTATTTATAGTTTATATACATTTTTCTTTTGCAGACATTATAGCACTAAGAGTTTCTAATTTTCTAATAACAGACAATATAGCACGGAGAGATTATAAGTTCTACAATAACAGACAATATAGCACGGATAGTTTTTAAGTTCTTCAATAACAGACAATATGGCACGGAGAGATTATACCTTCTTCAGTAACAAACAATATAGCACATGCATATTATTAGTCTTAAATAGTATGAGACATAGCACATATAGATTATAGTTAGCAAATAACACATCATCATCATCAGGTGCCGTTCCTTCTTTCCCGATGTTCTGTTGTAGAAGACTCTGTATACTGTGGAGTTTGAATGTATTCTTATTAAGTGGACAAACCACTTCATTCTTTGTTTATCTATGTTATTCAAAAACACATATCACATAAACAAAACTGATAGATTCTTGAATTCTGATGCCGGACGTTCTTGATTTGGAAATAAAAGATGGTGACGTGTCTTTCATTTATCGGTTTAATTTGACGCAAATATATCTTGTACAGAGCTACAGATAAGTACAACACACAATACACATACATTGAAAAGAGATCCACCAAAAGAACCTGCCTGTAAAAAAAACCCCTTAACTCCTTGTGGACCAGGAGCCACAATAAGTGGCGTTTTTACTCTATACTGGCTTTTGCCCTGGTCCACTAAGAGTTAATGGCATTCAATAAGGTCATCTTTAGGATAAAATCGTTATTGGTTAATCTTTGCTGAACTGACGTCATATCAACATGACAGACCCATAGGAGCTCAGTCTGAAGTTTATGTATGCTGATGGTTCACGTGACTCGCTGGTTAAACACACCCCACACTGCAAATCAGGCATCCAGCCCTGCTTGTACAAGTTATAATTCCAAACTTCTGAAATAGCTGGATCGATTCAATATCAATTTTAGTGTCTTCATTCAACAGACGACAGCCGAGAAGCAGAAGGATATGATGGTATGAATCAGCACTGACGTCTCTCTATGACCGATCAGATGTGATACCATGTTATAGTATAACTCCAGATGTGATACTTTAAAGTGGGGTTTCTCTGTTTGTGAAATCTGACAGTTACTTGTCTGTACAAATGTGTGCCCTATTGGATAATACACATACACTTTGGTCGACATTCCAACCACACAGATCCCAAAGAGTGGTTAACTTGGTTGACAATGGCGAACGCAAAAAAGCAAACATCAACAGAAGGATAGGACAAAACTAAATACACGTAACACAACAATAGAGATACAATTGATATCATTGTCATTCTTAATTTTGTAGGGACTATTTTTTGTCATCGAATACTTCTTAAATACTGCTGCTAGTTAGTCCAGTTTCTGAACCTGTTTAAAAAAACAAAATTGGGATCTAAATTATCGTAATCAATCTTTTCATTTTCTTTCTAAAAAACAAAAAAAAACCCAAATAATAATTAAAAAAACACCCCTAACAAATGTCACTAACGATAATATTATGAATGTTTATTTGTTTCTTAGATTTTTCTGCTTGTTACCCAGACGGTGGTTTGTTCTCATGTGAGTATTGTATATATTTTTTATTTTGTAAATCGAAAGCAATGATTCATAAGTTTGAATGCAAATGCTACAGAAGAGTACTTAGAATATCATGGTCAGAGAAAAGAACAAATGCTACAGAAGAGTACTTAGAATATCATAGACAGAGAAAAGAACAAATGCTACAGAAGAGTACTTAGAATATCACGGACAGAGAAAAGAACAAATGCTACAGAAGAGTACTTAGAATATCATGGACAGAGAAAAGAACAAATGCTACAGAAGAGTTCTTAGAATATCATGGACAGAGAAAAGAACAAATGCTTCAGAAGAGTTCTTAGAATATCATGGACAGAGAAAAGAACAAATGCTTCTGTTCTGTAACATCTTGATATTAAAGAGAGTTTGTTATTAAAGAGCATAACATCAAGGAAATTTAAATATTTCAGACACATCAAACGACATGAGTGCCTAGTGAAAAAAATCTTGGATGAAATAGTGCCTGGCAGAAGAATGAGAGGGAGACCTAGAAGACGATGGGTGTTAGATGTCATTGACGAACTGAGAATGACTGCTGCTGACACCGGTCACCTTGCACAGAACAGAGAGTTTTTCAGGACTGTTGTCATGAGAGCCAGGTTTCGGAAGGGACACGCTACTTGATGATGATGAATTGATCGAATTCTTCTACTGCTTCTTCGTATTTTTCTGCTGGGACTAGTTACCCATGATTAGAAGTCTGAATAGAGAGATGAACTGCATCCACGATTCAAATTGTTGATCCATAATGACATCTTCATCCTGTGTAAGAAATCTGAGCTTGGAGTTGATCAACAGAATTTCAGAAGGTGCTACAAAGAGAGAAATATACTGATTACAACAAGAACACTTTTTCCTAGAGGTGATATTCGGTACTTTCGGATCTAGGTAATAATAGATATTCGAGTAACGAATAGTTACTATTCACACATTGTAAGTTATAAATACAGACAATAAATGATAGTCACGCATGGAAAGCTCTAGAAAATTATTAATAGAATACAACATAGTAGAAATATTTGAAAGCAACAAATCGGAATCAAGTCAAGGACCTTTAATAAAAGGAGAAGAAAAACAACATGTCAGCGTATTTTAATTATTTTCTCTTGACAAAACTTGACTCCTTTTGCAACAGTTCAGCGACTCGTTTTATTGTCACGACTTTGTTATGTGTTTTCTTACTTGTTATAACACGGAAAAAACAAACATAACAAATGAGATTCTTTATGAACGGAGAGACAATAGAAAATATGAACAGTTTTGAATAACTCGGTTCACTGCTAACAAGAGATGGAAATAAATGAAGGAAAATAAAAGAAGAACAAATATAGCCTTACACGAAAAATTAAAGAATTAAAAACAGTATGGAAAGAAACTTATTGAACAAAGATTAGAATACTAAGCGCATGCATGTTCCTAGTGGTAACATATATATGTGTGTGTGAAGCATGGGAATTTAACGAGACAGTGGTAACATATATATATGCTTTTGAATATAAGTGCTACAGAAGAGTCCTCCATGTATCATAGACAGAGAAGAGAACAAATAGATCTATCCAGACAGAACTCAAAATCAACGAAAACTGATTGATGGTATAAATAAGAATGAGAAAAATGAAGTATTTTAGACATATAAAAAGACACGAAAGGTTGGAGGCGACCATTATGGAAGGAGGCATCCCGGCAAAGAGAAGACCACGGAGAAGATGGATTCAGGATGTAACTGATTATTTGAGCATGGCGGCTGCATCTGTTGGACACTTGGCACATGAGAGAGAGAAATTCTGAAGACCTTTTAGGGTAGCGAAGTTCTGCTCAGTGCAAGCTAGTTGATGATGGCTCGATATTATGTGAAGTTCTGCTCAGTGCAAGCTATTTGATCATTTGAAGTTCTGCTCAGTGCAAGCTATTTGATGATGACTCGATATTATGTGAAGTTCTGCTCAGTGCAAGCTATTTGATAATGGCTCGATATTATGTGAAGTTCTGCTCAGTGCAAGCTATTTGATAATGGCTCGATATTATGTGAAGTTCTGCTCAGTGCAAGCTAGTTGATGATGACTCGATATTATGTGTGTATGTTTTCTGAACAGAATTTCACAAACATGTCTGTCACTTGTTTCCCTATTGTAATGACTGTATTATTACCAGACTTGAAGTTCCCATAGTACAATGTTTATCCTGTCATCTACACACTAATGTTGTCATAGACCATGATTTAATATGTCGGTGGAGGGACGGGTTAGCACAATGTTTTCATAGACCATGATTTAATAAGTCTATATGTCGGTGGATGGACGGGTTAGCACAATGTTTAAGCATTCGCCTATCGACTCGAGGGTTGGAGATTAAATCCCACACTCAACGTTCCACAAATGAGAAAAAGAATTGGGCCTCCTACCTCCTGCACACTAGGGTCTAGAAATGTAAAACGACAGGCACTTCATACCCTAAGGTCTGAAAAGACTACGGGAAATTGTATTATTATACATCCTTGTATTGAGTCAACGTCTACCATAGACTACGGGAAATTGTATTATTGTACGTCCTTGTATTGAGTCAGCTCCTACCAAAGAAGCTGTAAGACGTCGTCTTGCCTACGTAAGCCTACGAGATACACTTGGCAAGGTGGAGTAACCGTTTAGTCCCCCTCTCCTCCCTTCCGTAAGAGAGCCAGTGTAAAGACACGTCGCGAATTGAGTGTGGAAACAGATGACAGAGCGTCAATTGTTATGGTCTCAAAACTCATGATACTTGACAGAAGAGAAGGTCTCTGTAGTAGAGACAATGTCCTTGAACTAAAGATAAGGTCATTGCCCAGTATGCTCTCTGACAGAAAGGAAAGCAACGACAGACTACCGTCCAAAACAATGCTGTATAAATATAATCATTATTATGGAATGCAACAAGTTGAATTATTTTGGACATATAAAAAGACAATGAAAAGACAAGTAAGGATGTATGCATCCAGACAAAGAGGAAGACCAAGTTGAAGATGGAATCAGAATGTGATAGATGGTTTTTCTCTTCTTCTTCTTTGCGTTCGTTCTATACGACCAATTTTAATCATTCTTTGTGCATGTGATATGTTTGATCTTTGCCAAGAACGTGTATACGTTGCACATTGGTGTGTAGGCCCCAAAATGCATAGCTTCTACACGTTTAGGACATGTGCATTCGATTTCAGCTAAACCTTCTTAGTCGCCTCTTACGACATGCGTGGTAGGTAACAGTGGTTCTATTCTTTGTACCCCAAATTTGGGTCCCGGTAACCACTCGGGCGAATGGTGATAGATGGTTGAAACAGGATTGCATTGGGAACGAACATCTGGCCTATGGGAGAGTGTGTATGTGTGCGTGTGTATATATATATATATATATATAAATATATATATATGTGTGTGTGTGTGTGTGTGTGAGAGAGAGAGAGAAAGTCAGATGAACTGTTAGTGATAAAGTTCTGCGAAGAAAAAGCTATTTGATGATAAGGTGTCATCAGTTCGCTTTAACTAAGTTACCATAACAGCATACTGACTGACACATTATTCTAATTGTTATTTCTCTCTCTCTCTCTCTCTCTCTCTCTATGTAACCAAGATCCAGGAGGATACAGAATGTAAGTATTCAAACTTTAGAAAATTACTTTGATATATCGATTTTGCTATTATTTAGATCATCATCATTATCATCATTATCAAATAGCTTGTCCTGAGCAAGACTTTGGCCCCGCCACAGTCCTCCGGAATTTCTCTCTCTCATAGGCCTCTGCAGTTGTCATGCACAAACCATCAGTTACATCCTGAATCCATCTGTTCCATAGTCTTCCTCTTCTCCTCTTTGCCGGTATGCCTCCTTCCATGATGGTCTTCTCCAGCCCTCGTGTCTTTGTATATGTCCAAAATACCTCAATTTTCTCAATCTTATTTGTAGCATCAGCCAATTTTCTTTGATTTTGAGTTCTTTCTGGATAGATCTATTTGTTCTCTTGTCTGTCCAAGATATACGGAGGACTCTTCTGTTCTTCTTCTTCTTTTGTTATCATACTGTTACCGGGTTGTTGCATAGTGTCCTGATTTTCTGTTTTTGTTTTGCGCTGTTCTGGTGGCTTGTGTGATTGTTATTTTTGCTCTTTCACAGGATTCTGCTATGCCACCTAACCATCTTTTCCGTGGTCTTCCTCTTGCCTTCTTTCCCGATGTTCTGTTGTAGAAACTCTGTATACTGTGGAGTTTGGATGCATTCTTATTAAGTGGCCAAACCACTTCATTCTTTGTTTCTCAATGTAATTCAAGCAAGGTATCAACTTTCTTTCTTATGCTGATGTTGGTGACTCTCTTTTCTGGTGTTGTTGGTAACTTTTCGCAGGCAACGCATTTCACATGTAGTTATTTTTGTGACTGCGCTTTGCTCATTGTTTAGATCTGGTAACACAAAGTAGATATAAAAATGCTGTTGATCATGCTGTTGTTAAGATAAAATAAGATAAGATAAGATCGATCCATGTGAGAACCTGCAGTGAGATAATGGTGGTAGATGCAGCTCTACAGCAGATCAAGACAGGATAGATATGATCCATGTGAGAACCTGCAGTGAGAGAATGGTGGTAGATGTAGCTCTACAGCAGATCAAGACAGGATAGATATGATCCATGTGAGAACCTGCAGTGAGAGAATGGTGGTAGATGCAGCTCTACAGCAGATCAAGACAGGATAGATATGATCCATGTGAGAACCTGCAGTGAGAGAATGGTGGTAGATGCAGCTCTACAGCAGATCAAGACAGGATAGATATGATCCATGTGAGAACCTGCAGTGAGAGAATGGTGGTAGATGCAGCTCTACAGCAGATCAAGACAGGATAGATATGATCCATGTGAGAACCTGCAGTGAGAGAATGGTGGTAGATGTAGCTCTACAGCAGATCAAGACAGGATAGATATGATCCATGTGAGAACCTGCAGTGAGAGAATGGTGGTAGATGCAGCTCTACAGCAGATCAAGACAGGATAGATATGATCCATGTGAGAACCTGCAGTGAGAGAATGGTGGTAGATGCAGCTCTACAGCAGATCAAGACAGGATAGATATGATCCATGTGAGAACCTGCAGTGAGAGAATGGTGGTAGATGCAGCTCTACAGCAGATCAAGACAGGATAGATATGATCCATGTGAGAACCTGCAGTGAGATAATGGTGGTAGATGCAGCTCTACAGCAGATCAAGACAGGATAGATATGATCCATGTGAGAACCTGCAGTGAGAGAATGGTGGTAGATGCAGCTCTACAGCAGATCAAGACAGGATAGATATGCAAGCAACTTATAATTAAGACATGGCTTATAATATAATTTTTTTTATTTTCGATCCAGAAGCACTTGAGTTTTTTACTCTTCGGTTCGGTGCCATGGACATCGTAAGCTTCCAGTTCGGTACCACGAACACCGCAAATCTGGGAAACCTGTGGCTTTTCTGCCAGCCCGCGGAATTGAACGGCCCCCACAGGGGGCTTGTTACCGTCGTCAACTCGCTACGAACACACTGGGTAGGCAGGCCTTATAATAAAATAAGAGTAGGAATGAGGTACGGGGGATGGATGCTAATCACTAATAATACCTCTACTACCACTACAACCAGCACCATCATACAACCATTACTACTACTACCATCTACTACTACGAGTAGTAGTAGTACAACTACTACTACTATCGCCACTACTACTACTACTACTACTACCACTACTACTACTACTACTACTACTACTACTACTAGTACTACTACTACTACTACTACAACTACTACTACTACTACTGCTGCTACTGCTGTTGCTACTGTTGCTACTACAACTACTAAAAATACCCTTACTACTACTACTACTACAACTACTACTTCTACTACTACCACTACTACCACTACTACTGCAATCACTAAAAATACTCCTATCACTACTGCTTGTACTACTACAACTACAATTAAAAATACCCGCACCACTACTATTACTATTACTGCTAAAATAACTACTATTACTACTACTACTACTATTACTAATATTACGATCCGTACTGATACTACTACTATTACTACTAAAAATACCCATACCACTACTACTAAGGTATCTCTTACTATTGTTACAATTTGTATATAAATTGTCTTACTATGTTTCTATAGTTACTGCAAATATAAATGGTATTTTCGTCTCAGTAACTCCTGACTCATGCACCAACTATAAATGTCAGAACAATGGTACATGTACTCTGGCTGATGCTCCGGCTGATGCACCATACTGTGTATGCCCACCTTGGTATACTGGACAATTTTGTGAAGAAAGAATTTGTAAGTGTTTTTTTGTTGTTGGGAATGTTGAGACAAATTTAAAGAGAGGCAGAGAGGACAGATGGAGCGAAAAATGGATGAGTGTTAGAGGAGACGTAGAGGACAGACAGAGATAAGAATGGATGAGTGTTAGAGAGACTAGAACTAGAAAGAGAACAATGGATGAGCTGATCTAGAGACCACTGTGTATAGGAGGACAGAAGAGAAGAAGGTGGAATGAGAATTTAAAGAGGCAGACGAGAGGACAGACGAGGAAAATGGATGAGTGTTAGAGGAGACGTAGAGGACAGACAGAGAGAAGAATGGATGAGTGTTAGAGGAGACGTAGAGGACAGATACACTGAGGTACATGTGTATAAAAAAAGGTATAAATGAAAAATGAAATGAAAATCGTGGCACATCCTTTACAGGACGTTTCCATCAACCACATGAAACGAGTCGTTGATTTTCTAGGCACCACTTATACATTCAGTAGTTTGACATGGGTTTCTAACGCGAGGTCGATTTTACCGTTCGTAAAAATCTAAGGAACGCATTTTCTTCCCAACTGTCCATCGCGGTGTTTGAAGCAGGTACCACCCGAGTGGTTACAGGGGCCCAAATTGGGGTGTAAAGAATAGAACCACTGTTACCTACCAATCATGTCGTAAGAGGCGACTAAGGAGGTTGGTCGTGGGGTTGGCTACCTCACACCGTAAAAAACACTAGATGACTACAGAACGGAGAGCGAACCGAGTAAACGCTGGCTGAAACCGGACACATCGCCGAAGGATAAGCACCGAGCTCCAAATGGTGCTGAAGATGTGATGTAAAACACACCAATGCTAAGGCTGCATGAATCAAATTTCCACATGAAAAGAATTTATGGGGAGATCTGGTACATCGGTCTGGGCGGTGATCGCGAGAGAGAAGAGGGAGAGAGAACGAGAGAGAGAGAACCAGGTAGTCGTGGGTTGTAACCGAGCTGACTACCACTAAGCCACAGACACACACATAAAAGGGTATGAAAATCGTGGGCATATCCTTTACAGGTCGTAGCTATCAACCACAGTAAACGAGTCGTTGATTTTCTAGACACCACTTATACGTTCAGTAGTTTGCCATTTCTTTCTGAACGGTGAGGTCTATTTTTACCTTTTGTAAAAATCCCACGGAAACGAATTTACTTCCAAACTTGCTCAGCGTGGGATCTGAACCAGGTACGCTTTGGTTTCTGATCGAGCTCACTACCCCTTGAGCCTACAGACGCTCACAAAGGGTATACATATTAATATTACAGTATACTCCAGTCGAACCGTTGCACATTACATACGACATGCTAGCATTTTCTCCATACTGCTCTATCCTGATCAACTCGTTCAAACACTTCTATGGAATTGCGTCTGATATTTTTCGTCTCTCTCTGTAAAGTTAGCTTCAGAGTTTCCCATTTCTTTCTTGAACCTTTGACCTCCCACTTCAATGCGTTTTGTGATTTTTTCATCATTTCTTCTCAGAGTACGCTTAACATATTTCATTTCTTCTCAGAGTACGCTTAACATATTTCATTTCTTCTCAGAGTACGCTTAACATATTTCATTTCTTCTCTTACTTACAACAGTTGTTTAAAAAAGGATTTAAAAGTCGAAGGATTGACTTCGTTGCACCGGGTTTTACCCTATACGGCTAAGTCCCTCTCCGCAGAAATGGCACGCCACCTGCCGAAAGTATTGCACAAAGCACTAACTCCGTAGCTCCAGCAACAATCCTAGAGGTCTCTGGAAAAATTACACTCGTGAACAGAATGGCGCGGTCCTGACTCGAACCCACGACCTTCGACTCACAAGGCAGAGGGCTTAACCACTTAGCCACAGAGACCCCCATGTTACTGGGGTTGTTACCAGACATTTCTCTGATTTAATCACTTCTACGGAATTTTCCTATTTTATGTTGATTATTTCTCACAGACATCTATTTTCAAATGCATTCAACTTACTTTTTTTTATAATCTTTAGTCATTTTTCAACTATCCCTGGCATATGTATATTGTTATCTTTGAGTAGTTACCATCTGACTGTGACAATGGAAAATCTGATGGATTAGCTGAAGCCGAAATGAGGAGATAAAACTAACCCAGTGCCATATTATCAAACAAAAACTGTAATCCTTCTTCTACTTCTTCGAACGTTCCATATCGACCACTTGTTAACCACTCTGTGTAATTTGTATGTGATCTGAGCCTAAGATCCTAAGATCAATTGTGCATTGTGTCAGTTATGCACCTATAAGTAGGCCATCACATCCGATTTCTGCGATGCTTATTATTTACTAAGTTTTAAAAGGATTTAAAAGCCGAAGGATTGACTTCATTGCACCGGGTTTTACCCCATACGGCTCGGTCCCTCTCCACAAAATTGGCACGCAACCTGCTGAGAGTATTGCACCAAGCACGAACTCCGTAGCTCCAGCAACAATCCTAGGGGTCTCTGATAAAAAAAAAAGCACTCGTGAACAGAATGGCGCGGTCCGGACTCGAACCACGACCTTCGACTCACAAGGCAAAGGGCTTAACCACTTAGCCACAGAGACCCTAATTTACTAAGGTAGCTTCCCAGGCCCTACATCAGTCGCCTCTTACGATATGCATTGTAGGTCGCAGTGCTGCTATTCTTTGCTCCCTTGCGGACCCCGGCAACACACGGCGGAATCTTTCATCCACAGACAGTAGAAATCCAAATGGAAAGATAAAAACTGAAGGAGACAAGAAACCTGACTCAATACATCAACTTTGTAAGAAAACAACAGATCATCTTATTTAGTTTGAGAACTACTCACTGTCAATTGTAGAGATATCTAGATAAAACGAAGATCTGATCATATTATTTAGTTTGAGAACTACTCACTGTCAATTGTAGAGATATCTAGATAAAACGAAGATCTGATCATATTATTTAGTTTGAGAACTACTCACTGTCAATTGTAGAGATATCTAGATAAAACGAAGATCTGATCATATTATTTAGTTTGAGAACTACTCACTGTCAATTGTAGAGATATCTAGATAAAACGAAGATCTGATCATATTATTTAGTTTGAGAACTACTCACTGTCAATTGTAGAGATATCTAGATAAAAGAAAGATCTGATCATATTATTTAGTTTGAGAACTACTCACTGTCAATTGTAGAGATATCTAGATAAAAAGAAGATCTGATCATATTATTTAGTTTGAGAACTACTCACTGTCAATTATAGAGATATCTAGATAAAACGAAGATCTGATAAATGACTGTATGTGCAGAATTTAAAAATCAAATTTCCAAACACATACTTCAAGACTAATCAACTTTAAATGATATATGAAGTCAGATGCAGAAATTCTTTGCAGTGGATTCCATCTCACTGCTGCATTGCAGGCAATGAGAGTGTCAATGTCTTGGCTAAGAAGGGCAGTGTCAAAGAGCAAATTTATCAACCCCTGTCTTTTCAAGAGGTCAAAACCCTCATACAGAGAAAATCTGCAGTAGACTGGAAGACAAACACTGGATATGATTATGGAAAAGACTCCTCAAAGACCTAAGCAGAACAGACCAGGTCATTATATTTCGACTACACACCGGACACTGCAGACTCAACAAACACTATATAGACTAGGAATAAGTCAAACAGCTCTCTGCCAGTGACAGCAGATAAAACCCCACCGGAACTTGTCCTGCTAGACTGTCCTCTTCTGTGTGAACTGAGAAGCAACACGTGGACACACTCAGTTGACCTGAAAAACTAAGCTTTGGGGATACTTGATGAACTTGAAGCTGGCTTCCAAGTTTGGGGTCTACGTGAATTAAGAGTATGATCAGAGATGGCTAAAAGAAGTTCTGACTTGCTTTCATTATGCTTGTTAAGTATGTTTACCATTTTCCTTTTTTGTCGGAAATGCTATGAGAAAAGAAAAGTTAGATGATATGATGATAACAGGCAAAATCGAACGAGAAGCGAGGCAGAGAAAGACAAATGGAGAGAGAAAGAGAGAGAAAGTTTAGGACAGCCTTACTTCAAGGTATGGAAGCATGTCTACATTGAAATTGATAGTCAGTCCTCGGGTCTGTCGTTTGTTGAGACTCATGCTCGCCTAGGCCAGCCGGTATCACATATGAGGTTGATGACTCTCTCTCTCTATGCTTACTACGTTTAGGTACCGTCTCGACTATTTGTGCTACTCAGCTTGAGCGTAAGAGAACATCAGTACTCTTCGAGATATATATTAAAAAATACATCTACACTTACCAGATTCTCGCAACCCATGTCTGTATTACACTTGTGAGAATGGTGGTACCTGTACCTCTCCTTATGATGCCCCGTTGTGTGAGTGTCCAGCTGGTTTTGGAGGTGACCGATGTGAGCTGACCCAGAAACCAGGTAGATGTCCAGTTTACGAGCCGGTAAGTAAAATATTTGTTACAACTATACAAGATGTTGTTGTAATTGTTGATAATGATGACTGAGGTGGTAATTTTAGTATTGAATTGGGGCCGGTATCTGTGGTTGTGAGGTACCCCTCCCCCCACCCTCCCTCCCCAAACCTGAAACACTGAAGAGAATGAGACTCTCAAATGTGGGCTCAGTCTATGTCAGTCAACAGCAGGTGCCAGCTTCAGAGTACTTATACAGTAACGAAGATACAAGATTCCACACAAACTCATTAAAGCTTGCATATCTATTTTTAGCTGCTGCTGGGGATTTCCCAGTGAGACGAAACATAGCAGCCCTAATATCTTAGGATACCTGCCAATGGAAATGCGTGATGTACACTTCAACTACATTCATATACGTTTATCTGCGTTCATATACATATGACGAAAATAGTGACTCTCAACCTTCCTAGTGTCGTCACCCTTTAATACAGTTCCCTCATGTCATGGTGACAATCCCAACCATAAAATTATTTTGTTGCTACTTCATAACTCTCGTAAGAATCGTAATGTAAATATCTGATATCCAGGATGTATTTTCATTGTTACAAATTGAACATAATTAAAGCATAGTGATTAATCACAAAAACAATATGTAATTATATATTGTGAAATATTTATTTCTAATTATGATAAATATGTGTTTTCCGATGGTCTTATGTGTTCCATGGGAAATGGTCGTTCGACCCTCAAAGGGGTCGCGACCACAAGTGGGAACCACTGAACTAAAAGGAACTAAAGGGAATTATTGATGTGTTGCACCATTTCGCCCGTATCTTGCCATGGCTCGCAAGGGGAGCAAAGAATAGTAACACTGCGATCTACAAGGAAGCGTAGGGGCCTAGGGAAGCTACCCTAGTAAATAAAAAACCTTGCAGAAACCGGATGTGCTGGCTACTTGTAGGTGCATAACTTTCACAACGTAAAATCACTCTAAGGCTCAGATCACATACAAATCACAAGGAGTGGTTAACAAGTGGTCGATATGGAGAGTTCGAAAAAGAAGAAGATTGCACAAATTTCCCCATTTGTCTCCATCCCTCATAGCAGAGATGACACGCTACCTGACGAGAGTTTTGCACAAAACAGAACTCCGTAGCTCCAGCAACAATTCTAAGTATTTCTTGAAAAAATTGCACGTGTGACTCATTCCGGATTCAAACTTACAACCTTCAGAACGCCAGGACAAAACACATAAAACATAAAATTGAAGCAACAAAAAGCTAAAACAAAACCTTCAGAACGCCAGGACAAAACATGACAATTGAAAACAAAAACTGACAACCTTCAGAACGCCAGGACAAAAGACATGACAATTAGAAGCAGACAAAACACATTGACAACCTTCAGAACGCCAGGACAAAACATGACAATTGAAAACAAAACTACAACCTTCAGAACGCCAGGACAAAACATGACAATTGAAAACAAAAACTTACAACCTTCAGAACGCCAGGACAAAACATGACAATTGAAAACAAAAACTTACAACCTTCAGAACGCCAGGACAAAACATGATTAAACAAAAGACTTCAGGAGACAAACTGACATTAAAACTAACAACCTTCAGAACGCCAGGACAAAACATGACAATTGAAAACAAAAACTTACAACCTTCAGAACGCCAGGACAAAACATGACAATTGAAAACAAAACTGACAGACCTTCAGAATGCTTTAAAAAATGAATCATTGAGAAAAAACTGATGCTCTTTCTCAGATCCATTGTACATTGGATAAGATTCTGACATCCTTGGTAGGTGCTATCATTAATATAGTGTCTTTCGTCGCCTTTTCTATCTCTGAGGTCCACCTTTTGCTGTGTATCCATTATATCGGAGCAACATTGCTCTTTGAGGTGCACTATCTGTTGGTAATCTGCTTATGTGGCCGATACATTCAATTTGTTGTTTCTTGATGAAGCTCAGTACTGATGTTGTGCCCAATTTTTTCCTGTTGAATTAATTATGAAAACTGACATCGGGGATTAGAATAATGACATCGGGGATTAGAATACTGACATCCGAGATTATTGGTTATTGGTTACTAAACTGACGTCATTGCACTCCGGGCAGACCCATAGGTGCTCAGTCTCCCCAACAGATATCGAAGAGTATGCATACTGATGGTTCCTGTGGCTCGCTGATTAAACACAACTCTCACTCTGCCTCTCAGGCATCCAGTTCGACTTGAACAACGGGTAACTCCAAACTGCTTAAATCGCTTGATCGATTGAACATCGATTTTAGTGTCCTTATCCAACAGAGAGTCTCGAAGAGACCGAAGAATATCCCCTTATCCATCTTCAACTCCCCAACAATCGATGCTGTTGATGCAATCCTGTCCGCTCTCTCATTACCGTAAACACCCGCATGCCCAGGACAGTATATCCACGTAAGCCGCTGGAGGTTAGAAACTTCTATAGACGACATCCACTCATACCGAAACCTGCCCTTCTGGATCTTGTGAAGCATCGACTGAGAGTCAGATACAACAACTGCCCCAGTAAATGAAGTCCCAGAAATCCAATGGAGGGCAGCAGTAACGGCCTCAACCTCCATCCTCATACTAGAAGTAGTTGTCCTGTATGCCCCACTTCGCTCTGCAACAACCCTACCATGCGCATTAGCCAAGAAACCCCAGCCGGATTTCTCACCACGTTGAACTGACCCATCGGTATATACAACAACATCATCATCCCTAGCATTATCTTCTTTCAGCTGCTTAACTGCGAGATCAGCCTTCATGTTGCCCCAATCTCTACATTCTCTTCCAAGAGTAATGATAACGTTGAGATAGTTCATCATGCTACCATCTGTTGGGATCCATTCTTCCCCTTTTGGTAGAGTCGCAACCGTAGTCACCTGGCCAATTGTTCTCTCAGCCTGGGCCATCCACGACATGCCACGCTTGATTCTCTTACCCTTAACATCATTAGTGTTCTTGTGAAGTGGATGTCTCTTATCCGAAGTAACCGGCATATATGCCTTGGTTTGGGCGATTGCATGACGGGAGCGTAGTGCCAGAAGGCCAAGCATATATCTCATCTTCACAATGGGGGTATCTCTAGTGCAGCCAGAACTATACGCATACCTTCATTCTGAACCCGTTCGAGTCGTTCACATTGTGATCTTGGATATCGTAAGAATTCCGAGTCCGTAATCTACCACTGACATTACCAGTCGATCGAACAAAGGGCAAGTAGTCTCTGCTCGAGGTGTGCGGCCACCATAACTTTGAGAGCCGCAAGACCACGCTTGCACCGTTGTATCGTCTGTTCAATATGGTGTTTGAAAGATAGACTACGATCAAAGGTTATTCCAAGATAGCGCAGCCTGTCTCTGCGCTCGATGGTATGTTCATCAAACAGTATGTTAGGGTCGGACATTGACATTTGCAGATGATATCTTAATATATAGGACTGGGTCAGATAGACGAGAGATGGTTGACGACATTCAGAAAACATTGCATACCATCTCGGGTTGGTGTAGAAAGTCTCGCTCTCAGGTCAATCCTGAAAAAGTGTGTATATTGTGGTGCTCGTTGAATAATCACATCGTCAAGGCTGACCTACCCTGTGTAATCTTTGATCGGAGATTAGAATACTGACATTTTGGATTAGAATACTGACATCGGGGATTAGAATACTGACATCTGGGATTAGAATACTGACATCGGGGATTAGAATACTGACATCGGGGATTAGAATACTGACATTTGGGATTAGAATACTGACATCGGGGATTAGAATACTGACATTGTGGAATAGAATATTGACATCGGAGATAGAATATTGACATCGAGGAGATTAGAATATTGACATCGGGATTAGAATATTGACATCGGGATTAGAATATTGACATTGGGGAATGGAATATTGACATCGGAGTTATAATAGCCATCGGGGATTATAATACTGACATCAGGGATTATAATACTGCCATTGGGGATTATAATACTGCCATTGGGGACAGGAAAAAAAGTTCTTACACTTCAGTTCAGATTTAAATACATATGGTTATTCACCGAAGTACATTGGTAGTGATCATATCAATCAATCAATAATTAACTCAATCACTCAATCAATCAATCAATCAAACAATCAATCAATCACTCAATCAAACAAACAATCACTAAATAAATCAATTAATCAAACAATCAATTAACCATTCAATAAATAAATAAATCAATGACTCAAGTAATCAAACAATCAATCAATTAATCAATCAATCAATCAATCAACATATGTAATGTGTCTGAATCTATTGCAGACATCTCAAGGACAATGTGTAATTCGTTGTGACAACGACTTCAACTGTACAGGCATAGAGAAATGCTGCTCAAATTCTTGCAATGGAAGACTATGCACCAAAGGTCAGAATGTCTGTGTTTTGTTTTGTAATCTTATGTTTACATATCAACACTTTCTTTACTTCATTGGCGCTGAGAAGGGTATATGTTACTGTGTAACGCAATTTACAGAAAATATTCTTTATGCGTCTGGTCGCACAACGAACTTGTTATCACCAATGCAATTTTGTAAATCTGGGTTGTTTTTTGTTGTTTTGATTCTTAATAGCTTAGACAGGCTGCAGTTATACAGTTTGTTTTAAATTCACTATTTGGATGGTTCGGAGAGTCTTGGTCAACGTTGGATCGTTGACTCTACTTTTGTCATCTCCCTCATTTCATCTTAAACAAAATAATTACAAATATAAATAATTAAAAAAACTGAGCAAGATCAAGTGTTTTCTACATTCAACACAACTATCCTTTCCTTTTCTTTATTCCTTTTGTGTCTCACAGCTTCAAGATAAGAAGAGATTAATAAAACTGACTTCATAGTTCATAGTTCATAAGTACGGTTCCAACTTCACTGCAACGGGTCACCCCATAATTGCTCCGTTCCTGTGCCAATGAAAATCCCACGAAATGCTAACAACTGTGAAATGTTTCCTGTGGGAACTAATTCCAAAATGAAACAGCCGCGTACCGCCACAAAAGAAACCTGCTCCGCATAAAATGCATATGGCCGTCGCTACTGTAGCAACACAAAACTGTTCATCACTTGAATTGCAATTCTTGTCGAAGTGAACATCAATCACGACAAAATTCAGCTTTCTGCACCCGCAATATAACTGCATACGGCAGATTGAGCTTGTTCATCATAACCGCTGTCTTGTTCGTCATAACCGTTGTCTTGTTCGTCATAACCGCTGTCTTATTCGTCATAACCGCTGTCTTGTTTGTCATAACCGTTGTTCGTCATAACCGCTGTCTTGTTCGTCATAACCGCTGTCTTGTTCGTCATAACCGCTGTCTTGTTCGTCATAACCGTTGTCTTGTTCGTCATAACCGTTGTCTTGTTCGTTATAACCGCTGTCTTGTTCGTCATAACCGCTGTCTTGTTCGTCATAACCGTTGTCTTGTCCGTCATAAAAACTGACTTTTGTGTGTGCTTCATAAATAATTGTTTATGACCATCTCTGTTATCTCTGAGGTCCACATTTTGCATGGACGGCATTTTGCTTTGCATCCATTATATCGGAGTAGCATTGTTCTTTGATGTGCACTGTCTGTTGGTAATCTGCTTATGCGAACGAACCATTTAATTTGTTGTTTCTTGATGAAGTTCAATATTGATGTGACCCACTTTTCCCTCTGATGTATTCATTTATAAACCGGTCTTTTCTTGATAATCTCTGCATTCTGCGTAGGCACTTCATCTCTGTCGTGACTAGTTTACTTCTATCATTTGATGTCAGCGTTCAGATTTGATACTGATCGCATAATGTCGGGACAAAGATTGTGTTGTACAACGTTCTTTTAGTGTTAATGGTGTAATGTTTGCATTTTTAAATTGGTGCCATTTATCCTATCATTTGGTTTGCTTTATTTTATCTATGTTTATTTTGTTAGTTATTTTTCCATTTGCTGAGAAAATGCTCCTAAGTATAAAGTCTTTGACTTGATTTAATGGCTGTTTGTCGATGGAGATCTTTCTTTCTTTTGTCCTTCTCTGCTTTTTTGCCGCTAGGCGTACAGGTTTAACTGATGATGGGTTTTCCCGAGATAGTGCACGCTCGGTCGCTTGATATGCTGTGGTATTGTGGAGTTTTAAGATGTCTGTAACTCCAACAACCATCTTTTCTTAGTCTATCCCTCCCTCTTGATGATTCTATTTTCAGATTGTACGCTCTTGCAACTGGTGTATTCAGGTTCATTCTGACCAAGTGGCCAAACCATTTGAGTCTCTGTTTTTCAATGAATCCAATAGCAGGTGTTGTTCCGACTGTTCTTCTAACTTCCTCATTTCTTATATGGTCTCTTTTGTTTATTTACTGTTTTCCCTCAAGCATCTCATGTTCCATGTGATAATTTTTATTTCTTGTTCTTTTGTCAGTACACATGTTTAGCACTGGTAGCACAGTGTTGCTAGAGTGCATTTATAATCTGTCTTTTATTTTCTACTGGAATTGCTGGGTGTTTCAAGATTGGGGTAAGTTAGTATGTAATGTTGTTGGCTTGCTGGATTCTAGTTTCGATCGTTCTGTCTAGTCTACTATCAGAAATTTTCGAGTTATTTAAATTCTCTCACCTACTTTAGCGCGGTGTCGATGGGATATTGGTAATTATTTCATATCTAACGACTGTCATTACTTCAGTTTTGAGGATGTTGTTTTTCGTGTTGTAATCGTCGATATAACAGAAATGTTTATTGTGTCAACAGATATTATATTTGATCCTTGCGATGGATACTGTCTCAATGGAGGAACCTGTTCTGCCCCGGCTGATGCCCCAAGCTGTTTGTGCCCTTCTGGTTATACTGGGGATAGGTGTGAGGTTTTATCTGAGCCTGGACATTTTGGGTTTTGTCCCCTGTCAATGTAGTAAATGAATCATTTTGAATAAAGATTAATACTTTTAATATGTTTTAATTATTGATCAATTTTTGTTATTGATTTTCTGGAAGTGTAACATTTATATTTATTTTATTTGTTTCCTGTTGCTTGACATTTTAGTTTGATTTGGCTGATTGCGATTTGACTTTATTTGACTGGTTGGGATTTGATTTTGACTGAAGTAGGTGTGACATTGTTTGTCTGTTTTACACTTGACTGTTAAACATGTGACTTTGACTGTCATAGGCCTGACTTTATTTGACTGTTAAACATGTGACTTTGACTGTTTTATAGTTAACATTATTTAAGTGTTAAACACGTGTCTTTGACTGTCATAGACCTGACTTTATTTAACTGTTGTATATATATCTGTTTGTCTTAATCAAATGTCATATTTAATGATCTCCAGCAAGACCAGCTTGGATTGTGTGGTGGTGTCATGTGTACTGATGATGACAACTGTACAAGTGAAGAGAAATGTTGTTCCTCAAACTGTGGGGGAAAACTATGTACTATTGTTGTTGGTGAGTAGCTATTTGTATTTCTAATCTAAATTTAATCATAAATTGTATTATAGTTTTTGTGTGAAATTGTTCAGATTCTTGTTCTACTGGCCATCATGTTTGTTTCAAAAAGCTGTTGCATTTATATTTGTTGTTAGTTTTATGTTCTTTCAACTTCTACAACTATAGATTTATTTGTTCAACTTTAGGTAAGAATGTTCTAGGTTGCAGTTATTATTATTCACTTCTGATTTGATGTGGACCTTCAGAAACCTCTGTAATACAAATGTCCAAACAATAACAACTTACACCTTCGATGTCACTTCTCTATATAAGTGATTAGACAACAACTGTAATATTTACTTGTTAATTTTCCTTGATTATTTTATTCTCATCAACTTCTTGTGGGTCTACATTTTTCCTTTCATCATTGTTTACTTCAAATCTTCCTCCATCTTATCATTATTTATCTCATAAAATACAAGTATCTGTTTTATATTCTGTTACTTCAGATCTACCTCATTTGAAAGTGAAAGCAAGCAGAGAAAGGGAGAGACAATTCTAATGTTTTCACTTTTTATCAAGTGTCTTCAATTTATACTTTGTAAAAATATCTTCTAGTCAATTATATCCAACTTGATCATGTACTTGTTTATATCAATTCTCTTATTCTATTCCTTGATCTTCATGTCAGACAACATTTGTTTATCATCAGAGTGAACTCTTCAATGAAAGAGAAATGAAAAATAGAGTATAATATTATAGAATATAAAATATCTAGTCTTCTACAGTTAAGAAATGTTTCAATATGCTGTGACTCTTTTCTCTTCAGTTTCTCGTGACCCATGCAAGAACTTAATTTGTGAGAATAATGGCACTTGTACTTTTCCTCTTGATTATGCTGTCTGTGAGTGTCCATCTGGTTATGAAGGTGAACACTGTGAGACACAGGTGAAACCAGGTAGATGTCCTTATCTGAAGCCAGTAAGTCCAATATTTATTACAGAAATAGATGTTGTTATTGTCTGAGGATGCAGAGATGGTTTCTTCTTCTTTGCGATAGCTTTTTTGATGATTATACTGTTAGATGCGTTCTTATGATGAAATCGACTGTTGTCTGGAGCTCATCTCTAGTGCCATGTAGTTTTCAATGTAGTGTTGTGTTGTAGGGCCAGCATTCCTTTCTTGGGAGGACATACAGGGACCTTACGATGTCTATGGGAAGGGGTAGGTCGGGGCCGAGTTTTCGTGCCCAACACTACTTCCACTACGCACGGCTCGGTGTGTCGATCTACATCATAATTTTGATCGGACTGTATAATCATCTTATATAAGCGTGAGATGCGTGATACTATGGTTTTTGTGCGCCTTTTGGCCTAGTATCGCCGACTTCAGCACCCTTACAGAGGAGAGGGCTCGTCCTATTTATTCCGTATTCAAGCTAACACGGTCGCTGCATGTCGGTAACGGTCAGCGGCGATTCATCGGACTCCATCCCACTCCAGGTCGGCCTACCATTGAAAACAGAATCCCTACAATGAATATAAATATCCCGCGTGAAGAATTTGCGAACATTGCACGGCACAAACAGTGGAAAAGGGTGAAATAATCCAATATCACCGCCTAGTGAAACTAAACACAGCTATCCGTCGCCATCTTGAAACCGGAAGTCGCCCCAGAGATGGTTTCATTATTATTGTAAATGGTAAGTGTTGTCTTGTGGGCATCTGTGGATTATTGGTAGTGAACTCAATCACAACATAAGAGGACCTGGTTCAAACTATGTGACGGTCAGTTAGGAAGAAAAACTGTTCCAATGTATCTTTACAAACACTAAAAATAGACCTCATTATTCAGAACCCATGGCAAACTACTGTATGTATAAGTGGTGACTAGAATATCAACGACTCGTATACTGTACTTGATGTCGACATCCTGAAAAGAACATGCAACGATTTTTACTTATTGTCTCATTACTGTTGTCTGTGTTAGTGGTTGTTCTTGCTATTATAGACTTGTCAGTAATATAGTAACATCTAAAAGTAAATAATAGACATATGTAGAAGTAGATTATAGACATATGTAGAGGTAGATAATAGATATATCTAGAAGTAGATAATAGACATGTCTAGAAATATGATGAGCCAACATTGCCAAAAGAATGTGCAGGAGGAGCATGAGAGTCTTGTTTGATTGTCAATCTAAAAGACAGACAGTTGAAGAAAGACCTAGTTAGAAAACTGTATTTAATCTTGTTTGAGACATTTCATGTGATTATCCATCCTGATGACCAACACCTGGTACCTGGTAGTAAGATCAAAGTATACAATAGCATGATAGAATTGACACAAACATATACACATTGAAGTTGGATAGACATGGCTAGAAAATGTTTTTATAAAATATAATTGATGGCACTTGATAAAAAGTAAACACATTAGAAGAAGAAGGAGCAGAGAATGAGTTATCTATCAAACCCGATCTATAGATAATATCCCAGATAACCTTCAACATCAAAGACTAACAACTACAGATTAAATACACCAGGCACAGAATAGAAAACTAAAACTCCCTGCAACACTTCATGGCACATGTGGATAAGACAAGATAAGAATAAGTAATAAAATAAAATAAAGTTTGGAATAAAACAAAAGTTTTAGGCAAATTAAACAGACATTGATCTTAGTGAGAAAACTCCCTGCAACACTTCATGGCACATGTGGATAAGACAAGATAAGAATAAGTAATAAAATAAAATAAAGTTTGGAATAAAACAAAAGTTTTAGGCAAATTAAACAGACATTGATCTTAGTGAGAAACCATAACAAACAATAGATAAGAAACAAAATGGATAAATATAGAAATAATATGTCTTCATGTTAGTTAAACATTAGTTAGTTAGTCTTTCCTCTTGGGCCTGTGGGCGGCGCATGGGGCAGAGGTCATAGCTCTTCATGTCTCTGCGGTTCGTTGCTATCTGTTTTAGGTCTTTAATGTTTACTAGGCCCATCTTTGAGCCTTCTCTGGTGATGGTTCTACGCAGAGTCTCTCTTGGTCTTCCTCGTTTTCTTTTTCCCTCTGGTGTCCATATGAGGATTGGTAAGGGAGTCTTCTCTCATCCATTCTAAGTGTGTGGCCAATGTAGTTCCAGCGGCGCTTTCTTATAAAGTTTGATACATTTTCTTGCTTGGTCTCTTGTCTTATCTGTGTATTAGGTCTGAAATCTGACCATTTGAAATCTGACAATAAGTTAAACATAGAAAGATATATATCAAGAATTTGGTAGAAGAGAAAGTTTATTTCTAATAGATGAGTATAAAGAGAAATATATCGAGAAAGATGATTGATAATATTGCAGAATTCAGTGGGGGTTTGTATAATAACCTGTCAGAATGACTACAACTGTCAAGATGCAGAAAAATGTTGTTCAACTCAATGCGGTGGAACATTATGTAACAAAGGTTAGAGTGATTTAATTATCTTGTTAAAAATCTTGTTTAGATTCATGTAAATTATTGTATTGTTTGTTTCATAACATTTTGTGGTTCAGTTTTTGTATGAATCAGTGTTGTCATTATTTATGCATTTAATACTTCGATTCTAAAACACATACAAAATGTAGCCACAAAATGTTCAAATCTGACCAACTTTGATGTTTTCTCATCAGTACCATCAGAATCATGGACAATGAATAAATAATCAATACGATCATTGGAAGACACAAAGATGTGGTTTTACAGAAGAATGCTGAAAAGTAGATGGACAGCGAAGAAAACAAATGTGGAGGTTCTTAATCAGGCCTGCACACAAATAAACCTTATCAAAAGAATAAGAATCCGACAATCAAGGTTCTTCGGGCATATAATGCAAAGAGAAAGTATAAAACATTTGGTAACAAAAGGCAAAATTCAGGGAAGGAGAGATCTGGAAGACAGAGGAGGAAGATGTTGGATGGCCTGACATCATGGTTCGACACAAGATTGACGTCAGAACTGATTACATGCATCAAGCAAAGAGAGTTGTGGAGAGACATGATCGCCTACACCGGTAGGCATAACACTTGATTGATTGACCCTCAGAATATCTGCATTGATCAACATGGCAGAAAGAAAAACAGAATATATTTTAATTTTCCTTAGATAAAATGTAGGAGAAAATGTTGAATAGTTGATGTTTTTATTGATTCCATACAATTTATTCAAATCATTTTAATTGTTTAATATAATGCTGAAAATCTGATGGTCAGCAAAAAAGCAAATGATGAGGTTTTAAAAAATACCATGCATGCAAAGAAACATGACCAAAAGAATAAGAATCAGACAATCAATGTTCTATAAACACATAAAGTGAAGAGTAGGTTTAGAACATTTGATGACAACAGGTAAAATACAGACAAGAAGAGATTGTAGAAGGTGGAGAGAAATATTTGAGATGAAATGACATCATGGTTCGACAGAGATCTAAATCATAACTGATTAACTGTACCAGCAAGAGAGAGTTGTGGAGAGACATGATTACCTAGACCTGCAGACATGGCACCTGATTGATTTTGTGTTGTATTTGATTTGATGATCAAGTTGAAGAAATTGAAATAATTGAAGAATATTTGTTGACGTTGTGGTTAATGTTGAATATACTAGAAATGTTTATTGTGTCAACAGAAATTATATTTGATCCTTGTGATGGATACTGTCTCAATGGTGGAACCTGTTTTGCCCCGGCTGATGCCCCAAGTTGTTTGTGCCCATCTGGTTATACTGGAGATAGGTGTGAAGTTTTATCTGAGCCTGGGCATTTTGGGTTTTGTCCCCCTGTCAATGTGAGTCAATGATTCATTGTGAATAAAGATTTATTTTCTTGAAGTGAACTTTCATATTTATTTTATTTGTTTCCTGTTGCTTGACATTTTAGTTTGATTTGGCTGACTGAGATTACACTATATTTGACTGTTTGAGACTTGACTTTATTTGACTTTTTGAAGCCTGACTATATTTGACTGTTTGAGACTTGACATTTTTTGACTGTGTGAGAGTTGTTTTTATTTGACTGTTTAAGATCTGACTTTATTTGACTGTTTGAAGCCTGAATTAATTTGACAGTTTGAGACTTGACTTTGACTGCAGCAGGTGTGACATTGTTTGATTGTTTTACACTTGACTGTTAAACTTGGGACTTTGACTGCCATAGGCCTGACTTTATTTGACTGTTAAACATGTGACTTTGACTGTCATAGGCTGACTTTTTTGACTGTTTGATAGTTAACATTATTTAAGTGTTAAACACGTGACTTTGACTGTCATAGAGCTGACTTTATTTAACTGTTGTATACATATCTGTTTGTCTTAATCAAATGTCATATTTAATGATCTCCAGCAAGACCAGTTTGGATTGTGTGGTGGTGTCATGTGTACTGATGATGACAACTGTACAAGTGAAGAGAAATGTTGTTCCTCAAACTGTGGGGGAAAACTATGTACTGTTGCTGTTGGTGAGTAGCTATTTGTATTTCTAATCCAAATATAAATTATAAATTGTATTATAGTTTTGTGTGAAATTGTTCAGATTCTTGTTCTACTGGCCATCATGTTTGTTTCAAAAAGCTGCTGCATTTATCTTTGCTATTGGTTTTATGTTCTTTCAACTTCTACAACTGTAGATTTATTTGTTCAACTTTAGGTAAGAATGTTCTAGGTTGCAGTTATCAATATTCACTTCTGATTTGATGTGGACCTTCAGCAACCTCTGTAATACAAATGTCCATCATTGTTTACTTCAAATCTTCCTCCAACTTATCATTATTTATCTCATAAAATACAAGTATTTGTTTTATATTCTGTTACTTCAGATCTACATCATTTGAAAGTGAAAGCAAGCAGAGAAAGGGGGAGACAATTTAATGTTTTCACTTTTTATCAAGAGTCTTCAATTTAGACTTTGTAAAAATATTTTCTAGTCAATTATATCCAACTTGATCATGTACTTGTTTATATCAATTCTCTTATTCTATTCCTTGATCTTCATGTCAGACAACATTTGTTTATCATCAGAGTGAACGCTTTAATGAAAGAGAAATGAAAAATATAGCATAATATTATAGAATATAAAATATCTAGTCTTCTACAGTTAAGAAATGTTTCAATATGCTGTGACTCTTTTCTCTTCAGTTTCTCGTGACCCATGTAGGAACTTCATTTGTGAGAATAATGGCACTTGTACCTTTCCTCTTGATTATGCTGTCTGTGAGTGTCCATCTGGTTATGAAGGTGAACACTGTGAGACAAAGGTGAAACCAGGAAGATGTCCTTATCTGGATCCAGTAAGTCAAACATATATTACAGAAATGAAATATCTATTGAACTGTCTAGAAATATATTCTTGTCGTCTTTGCTGTTTGTTTTGAAATATTGGTATTTTGTTACTGGACTAACATCTCTACACTCGGTGCAGACCCATAGTTGCTTATTCTCCCCCAACGTAAGTTGAAAGGTTTGCATACTGATGGTTCCTGTGGTTCTCTTGTTAAACACACTCCTCACTCTTCCTTCAGCAACAACTCTCTTGTGCGACGACACGTAACGCTGATTATTCAACGTCAATTTTAGTGTCCTCACCCAATAGTAAGTCTAAGAATATATTAAACATGATTGTTATCAACAGTGGTCTAAGAATATATTAGAATGATTGACTTATCCAACAGTAGGTCTAAGAATATATTAAACATGATTGACTTATCCAACAGTAGGTCTAAGAATATAGTAGGTCTATGAATATATTAAACATGATTGACTTATCCAACAGTAGGTCTAAGAATATATTAAACTGATTGTATCCAACAGTAGGTCTAAGAATATATTAACGTGTTGACTCATCCAACAGTAGATCTAAGAATATAGTAGGTCTAAGAATATATTAAACATGATTGACTTATCCAACAGTAGGTCTAAGAATATAGAGGTCAAAGAATATATTAACATGATTGACATCAAAGTAGATCTAAGATATAGAGGTCTAAGAATATATTAAACTGATTGACTTATCCAACAGTAGATCTAAGAATATAGAGGTCTAAGAATATATTAAGAATATTTAAGTAGATCTAAGAATATAGAGTCTAAGAATATATAACTAGACTATAAAGGATCTAAGAATATAGTAGGTCTAAGAATATATTAAACATGATTGACTATAAAGATCTAAGAATATATAAAGTTTCATAACAGTAGAGTCTAAGAATATAGTAGGTCTAAGAATATAGAAGGTCAAGAATATAGAGGTCTAAGAATATAGAAGGTCTAAGAATATAGTAGATCTAAGAATATAGAAGATCTAAGAATATAGAAGATCTAAGAATATAGAAGATCTAAGAATATAGTAGATCTAAGAATATAGAAGATCTAAGAATATAGTAGATCTAAGAATATATTAAACATAATTGACTTATCCAACTGTAGGTCTAAGAATATTTTAAATGATGATTAACTTAACGTGTTTAAAGTAGCAGAGATTGAGATGTTATTGTTTTAAAAAAAAATTATATTTCTGCTTTTGTTTCTTAGAGAATCACAAAAATTTAATTATAGTCTGTCCATTAATTCGTGAGCACGTTTGAAATTGATTTTCTCGAAAACTACCTGTTGGATCCTCAGTGATTTTTTGCATGCAGCCTTAGAATATCCATGACGCTAAAATAAAGCTAACCAGTAGTCCGTAGATGCTACGGATTTTGCACATCGGCAAATTCCTTTGATCTTTTATGACAATTGCAAATACGGGGGCTCAAATTTTAGATTTTACAGTAATCCCTAGAATTTGTCCATGTCAATTCTATTCATAGGTGTATCTCCATATTAACTTGATAGGTCAAGTAATTAAGTGTGTTGCCCTTTATGTGCAATCGTGAACTTGGATACAATATGCAACAGTTAGTCCTCCCCTTCGGTCACCATTACACCCCAGGGTGTCTTAACTTCACCACAAATTGTATGATGGTAGACGCATTTGGATATGGAAATGTATACGTTGCTATTTCTCAGTCTGTAATCAAAATATGATTTGTATCATCCCGAATCTGACGATTCCATGAGGTTGATAATTGTTACTGGCTGGACAAATTGTAATCCATCTCGGTGCCAGTACTCGTCTTCCTCTCGGAGCACATGTTCAACACACTTCTTCCAGAACTGCATGTCTATCATTGAGAGGGACTCACGTGTCATAACTTCAACATCACACATTTTAAACGTCCTGTTCTGTTCGGCAACTTGCCCTTTTACTTTAGCCCAGACAAGCTCTATCGGATTGAGGTGAGCATGATATGGAGGTAGTCGCAAAGACGTGTGGCCGTATTCCGCAATGATTTTGTCAATATGAAACACCTTTGTCTTATTTGTCATCCTCACCAGGTGCAACAACTCGGGTTTCAAATATGTATCATCGAAGCTGACATTTTCCTTAGCAAGCCAAGTCCTAATTTGATCTTTTGTATTTGATGCAGTTGGTACTTTGTCTTCCGCTGATACTGCGTTGTGATAGGATGCATTATCCATTACCAAGCATGATGGTCTGTTTAGAATTGGAAGTAGATCTTTCTCCATCCAGTGCCTGAAAATATGTCCATTCATTTTTGTGTGGTAGTCCCTACCGTCGGTACTTTTTGATTGGAAAATAAGTCCAGAGTCATGGACAAGACCTTCTTCACTGCTTCCTGCATGTGTTAGTATAATACGCTGGCCTTTGCTGCTTGGTATTTTTCTTTCTGTTCACCGTCTACTGATTGCCATTCTTTAGCATTGGTGGGGTGAGCATTGACCCAGGATTCGTCCAAATATACAATATCATAGCCTTGCCTCCGCCGCTCACGGATCTGCTTCAGGTATTTACTTCGGGCAGCAATTAAATGTGGCTTTTCACAAATAATATTCCTGCCGCCTATAGTTTTTCTGAAGGTGAAGCGGCGGCTCTTACAATTTTCCATAGAGTACTTTTAGAAATGTCTATGCTGCAATATGATTGCAGTTTTAATTTCAGTTTCCTGAGAGTAACAAGTTGATTTGTCGCAAACATTTTCAAGAGCTCCCGTCTTATGACATCTATGTCAAAGTCGTCAATTGTTCTTTTCCTTCCATGCTTGACATTAGTGCACTTTGTGTCCTGTTTAATCCATCGGGAAAAGGATTCTCTATTCAGACCAAGCGCCAGTTGCGTTTGTTTCTCAGGGTTATGAATATCGCAATATAGATGATCTCTCTTAGATTCCCTACGGAAGTGTTGGTATAGTAAAACTGTAACCTTCTGCATTGTTATAAATGTGCACTTCAGACTCATTATGAATGTGATATCAATGTCAGTTTTGATAAGCCAACAAATATGATACAATAGCTTCATACAAATAGCGAGATACACCTATAACTATACAACGGTATCCCAATCATAACGTCATATGCTTTCCGCTTTCAAAGTCGACTGGGTTAGGTGCACGGGAGTTCGTGAAATTGTTGTTTACTCACGATATTTCAATGTTACCATAATGTATTTTTAGAACAACGCGTCTGTGTACCTTAGATCTGTTACTATTGTGTACAATCCGGTGAGGTTGATTTTAATATAACCTGAAGAAGAAATATTTCAAACTACATCAGATTTTCTTGGAAAAAAATATTTCTCTAGCGTCATGGATTTTCTAAGACTACTTGCAAAAAATCACTGAGATCCAACATTTAGTTTTCGAGAAAATCAATTTCAAACGTGCTCACGAATTAATGGACATACTTTAGCTAGAAGACTGAAGTGAAACAATGATGATGTGGATACGCAGAGATATTAGGTAATTAGAAGAATGACCTACTCTTGTCTCACCTCAAGAATATAGACTTGTTAACCACCAAGAAGAATGACCTACTCTTGTCTCACCTCAAGAAGATAGACTAATCTTCCATCATGAGGAATGATCTACTCTTGTCTCACCTCAAGAACATAGACTAGTCTTCCATCGTGAGGAATGACCTACTCTTGTCTCACCTCAAGAACATAGACTAATCTTCCATCATGAGGAATGACCTACTCTTGTCTCACCTCAAGAACATAGACTAATCTTCCATCAAGAATGACTACTCTGTCTCACCTCAAGAACATAGGCTGTTCTTCCATCGTGAGGAATGACCAAAGACTTATTCTTGCTCATAATTGAGCTTTTTACAATGTTAAAAACACATTTCAGGTAGAAGTCTCCAGCTGTGAAGGCGCAAATTGTACACATGACGCAGACTGTCCTGGGGTGCAGAAATGTTGTTCTGGCTGTGGGTATAAATGTACTGATCCGATTAACAGCGGAAGTTGTCAAGATATAAATTGTCCTTCAGGTCAGTAGACTGTTTCAAATTAAAATATTGATATCATACATATTCTTATTCTACTTCCGCACTGGTATAACCACATCCATTTCTTTCATTTAACCACATTGATTCTCTCATTTAACCAGATTAATTTCTTTCATTCATCCCATCCACTTCTTTCATACTTTCTTTATTTCTTTTGTCCTTCTCTGCTTTATGACCGTTAGGCGTAGCAGGTTTAACTGATGATCGTTTTTCGAGATAATGCTATACCGCTCAGTTGCTTGATATGCTGTGGTATTCTTAAGTTTTAAAATGGCTGTAACTCCATTAATCCATGTTTTCTTGGTCTGCCCCTTCCTCTTGATGATTCCATTTTCAGGTAGTACGCTCTTGCAACTGGTGTAGGTCCCCTGTTCGGGTTCATTCTTTCATACAACCACATCAATTTTCCTCTTTTAACCTCATTCATTTCTATCATATAGTCACCCCCAAATTTGTTTAATTTAACCTCATTAATTTCTATCATTTAATCAAATTCATTCTCTAATTTAACCACACCAATTTCTCTCATGCAGCCACACTCATTTGCTTCATTTAACCACATTGTTTTCTCACCTTTGTTTATTTATTTTGGTAGAAACATTGTCTATATATTCAAAGTTGTCTTTTGTATAAACTTCACTGTCTTTTGTAGCTCACACATTAATTCCGTGCAGTTTTGTGTCGAGTGTTCCTTCGTTAGGCTAGTGAGTTTGCCTTACTATATCATATTAGGGGCAGTCTTAAAGTATGTGCTCTGCAGTCTGATGTGCCTGTCCATATGTACACATGGCTGAATTGCCAATCTTGAATTTTAAATACATGTGGCCTGCAGAGTCGATTGTGTCCTGTTCTGAATCCCAGAATGAAAGCTATGTCTAATCTGCTCATATTTTTATATTAGTTCATTGTTAGTATTGATGACTTTCTGATTTCTTTAACTCATTCCGTACTACTAACTACTACAGCAGCGTACAAATGTACATCAATTACACCACCAGCAACTATAGTGGCTTTTCACATTGATGATTTACTTTCTCTTTGTATTAAACCTTGCAAGCTGATAAATTTCCATGCGGTACTACCCCTACCTTCCCACTCAACAATCCATAGATGTCATCGACATCAATTCCTCTCATGTATCAGCAAATAGTATAGAATGGAACTGATAGAAAAACAAGGACCAGAATACTAAAAAGTATACATATTTGCAGTGGTAACATATGAGTCTGAAACATGGACATATAACAAAGCAATGGAAAAACATATATGTGATTTTAAATATAAATGTTACATAAGAGTCCTCTGTTTATCATGGACAGAGAAGAGAACAAATAGATTTATATAGAAAAAACTAAAAATCAAAGAAAACTGACTAATGCTACAAATAAGAATGAGAAACTTGAAGTATTTTGGACATATACAGAGACACAAAGGGTTGGAGAAGGCCGTGATTGAAGGAATCACCCCGAAAAGAGTAGACCACAGAGACTATGGATTCAGGATGTAGCTGATGATTTGATGATGTCAGCTGCAGTGGTGGGACATCTGGTCTATGATAGAAAAAAATTTTGAAGGACTGATAGAACTGACATTCTGCTCAGGACAAGCTATTTAGTGATGATGATGATCAACATTTTTTTCTTCCATATGACCACCATTCACACATTTCATCTCACACATCTCATCTCACACATCTCATCTCACACATCTCATCTCACACATCTCATCTCACACATCTCATCTCACACATCTCATCTCACACACCTCATCTCACACACCTCATCTCACACATCTCATCTCACACATCTCATCTCACACATCTCATTTCACACACCTCATCTCACACACGTCATCTCCCACATCTCATCTCCCACATCTCATCTACACACCTATCTCACAAACTCATCTCACACATCTATCTCACAACACATCTCTCAATCTCATTCACACATCATTCACACATCTCCATCTCCACATCTCATCTCACACATCTCACACACACTCATCTCCACACATCTCACACATCTCCACACATCTCACTCATCTCATCTCACCATCTCATCTCACACATCGTCATCTCCACACGTCATCTCCCACACTCATCTCCACACCTCATCTCCACACTCATCTCCCACCTCATCTCACACACCTCATCTCACACACATCATCTCAACATCTATCTCACACACTCTATCTCACACACCTCATCTCCACACCTCATCTCCACATCTCATCTCCACACCATCATCTCACACATCTCATCTCACACATCTCATCTCCACACTCATCTCCCACATCTCATCTCCCACATCTCATCTCCCACATCTCATCTCCCACATCTCATTCCACACATCTCATCTCTCCACATCTCACACATCTCATCTCCACATCTCATCTCCCATTCATCTCACCACATCTCACATCTCATCTCCACATCTCATCTCCCACATCTCATCTCCCACACGTCATCTCACACATCTCATCTTCCACAGTCATCTTCCACACGTCATCTCCATCGTCATCTCCACACGTCATCTCACACATCTCATCTCAATCATACTCTTATCTCCACACTCATCTCCACACTATTATTCTCTTCTGTGCCTTAAAGCTTGAATCTATGTTTGATCATTGTAGCAGTAGATTGGTAGGAGCAACTCTACTTATAATATGTATTTTTATTTGTATGCTATTTGGGAGTGATCTGTTATTGTATCAGATGGTGTATCACTGCATTGACATTTTGGTATCAGATGGTATGTTGCTGCGTTGACATTTTGGTATCAGATGGTATCTTGCTGCGTTGACATTTTGGTATCAGATGGTATGTTGCTGCGTTGACATTTTGGTATCAGATGGTATGTTGCTGCGTTGACATTTTGGTATCAGATGGTATCTTGCTGCGTTGACATTTTGTTATCAGAAGGTATGTTGCTGCGTTGACATTTTGGTATCAGATGGTATCGCTGCGTTGACATTTTGTATCAGGGTATTTGCTGCGTTGACATTTTGTTATCAGAATGGTATGTTGCTGCATTGACATTTTGGTATCAGATGGTATGTTGCTGCGTTGACATTTTGGTATCAGATGGTATGTTGCTGCGTTGACATTTTGGTATCAGATGGTATGTTGCTGCATTGACATTTTGGTATCAGATGGTATGTTGCCGCGTTGATATTTTGGTATCAGATGGTATGTTGCCGCGTTGATATTTTGGTATCAGATGGTATGTTGCCGCGTTGATATTTTGGTATCAGATGGATGTCGCTGTTGACATATTGGCACATTGTTTTGATATTCTAATAAATCTGTCATTCTTTGTATAAATATTTAAAAGTATTTGAACTGTGACCTGCATATTTTTATAACCTGTGACATTTATGTTAAGTGGAGGTTACGACCTTGCTGGTCTTCATGCTGCCTATCTTTAATGTGTTTATCTTTATATTGTATTGATCACATGCTAAGTTTATTGAATTTGCCTAGTTTTGCAATTTAGTTTGATCCTTGTAAACCACATTTTATGTTCATTACGAAAAATATAAAAGACGTGTGATGAATTCAGGAGAAATGATGAAATCAGAGAAATGTCTGGTCAACCACTAGTAACAACTAATATAAGAAAGAGAAGATGGAGATATGTTGATCATACTATACGAATAAATAATCAAGAAATCACAATACAGGCATTGCAGTAGGAGTTAAAGGGATCACGTAAGAAAGGCAACCTAAGGATACCGTGAAACGAACGTGAGGCCAGAAATATTAGATTTCATTGCATACCATTGATTGAAAGAGCTGCACAGGATAGAACGGTATGTAGAAATTGCTTCTATGATTCCGTTTGTGGGATGATGCAACATGTTTGGTACAGTGTTCTCATGTTGTCCAATAACTGCCTCTCAGATACAACATCTTTAATTACGGACAACTTTATCGGAGGCCTTTTCCTGTTCTATAAATTGGATAGCAAGTTATTTGATGTATTCGTTTGTTCTTTAGCATAGCTGTCAAAATGTTGTACTTCATACATTATCATTACTATGTTAACCTTTGAATTCCTTATCTCTCCAGGTCAGATCTGTGTTGAGAAACCGAGAAAATGCTCTCTACCCTTAATGTGTGCACAGGACCTAATTCCTACATGTGTCCCTGAAGAGTGTAGCAAATGTGAATACAATGAAGATTGTCAGGAAACACCCTCTGGGTAAATTTATATGGATAACATTGTAACAAAACACCAGCTGGATAAAATTACATAGATAATATTGTAACAAAACACAGCTGGATAAAATTACATAGATAATATTGTAACAAAACACAAGCTGGATAAAATTACATAGATAATATTGTAACAAAACACCAGCTGGATAAAATTACATAGATAATATTGTAACAAAACACAAGCTGGATAAAATTACATAGATAATATTGTAACAAAACACAAGCTGGATAAAATTACATAGATAATATTGTAACAAAACACAAGCTGGATAAAATTACATAGATAATATTGTAACAAAACACAAGCTGGATAAAATTACATAGATAATATTGTAACAAAACACAAGCTGGATAAAATTACATAGATAATATTGTAACAAAACACAAGCTGGATAAAATTACATAGATAATATTGTAACAAAACACAAGCTGGATAAAATTACATAGATAATATTGTAACAAAACACCAGCTGGATAAAATTACATAGATGAATGGTCTACATGATGTGTTCTGTGCCTGTGTCTGCATCCAGCAGAATTGGCTTCAGTTAGTCTCATTCAGGAAAGGTGAAAAGCAAAAATTAGTAGCCTGCTAATGATCTGTAGAACACACAGGCCAACCCCACTTTCCAGTGGTGCAGACCGGGAAACTTTGACCTCAAGGTCCAATAAAAATTGGGCTCTGGCTCGCGTAGAGGATGGACTCCCTAGGTCAGTATATTTTAAAATCCTACATTTGGAGGTGAATTCTACATAGGAGGGAATCCTACATAGGGAGGGGAATCCTACATAGGAGGGAATCCTACATAGGGAGGGAATCCTACATAAGGAGGGAATCTACATAGGGAGATGAATCCTACATTTGGAGGTGAATCCTACATAGGGAGGTGAATCCTACATAGGAGGGAATCCTACATAGGAGTGGAATCCTACATAGGAGGAATCCTACATAAGGAGGAATCCTACATAGGGAGATGAATCCTACATAGGGAGATGAATCCTACATAGGAGGAATCCTACATAGGGAGGAATCCTACATAGGGAGGAATCCTCATAGGAGGTGAATCCTACATAGGGAGGTGAATCCTACATTTGGAGGTAAATTCTACATAGGAGGGAATCCTACATAGGGAGGAATCCTACATAGGAGGGAATCCTACATAGGAGGAAATCCTACATAGGGAGGAAATCCTACATAGGGATGGAAATCCTACATAGGGAGGTGAATTCTACATAGGGAGGTGAATCCTACTTAGGGAGGTGAATCCTACATAGGGAGGTGAATCCTACATAGGGAGGTGAATCCTACATAGGGAGGTGAATCCTACTTAGGGAGGTGAATCCTACTTAGGGAGGTGAATCCTACATAGGGAGGTGAATCCTACATAGGGAGGTGAATCCTACTTAGGGAGGTGAATCCTACATAGGGAGGTGAATCCTACATAGGGAGGTGAATCCTACTTAGGGAGATGAATCCCGAAAAATGTATGTATAAGTTGGATGCCTAGAGGTATATAGATCCCTAAATGACACAACTTATGCTCTCTTGAAGGTGTAATTCACATGCTGACCACAAAGAGTGGTTTAACAAATGATTGATGTAGAGTAAATGAAGAAGAAGATGATAGATAATATTGTAACAAAAACATCAGCTGAACAAAAATTGGATGGACAGTCATTGTCAAAAAGAGCATGTCCAAGTCGGAATTTGACAGTTATGACAGCATCTTCAAATACCTCCTCTCCTGTCTGAGATGTTCGTCTGAGATGTTCGTCTAAGATGTTCGTCTGAGATGTTTGGAGCCTGCAGCTTGTCTACTGCTTGTTGCACTAATCTTCTCAATAGTCTCCCTCTCCTCCATCTGCTCGGTATCATGCTCTCTAGAATGATCTTCTCAATAGTTTCCCTCTCCTCCATCTGCTCAGTATCATGCTCTCTAGAATGATCTTCTCAATAGTCTCCCTCTCCTCCATCTGCTCAGTATCATGCTCTCTAGAATGATCTTCTCAATAGTCTCCCTCTCCTCCATCTGCTCAGTATCATGCTCTCTAGAATGATCTTCTCAATAGTTTCCCTCTCCTCCATCTGCTCAGTATCATGCTCTCTAGAATGATCTTCTCAATAGTCTCCCTCTCCTCCATCTGCTCGGTATCATGCTCTCTAGAATGATCTTCTCCAGAGAATCATTTTCTATGTTCGAAATAATTCATTTTATTGTTTTTCCATAGCACTTGTATTCTTCTTCTTCGAACGCTCCATATCGACCACTTGTTAACCACTCTTTGTGATTTGTATGTGATCCGAGCCTAAGAGTGATTGTATGTTGTGCCAGTTATGCACCTACAAGAATGCCAGTATATCTGATTTCTGCGATGCTTTTTATTTACTAGGATAGCTTCCTAGACCTCTACATTAGTCGCCTCTTACAACATGCCTTGTAGGTCACAGTGGTACTATTCTTTGCTTCCCTTGCGGGCCCTGACAACACACAGGCAGCACTTGTATTCAAACACACTAATCACTGGATATGTATTATTGACTGGAAAAGTGTGAATACATAATAGTGCAAAACAACATTGACTGGATGAACGAGCTGATAGATTGGCTGGCTTAGCTACAATATTAGAGGGAGCTGTAATGGATCGAAATGACATTCTTCATGCATTGAGAGAGTCTTTCCAAAAAGAGGAGTTTCAGGGATGTCAATCCCACTCGCTGACCAGATTGAGAGAGATGGGTGTCAATATTGGTGCAGCCCGAAAAGAACGACATACTCAATATGCAAAGAGATTAATTAATCAACATCGAACTGGCATGTTGGGCCACTGGACGCTGCTAGATTTGCTTAGACGGAGATCGAAGCACCTATGGACATGAATATAGTTCACTGATAACTGATTGACTGGATTTTCGTGAGGAAGGTCTTGTGGTCGAAACGTTGATGTAGTCTGCTGTGCTTAGTGAAGTCATTTTGTTTCTGATTTTGATTATTCAGCCTCTTTACAATTATTATCTTTACACAGAGATATTATAGGTTGCATTATTTTAAATGATGATCTTTACACAGAGATATTATAGGTTGCATTATTTTAAATATTGTAGTAAATCTGAATATAAATACATTAACAATGAAACTTTAGCATTTTACATGAAATAATGAACTACTTTGTTTTATTTATTAGGTACAAATGTATTCCGGACAACCCAACTGATCAGTGTGGCGGATGTCAAGGTGATACAGTCTGCATAGATACAGGAATTAGATGTTTCACAACTCCCTGTCCTACATTTCAATGTGTCCCAAATAACCAATGCGGAGGGTGTCCAAATGATACAGTCTGCATTGATACAGGAATTCGGTGTTTCGCACCTCCCTGTCCCACTTTTCAGTGTGTCCGAAATAACGAATGTGGTGGGTGTCCAAATAATAAAGTCTGCATTGATACAGGAATTCGGTGTTTCGCACCTCCCTGTCCCACTTTTCAGTGTGTCGAAAACAATGAATGCGGCGGATGTCCAGATGACAAAGTCTGCATTGATACAGGAATTCGATGTATCACAACTCCCTGTCCCACTTTTCAGTGTGTCCCAAATAACGAATGCGGCGGATGTCCAGATGGACAAATCTGCAAAAATACTGGAATCGTGTGCATAAAAGCACCCTGCCCAACCTTTCAATGTGTGCCAATAGATGAATGCGGGGGATGTCCAGACGGACAGGTATGCAAAGACACAGGAATGAGATGTGGCACAACTCCATGTCACAACTTTAAATGTGTCAGCAAAACGGAACCACAATGTCTGCTGAGATGTCAAAGAAACTACGCATGTCAGTTACAACCAGACCAATGTTCCGGGAAAATTATGGAAGAAATGCTCTCCAGCTCTCATACCGAAATGTGTGAAAATCCAACCTGAGCTTGGAAGTTGCCCTCGTCGGAACACACGTTTAAGGTCTCGTTCTATCTTATGTCTAATAGAACGGTTTACGTACAAGTGTCAAAGTGACAACAACTGCCCTGGATACAACCAAAGATGTTGTTCTTCAGTTTGTGGAAATAAGTTATGTACAATCGTTAGCAGGCGGTTTGTGGGTGATACAAAACCATAAAATGTCAAACATTTGTTATAAGACTTTTCATTGTGGGTGATACAAAACCAAAAATGTCACATTTGTTAGTAAACGTATTGTGGGTGATACAAAACCATAAAATGTCACATTTGTTAGTAGATGTATTGTGGTTGATACAAAACCAAAAATGTCACATTTGTTAGTAAACGTATTGTGGGTGATACAAACCAGAAATGTCACATTTGTCAGTAGATGTATTGTGGGTGATACAAAACCATAAAATGTGACATTTGTTAGTAGACATATTGTGGGTGATACAAAACCATAAAATGTACATTTGTAGTAGACATTGTGGTGTACAAAACCATAAAATGTCACATTTGTTGTAGACATAGGGTGATAAAGTACATTGATAATTTGTGGGTGATACAAAACCCTAAAATGTCACATTTGTTAGTAGACATATTGTGGGTGATACAAAACCATAAAATGTCACATTTGTTAGTAGACAAGTATACAAAACCCTAAAGTCACATTTGTTAGTAGACATATTGTGGGTGATACAAATTTTCATTTGTTAGTAGCATTAGTGGGTATACAACCCTATGTCATTAAATATACAGTTTGACTGTAACGTTGATCATTGTATCTAACATTGATAGTAACATGAAATTCTGGCAACCTCATACAAAACAGTAGTTTAAAATAACTTCATACATGTACAGTGGAGTAAAAATATGTCATTCATTAGTAGTTAAAAGGACAAGAACAATACACAGTGGAGTCAGTACATGACATTTGGGATAGTAGTAACAATATATGCACAGTGGAGTCAGTACATGGCATTTGGGATAGTAGTAACAATATATACACAGTGGAGTCAGTACATGACATTTGTGATAGTAGTAACAATATATGCACAGTGGAGTCAGTACATGACATTTGGGATAGTAGTAACAATATATACACAGTGGAGTCAGTATATGACATTTGGACTAGTAGTAACAATATATACACAGTGGAGTCAGTATATGACATTTGGACTAGTAGTAACAATATATACACAGTGGAGTCAGTATATGACATTTGGACTAGTAGTAACAATATATGTACAGTGGAGTCAGTACATGACATTTGGGATAGTAGTAACAATATATACACAGTACGGTCAGAATAGATCATTCATTGACAGAAATGGTGGCAAGAAATATGGATAGTGGAGTCAGTAGTTTCAGTTAGATAAACGTGGAGATGTTGAGTGAGGGCAATGGGAAGATGATGAGTGAGGGCAATGGGGGAGGATAGTGAAACAATGGGGAGATGAAGAGTGAGGGCAATGGGGAGATGATGAGTGAGGGCAATGAGGAGACGATGAGTGAAGACAATTGGGAGATGAAGAGTGAGGTCAAAGAGGAAATGCTGAGGAAGACAAGCATGGAGATGCAAGAGCAGAAACATAACAGATCAGGATAAGTTAATTTGTGCTGTTGACATGTGATAAAAAGAGTAATATGTCACCAGTTCATAACAGTAATCAATGTCAACATAAGAAGAGATAAACGGAGAAGGTACAAATAAAAAGAGATAAACGGAGAAAGTAATCATAAGAAGAGATACAAAAAAGGTGGAGGTAAGGGTAATAGATAAGAAGAGATAAACGGGAGAAGGTCAAGAAAGATAAGAAGAGAAGAATAAACGGAAAAAGAAAGTAATCATAAGAAGAAATAAATGGAGAAGAGAAGTAAAGATATAGAAGAGAGATAAACTGGAGATAAATGGAGAAAAAATGGGCTAATAAAGGAAATTAATTTCTGTAGTTGTAAAGAAAGTCAAAAACAGGATTTGTTATCCGTTCTTGAGACATCAAGTTGATCAGAGACATGATCGCCTTCACCAGCTGATATGACATAACCGGCTATGACACATATTTATGTACATAAACACGCAAATACATTGTAGTTTGATTTTCAATAGACATCATATTGTAGATCACTTGTATACAAGTGTACATAGATATTGAGCACATTAATTAGCCAATCATTTCACAGACTTTCTATATTCCCTGTTCACAACTGGTCTATGTTTTTTAATGCCTCTCGCACTAAATCGTTGATCAAATACATTATTATATCTCTTTATTCGGTTGTTATTGAGTTTTTATTGATATATTTTCTTCTCTTGTTGCAGTTCCAGAGTTTTGTTGTCAGTTTATTGAAGATGGAATGTTTTTTCTCTCTCCATTTATCATTCTAATATTTGTTTTCTTGTTGATGCCATTGAAAAGCAAATCCAATCATAGGACAAATTCCGCCGATTTTAAAATACAAATGATAAAAAAATATAGACATGTCACCCTGAACACAAAAAGAGCAATGTTCAACACAATCTTTCTCCCCACATTGATGCTACCAGTGCCAAAGCTGGATGCTGACATCAAACGATAGAAGAAAACTAGTTACAACAGTGATGAAGTAATGCAGAATGCTGGGAGTAACAAGAAGAGTCCGGTTAAGACACCAGGAAAAAAATGGGTACAACATCAGTACTAGACTTCATCAAGAAACAACAAACTTAATGCTTTGTATCTTATATGTACGTTCTGACTGTCGAAGAAAGATGGATGGAATAAGACAAACTGGAGAAAAAAGGAAATCGATATTAATTGTTTGTTTGTTGTTTGTTTTCTAAACCCCAGGAAGTATGGGACTATTTCAACCTTTTCCCTATTTTACGGGGGATGGGGGAGGGAGGGGACCTGGATTTCTTTAAGACCCAGGGATCTCCAACAACTATATGCGTGTAGTGCTATGCTTAGTGTCGTGGAGATTCCTGCACAGGTAGAGTCTATTGGGACCACTGCAATACTTCCTCTTTTCTAGCGCAGCAGTTGCCCTATAAACATCACTCATTCACCACACTGGGCAATCTACTCGTGATTATAGTCCGGTGGCTACTTCCACGATTGTTCTAGAACAACCACTTGTTGGCCACTCTATGGGACCGTTGTGTGATTTTCACCAGAGAAGATACTGAGTGATCACCTTTACGGACAGAAGAATTGCATTCGCTCAAAACGATCAATTTTGGCTGTTTATTTTGGCCTTTTTTGATCTAAAACAAGAAGCGTTTGCAATTCTGGACGTCATCCTGCGCTTGCTGGACGATCGCGTCCGAAAAACGTCGGCCTTCGCCAATGTGTAGATTTTTACGACTAGACAAAACCTTCACATAATCGGTATTACTTTTCTTGCCACGGTGAGTCTGTTCCGGAATAGGAATTTTCTCAGCCGTTTCGAGACGCGTGTCTTCACTTGGCAATTTGCACTATCCCCTCTTCATATTTCCTGGCTCCGGGAAATACTGGAGTGGGGCGGCACACAAGTAATTCAGAGACTCGTTTCATTCGACGCTAGCAACGCAACTTAAATTTTGCGCTCCCCAATATCACCCTCCCCAGTTCTTCCGGGGATGTTAGTTTTATCCGATACTAAAACGCAACCGTACATTTTGAACCCGTGCAACAGTACCTTGCCTGGTTGTTCCAGGACGGCAGTTTCGTTAGGCACTAGGGCACAACTTTGCTTCTGCGCTCGGCCAATCTTACCCAATATATGTTATCTGCGCTTGGCCTCCGATACGGAGTTTGCTGCAATTTTCCCTTGTGTTGCCACGACACATTACAGAGTTCACAGAGACACTTGTCGAGGGCTGACAAATGTGGTGCCACCATTGACTCGTTACATCGTTCTCATGGATTTTTGCCCCACACCTGGCAATTATAGTGCGGCCATTGACTCAATAGGAGCTGGTATTCGTTCACAGACGACTTGTAACATGTTATTTCTCACAGTGCTTTGCTTTTATGCATTTTTTCCATTAGGTAGCGAACTGGAAATGCGTGCAGCCATTTAGGGTTTTGGACCTGTATAACGTGATTGTGCTTGGACTACTACCTATACCAGAGTAGCTCTCCATCGATCCCTACCCACTTTGCAAAACAAGATCCTCTGTCTGTTTCCAGGGCCACTACATGGAGGTGAGGTAGGGTCTTGATCAGTGCCAGCTCACTGACCCTGGCGCGCATTGTCCCTTTATTTTATTTGCGCATGTAGCCTCGATTTATTTATTGATAGAACCATCATCATTGCACTTCGGTGAACAATGTGTGCACCGATCTATTTTTTACACTTGACGGTCTCAGCGACAGAGCGCGAACTGCATAGTAGCGACGAGTGACCCCCGATTTAATTTTGAAAATAGTTTAATCTTTATCGGCATTTTATGTAAATATTTAAAACGAATTTTGCCTGGGAAACGTCTTTCAAACCTACTCTTGTCCATTTTCAGCTGCCATGGTTGCTTTTTTACGCTCTCACTTTGAACACGGAATCTATGTTTTATTGTTTATCTCCGACAGGACTAGGAATTATACCTCACTTACAATTAGATCAAGAATCTCTGCACAAATATATCCCAATCAGTCCACGCGGGTAGTGAACCGAGCACATTTGGAGAGAGAGGCAATCACATTTTCAGCCCGCCACAGGGATGCCCATATAAAGTCATTGAGCCTGCAGTCAATAAAAAATTTGACAATAGAAGTTTCACAACTTTCTATACTAAAAAGTGGAAATTTAAAAAAATCTGACGAGTTCAGGAGCAAATGATGAAATCAGAAAAATGTCTGGTCAACCACCAGTAACAATTGTTATAAGAAAGAGAAGATGGAGATATGGTGGGCATACTGGAAGAAATGTCTGGTCAACTACTAGTAACAATTATTATAAGAAAGAGAAGATGAAGATATGTTGGACATACTCTGAGAAGAAATGTCTGGTCAACCACTAGTAACAATTGTTAAAAGAATAGATGATGATATTTGACATACTCTGAGAAGAAATTGGTCAACCAGCAGTACATTGTTATAAAGAAGAAGATGAATATGAACATCTGAGAAGAAAGGATCAAAGAATAACAAAGCAGGCACTGAGACGGGAAACAAACGGTAAAGCAAAAAAAGAGGCCCTAGATAAACTCTGAAACGAACTTTACTGAGAAAGGAGAGAAATAGCAAACTCAATTCTATAAAAGAGATTGATCAACAAATAAACAGGGTACATGTATTAAGAGCTTCCGAAAAACAAATAGACAAACACGGGACTCGAACCACTTGTCCTAGTCCTTACGACACCAATCGCCTAACCTAGCAATACGAGCGTTTTTACTAGCACAAATTTCTTGCAGGCTCTATGTAACATAAAATGGTATGAGAGGAATATATAATAATATATGAGAGGAATATATAATAATATATTAAAAGTAAGAATTACAGAAGAAAGTAACAAGTTTATATGACTAAATGAACAAAACCAACAAAATAGACATTTATATGAAGCACTAAGGAAACATTTAGCTCAAACAGTGAACACATACACAATAAAACAGACAATATGAAATTGAAAATAACTCTTTCGAAGCGGTGATTTAACTTATTCGATGCTAGACACAAAAGACAATATGAAATTGAAAAGAACTCGTTCGAAGCGGTGATTTAACTTATTCGATGCTAGAAACAAAAGATGTTAAACTAAGATGTTGTACTAGTGTACCAGTATTTTCTGAAAGGATGTTCTTATATCAGCGATACCCCGTCTTTATACAGTGATACCTAGCCTCGATGCCAAACTGGTACAACATAAACGAACAACACTCCTAAGACCTGCTTCAACAAACGAACACACCTAAAAGTATCTCCACTCACATGAATCAATACACTCTAATTACCAACAACACAAAAGAACTAACGCCAACGTCACGAATTCAAGAAGTAATTACAAAACATCTATTTAACTTTACATAATCATGGTTCATAAACCAAATGCAGCATAATACAATAATAATGAATCACATCTAACGCCAACGTCACGAATTCAAAAGTAATTACAAGCATCTATTTAACTTTACATAATCATTGTTCTATAAACCAAAATGCAGCATAATACAATAATAATGAATCACATCTCCCATAAATCAAACTTATTGAAAATAGTCCAAATTTAACAGTTAATCATATTACCTTAAGCTAAATCCCCTGGTCCGTATTCCTTGTCCTTCGTAGCAGAGGAGCCTCACATCGACAAATACCAGTCTTGAAAGATATCATACATCACCCAGATGCAACCAGTGTAGTAATGACGTTGTCAATCAACAGACCGTGACTCACGACGATTCTTCCAGTATTGTAACATATAATACCTCACACAGATGCAAGCACAGTGCCAACTACGTTGTCAAACCAAGAGACAAAGGCTCACGACGATTCTTCCATATAATACCTCACACAGATGCAAGCACAGTGCCAACTACGTTGTCAAATCAAGAGACCAAGACTCACGACGATTCTTCCAGTATTGTAACATATAATACCTCACACAGATGCAAGCACAGTGCCAACTACGTTGTCAAACCAAGAGACAAAGGCTCACGACGATTCTTCCATATAATACCTCACACAGATGCAAGCACAGTGCCAACTACGTTGTCAAATCAAGAGACAAGGACTCACGACGATTCTTCCAGTATTGTAACATATAATACCTCACACAGATGCAAGCACAGTGCCAACTACGTTGTCAAATCAAGAGACAAGGACTCACGACGATTCTTCCAGTATTGTAAAATATAATACCTCACACAGATGCAAGCACAGTACCAACTACGTTGTCAAATCAAAGACAGGGACTCACGAGAATTTTCATGCATGTAGAAATTAATATCATCAACTAGATGCAAAACACAGTCCCCACTCGTTCTACCGTCCCGGACTCTATCTACTCTCTCACAGACTGTCCGCTCAAAAATAATAATCTCCAATACCCCGAGTTCGTTCACCTATCTTCGTGACAACTCATGAGCTGTCATCACAACAAAATCGACACAAGGGAAAATAAAAACAAAAGGGGAACAAACAACTACAATATAAGCAAGAATTTATCCCCCCTTATCCCCTAGGAACAGTAATACTGTTACACTAGACATTCGAAAAACTGAGGACATTTCTACGTTTATAAATATATTTCAGTTCAGTTCTTTCGATGGACATTTTTGCAAATCATTCAAGCCTGTGCTCGGTATTCAAAATACAATAGAAATCTCAATGTTTCTAAGCCCTTACTTTGCATAGAAGCTTCTGGTTAGTCCATCTCTCTAGACCACATACAACACCCACTGACATTTCCTCGTTTAATCACCATATCAATCAAATGGTTTAGCGTCCCTAAGTCTATTGTTTCATTATGTTTGAAGCACAGAGCATTTATTACGTTCATGTTTTTTTCAACCCAGTGTCGACAAAAGTCAAATAACAAATAGAGAACTGGTTTTCTAATAGTGAGATATATTGGGTAATACGGGGATAAATCATATCAGACTCAATGAATATGCTTCAAATTATTGAATCGGGAAGTCTGCACGTGGAATGGGTGGACAGCATTCGGAGCTCACATCTCAAGAAAATGACTTGGCTGTACACACCTGGACATGCTGGAGTGCATGGTAACGAGCGTGCTGACTTTCTTGCAAACAATGTCCCGACTCAAGCGAGTAGAAGTATGGACAAAGCCGATATCATCAATGCCGAACGCTCTCACTTATATGACATGGGCAAGTCTCAGATGCTGGAACGTATTCGAGAATTAGGCGTTAAGTTTTGACATGCCAGACAGTGTCATCTTCATGGTAGAGAGAGAAGATATAATAATCAACTTCTCATGGGTACGGTGAGCAAATGGACTTTATGATGGCTGCTGCAGCGGAGGACAGAGTCCGAATGGAAATGCCCAATGTGCCATGACATCGATCGCATAACATAACATAACATAACATAACACGGTGTTAGGTTCACGTTTTCTTTATGCATCGGCAGACAATATGTGATTGGTCAGCATCATGACGGCCTCCTTTATTTGTCAATCTCAGAGAAAGAAGTATATATCCCATTGCTCATTTATGAAGTCAAAAACTCGTGCATGGACTGCATGAAACCTGACTTGAGAACGGACTAGATATTCGGATATGACCTAAGTCAATGCTGTCCAACCTTTTTGTATACGGGGGCGCATTTGACTGATGGTCGGGGATGTGAGGGCGCCATGTGATGATTGTAATAATAATACAAACAATAATAATAATAATAATAAAAATAATGTGAACAGTATTTCTAATAAAAATTAATAACAGATGAAAACTTCATCTTAACTTGTTAATGACAAATAAAATGCTACTTACATTTGATATAATTAGGTGCCCGTATGTTGTCGGGGCTCACAAGGGGAGCAACAAATGGTAACAATGCCACCTACTAAGCATGTCGTGAGAGGCGACCTAGGTAGGGCCTAGGGAAGCTACCATAGTAAATAAAAAGCTTCGCAGAAATCGGATGTGCTGGCCTACTTGTCTGCGCATAACTGGCACAACGTAGACTCGCTCTTAGGCTCAGATCACATACAAATCACAGAGTGGTTCAACAAGTGGTCGATATGGTGCGTTCGAAGAAGAAGAAGATTAGAGGGATATTTGACACTGCATATTCGCTGCAAGCTGAAGAAATTCTGGTGTGTAATTTATGTTATGCGATCGACGTCATGGCACATTGGGCATTCCCATTCGTGCTCCGTCCTCCGTTGCAGCAGCCATCCCAAAGTCCCTTTCCTCACAGTACCAATGAGAAGCTGAGTAGTATATCTTCTCTCTCTACCACGAAGACGATACTGTCTGGCAAATCCAAACTTAATGCCTAATTCTCGAACTTGTTCCAGTGTATGAGACTCGCTCGTGCCACATAAATGAGAGCATACCGCATTGATGACATCGGTTGTGTCCATGCTTCTGCCCGCTTGAGTTGGGGCGTTGAGTTGAGAAGGTGTGTAATTGGTTCAGGCTGCTCTTAGTGCATCATCTAAGTTTGAGTCAGGCAGGATCAGTTTTTATCTTTGATAATGTTCATAGATGAAAACGAGACTTGACATAGATGAAAACGAGACTTGACAAAGATATATTGAGCCAAAGCACGAACATATTTCCAGAGTGCAGAATGCTACTAATCACTAGATATTTCTTCTTGTACACCAAAGCCCAGAATTTGTCATACGTGTCATGGGAGGATTTCAAACATGTCATACGTGTCATGGGAGGATTTCAAACATGTCATACGTGTCATGGGAGGATTTCAAACATGTCATACGAGTCATGGGAGGATTTTAAACATGTCATACGTGTCATGGGAGGATTTCAAACATGTCATACGTGTCATGGGAGGATTTCAAACATGTCATACGTGTCATGGGAGGATTTCAAACATGTCATACGAGTCATGGGAGGATTTTAAACATGTCATACGTGTCATGGGAGGATTTCAAACATGTCATACGTGTCATGGGAGGATTTCAAACATGTCATACGTGTCATGGGAGGATTTTAAACATGTCATACGTGTCATGGGAGGATTTTAAACATGTCATACGTGTCATGGGAGGATTTCAAACATGTCATACGTGTCATGGGAGGATTTTAAACATGTCATACGTGTCATGGAAGGATTTTAAACATGTCATACGTGTCATGGGAGGATTTCAAACATGTCATACGTGTCATGGGAGGATTTTAAACATGTCATACGTGTCATGGGAGGATTTTAAACATGTCATACGTGTCATGGGAGGATTTCAAACATGTCATACGTGTCATGGGAGGATTTTAAACATGTCATACGTGTCATGGGAGGATTTCAAACATGTCATACGTGTCATGGGAGGATTTCAAACATGTCATACGTGTCATGGGAGGATTTTAAACATGTCATACGTGTCATGGGAGGATTTCAAACATGTCATACGTGTCATGGGAGGATTTTAAACATGTCATACGTGTCATGGGAGGATTTTAAACATGTCATACGTGTCATGGGAGGATTTTAAACATGTCATACGTGTCATGGGAGGATTTCAAACATGTTATACGTGTCATGGGAGGATTTCAAACATGTCATACGTGTCATGGGAGGATTTCAAACATGTCATACGTGTCATGGGAGGATTTTAAACATGTCATACGTGTCATGGGAGGATGTCAAACATGTCATACGTGTCATGGGAGGATTTTAAACATGTCATACGTGTCATGGGATGATTTAAACATGTCATACGTGTCATGGGAGGATTTCAAACATGTCATACGTGTCATGGGAGGATTTTAAACATGTCATACGTGTCATGGGAGGATTTCAAACATGTCATACGTGTCATGGGAGGATTTCAAACATGTCATACGTGTCATGGGAGGATTTTAAACATGTCATACGTGTCATGGGAGGATTTCAAACATGTCATACGTGTCATGGGAGGATTTAAACATGTCATACGTGTCATGGGAGGATTTCAAACATGTCATACGTGTCATGGGAGGATTTCAAACATGTCATACGTGTCATGGGAGGATTTCAAACATGTCATACGTGTCATGGGAGGATTTTAAACATGTCATACGTGTCATGGGAGGATTTTAAACATGTCATACGTGTCATGGGAGGATTTTAAACATGTCATACGTGTCATGGGAGGGTTTCAAACATGTCATACGTGTCATGGGAGGATTTTAAACATGTCATACGTGTCATGGAAGGAATTTAAACATGTCATACGTGTCATGGGAGGATTTCAAACATGTCATACGTGTCATGGGAGGATTTTAAACATGTCATACGTGTCATGGGAGGATTTTAAACATGTCATACGTGTCATGGGAGGATTTCAAACATGTCATACGTGTCATGGGAGGATTTTAAACATGTCATACGTGTCATGGGAGGATTTCAAACATGTCATACGTGTCATGGGAGGATTTTAAACATGTCATACGTGTCATGGGAGGATTTTAAACATGTCATACGTGTCATGGGAGGATTTCAAACATGTCATACGTGTCATGGGAGGATTTTAAACATGTCATACGTGTCATGGGAGGATTTTAAACATGTCATACGTGTCATGGGAGGATTTTAAACATGTCATACGTGTCATGGGATGATTTCAAACATGTCATACGTGTCATGGGAGGATTTTAAACATGTCATACGTGTCATGGGAGGATTTTAAACATGTCATACGTGTCATGGGAGGATTTCAAACATGTCATACGTGTCATGGGAGGATTTCAAACATGTCATACGTGTCATGGGAGGATTTCAAACATGTCATACGTGTCATGGGAGGATTTTAAACATGTCATACGTGTCATGGGAGGATTTCAAACATGTCATACGTGTCATGGGAGGATTTCAAACATGTCATACGTGTCATGGGAGGATTTTAAACATGTCATACGTGTCATGGGAGGATTTCAAACATGTCATACGTGTCATGGGAGGATTTCAAACATGTCATACGTGTCATGGGAGGATTTTAAACATGTCATACGTGTCATGGGAGGATTTCAAACATGTCATACGTGTCATGGGAGGATTTTAAACATGTCATACGTGTCATGGGAGGATTTTAAACATGTCATACGTGTCATGGGAGGATTTTAAACATGTCATACGTGTCATTGGAGGATTTCAAACATGTCATACGTGTCATGGGAGGATTTTAAACATGTCATACGTGTCATGGGAGGATTTTAAACATGTCATACGTGTCATGGGAGGATTTCAAACATGTCATACGTGTCATGGGAGGATTTCAAACATGTCAACGTGTCATGGGAGGATTTTAAACATGTCATACGTGTCATGGGAGGATGTCAAACATGTCATACGTGTCATGGGAGGATTTTAAACATGTCATACGTGTCATGGGAGGATTTTAAACATGTCATACGTGTCATGGGAGGATTTCAAACATGTCATACGTGTCATGGGAGGATTTCAAACATGTCATACGTGTCATGGGAGGATTTTAAACATGTCATACGTGTCATGGGAGGATTTAAACATGTCATACGTGTCATGGGAGGATTTCAAACATGTCATACGTGTCATGGGAGGGTTTCAAACATGTCATACGTGTCATGGGAGGATTTTAAACATGTCATACGTGTCATGGAAGGAATTTAAACATGTCATACGTGTCATGGGAGGATTTCAAACATGTCATACGTGTCATGGGAGGATTTTAAACATGTCATACGTGTCATGGGAGGATTTTAAACATGTCATACGTGTCATGGGAGGATTTCAAACATGTCATACGTGTCATGGGAGGATTTTAAACATGTCATACGTGTCATGGGAGGATTTCAAACATGTCATACGTGTCATGGGAGGATTTTAAACATGTCATACGTGTCATGGGAGGATTTTAAACATGTCATACGTGTCATGGGAGGATTTCAAACATGTCATACGTGTCATTGGAGGATTTTAAACATGTCATACGTGTCATGGGAGGATTTTAAACATGTCATACGTGTCATGGGAGGATTTTAAACATGTCATACGTGTCATGGGATGATTTCAAACATGTCATACGTGTCATGGGAGGATTTTAAACATGTCATACGTGTCATGGGAGGATTTTAAACATGTCATACGTGTCATGGGAGGATTTCAAACATGTCATCGTGTCATGGGAGGATTTCAAACATGTCAACGTGTCATGGGAGGATTTCAAACATGTCATACGTGTCATGGGAGGATTTTAAACATGTCATACGTGTCATGGGAGGATTTCAAACATGTCATACGTGTCATGGGAGGATTTCAAACATGTCATACGTGTCATGGGAGGATTTTAAACATGTCATACGTGTCATGGGAGGATTTCAAACATGTCATACGTGTCATGGGAGGATTTCAAACATGTCATACGTGTCATGGGAGGATTTTAAACATGTCATACGTGTCATGGGAGGATTTCAAACATGTCATACGTGTCATGGGAGGATTTAAACATGTCATACGTGTCATGGGAGGATTTAAACATGTCATACGTGTCATGGGAGGATTTTAAACATGTCATACGTGTCATTGGAGGATTTCAAACATGTCATACGAGTCATGGGAGGATTTTAAACATGTCATACGTGTCATGGGAGGATTTTAAACATGTCATACGTGTCATGGGAGGATTTCAAACATGTTATACGTGTCATGGGAGGATTTCAAACATGTCATACGTGTCATGGGAGGATTTCAAACATGTCATACGTGTCATGGGAGGATTTTAAACATGTCATACGTGTCATGGGAGGATGTCAAACATGTCATACGTGTCATGGGAGGATTTTAAACATGTCATACGTGTCATGGGAGGATTTTAAACATGTCATACGTGTCATGGGAGGATTTCAAACATGTCATACGTGTCATGGGAGGATTTCAAACATGTAATACGTGTCATGGGAGGATTTAAACATGTCATACGTGTCATGGGAGGATTTTAAACATGTCATACGTGTCATGGGAGGATTTCAAACATGTCATACGTGTCATGGGAGGGTTTCAAACATGTCATACGTGTCATGGGAGGATTTTAAACATGTCATACGTGTCATGGAAGGAATTTAAACATGTCATACGTGTCATGGGAGGATTTCAAACATGTCATACGTGTCATGGGAGGATTTTAAACATGTCATACGTGTCATGGGAGGATTTTAAACATGTCATACGTGTCATGGGAGGATTTCAAACATGTCATACGTGTCATGGGAGGATTTAAACATGTCATACGTGTCATGGGAGGATTTCAAACATGTCATACGTGTCATGGGAGGATTTTAAACATGTCATACGTGTCATGGGAGGATTTTAAACATGTCATACGTGTCATGGGAGGATTTCAAACATGTCATACTGTCATGAGGATTTTAAACATGTCATACTGTCATGGGAGGATTTCAAACATGTCATACGTGTCATGGGAGGATTTTAAACATGTCATACGTGTCATGGGATGATTTCAAACATGTCATACGTGTCATGGGAGGATTTTAAACATGTCATACGTGTCATGGGAGGATTTAAACATGTCATACGTGTCATGGGAGGATTTAAACATGTCATACGTGTCATGGGAGGATTTCAAACATGTCATACGTGTCATGGGAGGATTTCAAACATGTCATACGTGTCATGGGAGGATTTTAAACATGTCATACGTGTCATGGGAGGATTTCAAACATGTCATACGTGTCATGGGAGGATTTTAAACATGTCATACGTGTCATGGGAGGATTTTAAACATGTCATACGTGTCATGGGAGGATTTCAAACATGTCATACCTGTCATTGGAGGATTTAAACATGTCATACGTGTCATGGGAGGATTTCAAACATGTCATACGTGTCATGGGAGGATTTCAAACATGTCATACGTGTCATGGGAGGATTTAAACATGTCATACGTGTCATGGGAGGATTTCAAACATGTCATACGTGTCATGGGAGGATTTTAAACATGTCATACGTGTCATGGGAGGATTTCAAACATGTCATACGTGTCATTGGAGGATTTCAAACATATCATACGTGTCATGGGAGGATTTCAAACATGTCATACGTGTCATGGAGGATTTAAACATGTCATACGTGTCATGGGAGGATTTCAAACATGTCATACGTGTCATGGGAGGATTTCAAACATATCATACGTGTCATGGGAGGATTTCAAACATATCATACGTGTCATGGGAGGATTTCAAACATATCATACGTGTCATGGGAGGATTTCAAACATATCATACGTGTCATGGGAGGATTTCAAACATGTCATACGTGTCATGGGAGGATTTTAAACATGTCATACGTGTCATGGGAGGATTTCAAACATGTCATACGTGTCATGGGAGGATTTCAAACATATCATACGTGTCATGGGAGGATTTCAAACATATCATACGTGTCATGGGAGGATTTCAAACATATCATACGTGTCATGGGAGGATTTCAAACATGTCATACGTGTCATGGGAGGATTTAAACATGTCATACGTGTCATGGGAGGATTTCAAACATGTCATACGTGTCATGGGAGGATTTTAAACATGTCATACGTGTCATGGGAGGATTTCAAACATGTCATACGTGTCATGGGAGGATTTCAAACATGTCATACGTGTCATGGGAGGATTTCAAACATATCATACGTGTCATGGGAGGATTTCAAACATGTCATACGTGTCATGGGAGGATTTAAACATGTCAGTGTCATGGAGGATTCAAACATGTCGTTATGGAGGTTTAAGTATCGTGTCATGGGAGGATTTAAACATGTCATACGTGTCATGGGAGGATTTCAAACATGTCATACGTGTCATGGGAGGATTTAAACATGTCATACGTGTCATGGGAGGATTTCAAACATGTCATACGTGTCATGGGAGGATTTTAAACATGTCATACGTGTCATGGGAGGATTTAAACATGTCATACGTGTCATGGGAGGATTTCAAACATGTCATACGTGTCATGGAGGATTTTAAACATGTCATACGTGTCATGGGAGGATTTCAAACATGTCATACGTGTCATGGGAGGATTTCAAACATGTCAACGTGTCATGGGAGGATTTTAAACATGTCATACGTGTCATGGGAGGATTTCAAACATGTCATACGTGTCATGGGAGGATTTTAAACATGTCATACGTGTCATGGGAGGATTTCAAACATGTCATACGTGTCATGGAGGATTTCAAACATGTCATACGTGTCATGGGAGGATTTCAAACATGTCATACGTGTCATGGAGGATTTTAAACATGTCATACGTGTCATGGGAGGATTTCAAACATGTCATACGTGTCATGGGAGGATTTCAAACATATCATACGTGTCATGGGAGGATTTCAAACATTTCATACGTGTCATGGGAGGATTTCAAACATATCATACGTGTCATGGGAGGATTTCAAACATATCATACGTGTCATGGGAGGATTTCAAACATGTCATACGTGTCATGGGAGGATTTAAACATATACGTGTCATGGGAGGATTTCAAACATGTCATACGTGTCATGGGAGGATTTCAAACATATCATACGTGTCATGGGAGGATTTCAAACATTTCATACGTGTCATGGGAGGATTTCAAACATATCATACGTGTCATGGGAGGATTTCAAACATGTCATACGTGTCATGGGAGGATTTAAACATGTCATACGTGTCATGGGAGGATTTCAAACATGTCATACGTGTCATGGGAGGATTTTAAACATGTCATACGTGTCATGGGAGGATTTCAAACATGTCATACGTGTCATGGGAGGATTTCAAACATGTCATACGTGTCATGGGAGGATTTCAAACATGTCATACGTGTCATGGGAGGATTTCAAACATGTCATACGTGTCATGGGAGGATTTCAAACATGTCATACGTGTCATGGGAGGATTTCAAACATGTCATACGTGTCATGGGAGGATTTCAAACATGTCATACGTGTCATGGGAGGATTTTAAACATGTCATACGTGTCATGGGAGGATTTCAAACATGTCATACGTGTCATGGGAGGATTTCAAACATGTCATACGTGTCATGGGAGGATTTCAAACATGTCATACGTGTCATGGGAGGATTTCAAACATGTCATACGTGTCATGGGAGGATTTCAAACATGTCATACGTGTCATGGGAGGATTTCAAACATGTCATACGTGTCATGGGAGGATTTCAAACATGTCATACGTGTCATGGGAGGATTTCAAACATGTCATACGTGTCATGGAGGATTTCAAACATGTCATACGTGTCATGGAGGATTTCAAACATGTCTACGTGTCATGGGATTTCAAACATATCATCGTGTTGGAGGATTTCAAACATGTCATACGTGTCATGGGAGGATTTCAAACATGTCATACGTGTCATGGGAGGATTTCAAACATGTCATACGTGTCATGGGAGGATTTCAAACATATCATACGTGTCATGGGAGGATTTCAAACATTTCATACGTGTCATGGGAGGATTTCAAACATATCATACGTGTCATGGGAGGATTTCAAACATGTCATACGTGTCATGGGAGGATTTCAAACATATCATACGTGTCATGGGAGGATTTCAAACATGTCATACGTGTCATGGGAGGATTTCAAACATGTCATACGTGTCATGGGAGGATTTCAAACATGTCATACGTGTCATGGGAGGATTTCAAACATGTCATACGTGTCATGGGAGGATTTCAAACATGTCATACGTGTCATGGGAGGATTTCAAACATATCATACGTGTCATGGGAGGATTTCAAACATATCATACGTGTCATGGGAGATTTCAAACATTCATACGTGTCATGGGAGGATTTCAAACATGTCATACGTGTCATGGAGGATTTCAAACATATCATACGTGTCATGGAGGATTTCAAACATGTCATACGTGTCATGGGAGGATTTCAAACATATCATACGTGTCATGGGAGGATTTCAAACATTTCATACGTGTCATGGGAGGATTTCAAACATATCATACGTGTCATGGGAGGATTTCAAACATTTCATACGTGTCATGGGAGGATTTCAAACATGTCATACGGTCATGGAGGATTTCAAACATATCATACGTGTCATGGAGGATTTCAAACATGTCATACGTCTGGAGGATTTCAAACATATCATACGTGTCATGGGAGGATTTCAAACATATCATACGTGTCATGGGAGGATTTCAAACATATCATACGTGTCATGGGAGGATTTCAAACATATCATACGTGTCATGGGAGGATTTCAAACATATCATACGTGTCATGGGAGGATTTCAAACATATCATACGTGTCATGGGAGGATTTCAAACATGTCATACGTGTCATGGAGGATTTCAAACATGTCATACGTGTCATGGGAGGATTTCAAACATGTCATACGTGTCATGGGAGGATTTCAAACATGTCATACGTGTCATGGGAGGATTTCAAACATGTCATACGTGTCATGGGAGGATTTCAAACATATCATACGTGTCATGGGAGGATTTCAAACATATCATACGTGTCATGGGAGGATTTCAAACATGTCATACGTGTCATGGAGGATTTCAAACATGTCATACGGGTCATTGGTGGATTTCAAACATATCATACGTGTCATTGGAGGATTTCAAACATGTCATACGTGTCATGGGAGGATTTCAAATATATCATACGTGTCATGGGAGGATTTTAAACATATCATCTTGCAGATTTCAAATTTCTTATTCTAACTCTTTATAAGACACGACTGCAGTAACACTAGGTAGCAATGGCGAAACAAAGTACTGTAGTTTTACAAAGTACAAAAACAATATACAGCGACGTTTCGACAAAAAGGCCTTTATCAAGCACATGATACAATAGAAGCGAAGATATTCAGACTTCTGTCCCTCTGTCACGGTGAGTAAAAGACATCTCTAGATTAGGAAATTAAACTGTCAAAACTGACTTGATCTGATCTCTTCTTGGTAAGGAGTAAAACTGTATTGCATTCTCTCGCACTGTTATACCTTACATAGAACCTGAAAGCAATTTATCCATACCGCTCTATCCAGGGCAACTCGTTTTATCTCTTTTGTGAATTTGACTCCGATATTTCACGTCTCTCTTAGTAAAGTTCCTTTCATGACGTTTAATCTTTTTTTGAACCATTTTCTTCCCAATTCAATGCATACTTTGTGATTCTTTACTCATAACTTCTCAGAGTATGCACAACATATCTTTATTGTTTCTTTATAATAGTTGTTACTGGTGGTTGATATTACTCGGTTATCGCTTCTCCCGAATTCATTCCATTTTATGTTACTTATTTTGTGTATACATCTATTTTAAAACGCATTACACCTGCCTTCTATATCTTTAGTCATTTTTCAATTCTCGCTAGCATATGTTAGGATTGATACAACATTTGAATTGAACATTCGTAATTTAGTTTTAATACTATATAACCTGGAGCTCCCCATTTTATTTAGATTTTTAAAAGCTGTTATTACTTTGACAGTCTGAAGCATAAATTTATTTTTAAATATCTCCAGTGCATTCAAAATTGCTGCTCAAATGGTGAACTGTTCTGTTATTTTTATCATTTTAGATTCCAGGGTGATATTTACATTATTTGCCATAGGTGTCTTCATTATATTTATCTCTGCAGTCTAACTTTTGGCTCTATGGATGATAAGTTGCCTGTTTCTCTTTGCATATTTTGGTTGTTCTTACTTAAGAAGGCAATATTATTTGCGAAATTCTCCAAATCTTCCATCTGACGGTTTTACACCTAATCGATGCTAGTTTCTCCCCTGCAACATTTTCTCATCGCCCAGTCAATCGTCTCGCTGATCAATTGCGGAGACAAAATTACAGTCTTACTTTTCTCCGATTGTAATCATAAACAAGTGGCTTTAGGCATGAAATCACATGTTCCATTGTGAACATTTGATTTAATCTCACCCCACACACACACATACATATACATAATTACACGCCATTTACACAAGACCACACACACTTACTCACAATCACTTACACCACACAATTACAGACACACACTTACGCACACACACTTACATACACACACGCAAGCACGTATTGGTTTGTGACTATTATACTCATGTCCACCCTGCTGCCTTGCAGGTTGGCTGGGAACAGTCAAAGGCTAACGGAGCGCGAACCCAGTAAACGCTGGTTGAAATCGGACACGTCGCCAAAGGACAAGCACTAGAGCTGCAAATTGTACATGAAGATTGTAACGTAAAATACGTTCTTGGCATAGGCTGTTTATATATCACAATAAGAATGATCAAAATGGCCAAAAAGAACGATCGAGAGAGAGAAAGAGATACTCATGTCCAAACAAACACACACACAACTCCCGTTGCTTTGTGAATATTAATGTCCGCGCATACAATTAACTCTGCAACCCTGGAGATTATTAACTTTAAAAAAACGAAGATTAAGATATACTTGTCATATTTGTATTATGAACTAACTGGGATAGCTCTCCGATGGATATGGATGAGAAAAGAAGACCTCACTCTCAAAGAAAACATTGGAAAGACCTTGGGAGGAAAGTTGAAAGATTATAGCCTGACAGAATAAACAATATGATGTTTGTTTGTTTGTTTTCGATCGTTCATCTCGACCCTTTTGATCATTCTTATTGTGATATATAAACAGTCGTTGCCAAGAACGGTTAGAACGTTGCGTCCCAGTTAAAAAAAAAGTTAATTGCATATCCATTACAGGAGTTTGCGAATCAATCGCAGCCTGTTTGTGATTTTTCTAGGCATTATTACGTCCAGTAGTTTGCCATTGCTTTCTGAGCGGGCGGTACCATTGTCCTTTGTAAAATTCAACGAAACAATTTGCAACCAAACTGTCTGCAGCGTGATTCGAACTCAGAACATCGGGGTTAATACGGCACAGTAAAGGCCCCACTAATATAGGACGAGCGCATCTGAAACCAAAGTTTTCGGCCTGAAAAAAATTGATGAAACCGCGGCAAAACGACAAGAACGGAAATCTCTTATGAAAGTCTTATGTATTAAACGTGACACGGTGAGGAAGTAGAGAAATATATAGAGATTTGTTCGACATTATGACAATTACGTTAAAAGCTTTACTAATGAATTAAGTTGTGAACAAACAAAGCGGATTGCTGTTATCAACAGTTAAACAGAACACGACGATCTAGAAACACGTACATCAACTAAACATATGTTTGTTCACATCTTCAAACATCCATCAATAAGAAGAAGAAGTGCTGGCACAGCTTTATATCTTATCTTTGTTACATTTATTTTCTCATTTTATTGTTTTATTTTCTAACAAAAACACAGAACTACACGGAATACGTGCATCTGTTGTTACTACTGATAAGAATGATCCAAAATATATAAAATTTCCTATATTTCCGTGTTGTGATTATTAAACAGAAATCTTAGAGCAGATAGGTGGTCATTTATTGTTTAACGTTTGAGCTCACTAGATCTTTCACAACTTTGTCTTCAAGAAATATTTGCAGAAATATGTCTCTCAAGTTGTGTCTCATCATCCTGATGGTTGTTGTAGTAGCTGCTGCAGTTAAGAAAAGATCAGCAGAGAAAGTGAACAACGAGAGAATATCCAAGAGACAAGGTTTGTATCTTCTTATATATGGTGTTATATTATCATCATCCTGATGGTGGTTGTAGTAGATGATGCTCATAGAAAGAGATAAGAGAACGTAAACAAAGAGAAAATATTCAATCATCAAGGATTGTATCTTCTTATATGTTGTGTATTATCATCATCATCATTCTGTGGTTTGTGTCATGCTGGCTGAGTTAGGTCTTCTTCTTCTTCGGACGCTCCATATTGACCACTTGTTAACCACTCTTTGTTAGTTGTATGTGATTTGAGCCTAAGAGCGATTGTACTTTGTGAGAGTTATGCGCCTACAAGTAGGCCAGCACATCCGATTTCTGCGACGCTTTTTATTTACTAGGTAGATTCCCTAGGTCCATACCACAGTCACCTCTTTCGACATGCCTTGTAGGTAGCATTGTTACTATTCTTTGCTTCCCTTTCAGGTCCCGGCACCACACGAGCGCTGAGGTAGGTGATAAGGATCGTCTATACTAAGCTACCGACTATCAGTTTGTATATTGATATTTCTACGCCCCATGAAGGTAATATTTATTTATTTAAATTTATGTTGTTGATCTGTTTACAGCAACATGCGATAACCTTCAGTTTCAATGTACCAACGGATGGTGTATTCAAGAAGACTGGCATTGTGATACAGATAAAGACTGCCCTGACGGCTTAGATGAGGCCAATTGTCGTAAGTGATATTTTTACATCATCATCATCCATACAAACATTATCTTGTCCTCTACTATCATCCCCATCATTCTTCTTCTTTTATCGTCACACTGTTGAAAGGTTGTTTCCCTGTGTCATGGTTTTCTGCCTTTTGTCTTGCCCTGCTCTAGTTTCTTGAGTATTATCGATATAAGGGATGACTGCAGTAAAACTATGTAGCAATGACAAAATACGTAAAAACAAAGTATTGTAGTTTTACAAAATACAAAAACAATAACAATTCTTAGAAACGTTTTTAACCAAAAGGTCTTTATCAAGGAAATGATACAACAGAAGTGAAGATACTCACTTCTTAGACTGCATAGACCATATAGAAGACAATAAATTGATAACGTCCCTAAAATGAAAGGCTGAGGTTTGGTACATAGATTCAGATTTTCATTTGAGGGCCTTTAGGAATGTATTGCATGTTTCTATATGTTCTGTGCCGTGTTAGAAGTGAATTACTTCACTGCTGATCTATCCTTTGATTGATAAAGATCTTTTGATCGAAACGTTGCTAAGTATCGTTACTGTTTTTGTATTTTATAAAATTACAATACTTTGTTTTTACGTGTTTCAACATAGTTTCTTGAGTGGTAGTTATTTATGCTTTTTTAACATGATTCTGCTATGCCGTTTAACCATCTTATTATCACCGATACTACCACCATCATCGTCAACCATACTACTATCATCACCACTATCATTATCATTACTGCCACTACCATCCTCGTGTCTCGACGCTAATAACAAACTATCTCAAAACAGCCTGGATATGTCCACTACTTTGCATTAATCCAATCCATGTTTTCTGTGACAATAAACATGTCCATGTTCGTACTTTAATTCTTTGCATAATTCAGTTAACTAAAGCTTAACTTCTCTTTTTGTTTTATCTAAACATAAACCTTTAGTTCTCTTTTTGTTTTATCTAAACATTAACCTTTAGTTCTCTTTTTGTTTTATCTAAACATCAACCTTTAGTTCTCTTTTTTTTTATCTAAACATCAACCTTTAGTTTTCTTTTTGTTTTATCTAAACATTAACCTTTAGTTGTTCTCTTTTTGTTTTATCTAAACATTAACCTATACTTCTCTTTTTGTTTTATCTAAACATTAACCTTTAGTTCTCTTTTTGTTTTATCTAAACATCAACCTTTAGTTCTCTTTTTGTTTTATCTAAACATTAACCTTTAGTTCTCTTTTAGTTTTATCTAAACATTAACCTTTAGTTCTCTTTTTGTTTTATCTAAACATTTACCTTTAGTTCTCTTTTTGTTTTATCTAAACATTAACCTTTAGTTCACTTTTTGTTTTATCTAAACATTAACCTTTAGTTCTCTTTTTGTTTTATCTAAACATCAACCTTTAGTTCTCTTTTTGTTTTATCTAAACATTAACCTTTAGTTCTCTTTTTGTTTTATCTAAACATCAACCTTTAGTTGTTCTCTTTTTGTTTTATGTAAACATTAACCTTTAGTTCTCTTTTTGTTTTATCTAAACATCAACCTTTAGTTCTCTTTTTGTTTTATCTAAACATCAACCTTTAGTTCTCTTTTTTTTTATCTAAACATCAACCTTTAGTTCTCTTTTTGTTTTATCTAAACATCAACCTTTAGTTCTCTTTTTGTTTATCTAAACATCAACCTTTAGTTCTCTTTTTGTTTATCTAAACATCAACCTTTAGTTCTCTTTTTGTTTGATCTAAACATCAACCTATAGTTGTTCTCTTTTTGTTTTATCTAAACATTAACCTTTAGTTCTCTTTTAGTTTTATCTAAACATTAACCTTTAGTTCTCTTTTTGTTTTATCTAAACATCAACCTTTAGTTCTCTTTTTTTTTATCTAAACATCAACCTTTAGTTCTCTTTTTGTTTTATCTAAACATTAACCTTTAGTTCTCTTTTTTTTTTATCTAAACATCAACCTTTAGTTCTCTTTTTGTTTATCTAAACATCAACCTTTAGTTCTCTTTTTGTTTTATCTAAACATTAACCTTTAGTTCTCTTTTAGTTTTATCTAAACATCAACCTTTAGTTCTTTTGTTTTATTAAACATAACTTAGTTTTTTGTTTTATCTAAACATCAACCTTTAGTTCTCTTTTTGTTTTATCTAAACATCAACCTTAGTTCTCTTTTGTTTTATCTAAACATTAACCTTTAGTTCTTTTTGTTTTATCTAAACATCAACCTTTAGTTCTCTTTTTGTTTTATCTAAACATTAACCTTTAGTTCTCTTTTAGTTTTATCTAAACATTAACCTTTAGTTCTCTTTTGTTTTATCTAAACATCAACCTTTAGTTTCTTTGTTATCTAACATCAACTTCAGTTCTCTTTTTTACTAAACTACAGCCCCACTTCTCATCTGATTCTACACATCACACTGACTTCCACTTAGTTTTCTTCGCTAACTACCTGGCATATTGTGTGCCTATGTAATGTTATGTTATGCGATCGACGTCATGGCACATTGGACATTCCCATGCATGCTCTATCCTCCGCTTCAGCAGCCATGCCAAAGTGTACTTGCTCAACGTACCCATGTGAGGTTGAGTAGTATACCTTCTCTCTCTACCACGAAAGACGACACTGTTTCGTATGTCCAAACTCAACTCTAATACCCGACTTTTCCAGTGTCTGAGACTCGTCAATATCACATAAATGGGAACGCAAAGCATTGATGACATCAGCTCTGTCCATACTTCTACCCGCTTGAGTCGGGACATTGTTTGCAAGAAGGTCAGCATGTTCGTTGACCTGCACTCCAGCATGTCCAGTATGTATAACCAAGTCAGTGTCTTGAGATGGGATCTCCGAATGATGTCCACCCATCTCACGGGCGAATTCCAGATTCAATCCTTTGAAACATATTCATCGAGTCTGATATGTAATCGTATGGGTAACATTTTACTCAGCCAACCATTAGAGAGCCACGGGTGCAGCGGTATCTCTATAGCTATGCTAGAAGTTGTTGTCTCAAAAGCGCCGCAGTCCTCATGAAGTGTACTAGCGTTTCGTTGTGCTGAATAAGCCCGCAATGATCTGGTTCCGCGCCTGACAGAGCCATCATTGCATTTATATTGTGTTGTCTATATTTCTATTTATATGTTTCTTTATCATGTCATTGCAAACACATATTTCTTTTGAATTTTCAGCACCGACTGCACCGAGTGCATCAGCTAAAATGCAACAACGGCAAATGTATCACTCGTGAGTACCAGTGTGATCGAGATACGATGACTGCGGTGATAAAACTGATGAAACAAACTGTGGTAAGTTGGAGTTGACTTGTTTATCAAGGGAAGTAAATACACAAATTTAAACACAACTATTGTTACTGATTATAAAAAAATGCTTTTTACAACGGTGTAGGACAGGAAGGAGGGAAGCGAAAGCCTGATTAATTTAATGTCCGCATTGAGAATGCAGTCGCCGAGATGAAACTATTCAGGTTATGAATTTTCTCTTACGCCTCCGGCAAAATAAAATTATTGGTTGTACCGTGGATTGAACACGGGTCTCCTGAATGGGAGTTGCGCTCTAATCAAATGGCCAGATGCTCCACTACATTAAGTAAACATAAAAATGTGACCACAAATAACCTTGCAAACAAACAGTCATGTAACTGCTGTTATAGAAATGTATAAATACAAACAAGAAGAACGACAACCCAGTCCTTCGAAACAAAATGATACAGAACGATCCATACGAATATCATGGACAGAAAAAAGAAGGAACACTGATGTCCTGAAAGAACTGAATGTTAAAGACAATTGGCTGATACTATATAGAGAAATTAGATACTTTGGTAGCATCAAACGTCATGATGGCCTGGAGAGAACATTATTAGAGAGCAGGGTCCCAGGATGCAGAGGCAGACCAAGAAGAAGATGGCTCTATGATATTACAGAAATCATGAATGTGACCTTCAGCAAAGTGTGTGAACTAGCTAGACAGAGTGAATTTCAAATGCGCTGCAAAGAGAACAACGTCCTATAAAGGACACGCACCTTGATGATGATGATGATAAACAACGGTGCAGGTGCAGTGTTATAGTATAACAGCATAACAGGTATATGAGTAAGCTCATGAATCAAAATCCAACTGACACGGTCAGTTGCTGAACCCTGTTAGAGATATTGCGAAGGAGATCGGGGCACCTATGGGCATGTTCGGAGTGCAATGAAGATATTCCAAACTGAAGCTGAACTAAAACTATTATAGGAACAGATATCTCGCCCGAGTGGTTATCGGGGCCCAACTTTGGCGTGTAAAGAATAGAACCACTGTTACCTGCCATGCATGTCGTAAGAGGCGACTAAGGAGGTTCGGCTGAAATCGGATGCATATGTCCTAAACGTGTAGAAGTCTATGCGCTTAGGGGCCTACCAAACCAATTTGCAACGTATACACGTTCTTGGCAAAGATTATACATATCACAAAAAGTGATTAAAATTGGTCGTAAAGAACGAACGCAAAGAAGAAGAAGAAGGAACAGATATTAGAAACGGCGCAAGGGCAACTAATGTCACTAGCGCAAACAGTCATGCAAAAGGAGCTAAGTAAAATAGGTTAAGTAGAGACATTATTGTGTTTAACATATCATTTTAATTATCTCCATGTCATCATCATTGGCCTCTGTGTCTCAGGAGACAATAGATTTTGCATCACGTAGTTTGTTCTGTGCTGAATCACAACGTATGTTCTTGCTGTAATGGCCTTTTCTGGAGTCACAATTCTTGCCATAGTTACTGCAGGTAAAACTGGAGCTGATACATAGGATGTTCTCTCTGTTCTGTACGCTATCTTTTACAGTCATATGTAAGGCGTTTTTCTTCTTTTCTGTTTGAGCCATTCCTCGCACGCACGCACACACACACACACCACGCACACGCACACCACACAGACAATAAGATTTAAACTAAGAGTCGTTTGATAACTTTACTTGAGCAGATCAAACAGAGTGTTCACCTGGTGAAGTCCAATGTGATAACCACCTGTGTATTGAAGACTCCTGGGTTTGTGATGGCGATGACGACTGCAGGGACGGATGGGACGAGAGAAACTGCAGTATGTATAATACTTTCATAATATCAACGTTGGTTACTGCTGTAGTTTTGTTCATAATGATGGTGCTAGATGTCTTCAATGTCATACACATCTGGACATGCTGGAGTACAGGGTAACGAGCGTGCAGACTTTCTTGCAAACAATGCCCCGTTTCAAGCGGGCAGAAGTATGGACAGAGCCAATGTCATAAATGCGACACGTTCTCATTTATGTGACATGGGCGAGTCTCAGACACTGGAACGATTCCGAGAATTAGGAGTTAAGTTTGGACATGCCAGACAGTGTCGTCTTCGTGGTAGAGAGAGAAGAAAAAATATATATACTGATCAACTTCGCATGGGTACGATGAGCAAATGGACTATAGGATGGCTGCTGCAACGAAGGACAGAGCACGCATGGGAATGTCCAATGTGTAATGACGTCGATCGCATAAGTAAACATTACCATACCAATACTTTATATTGCTATTCTATTGCTACAAGAGACAGAACTGTGTATAACACGCTGGCCACTCGACCACTGCAAAGTGACGATGTACAAGAATATAAAGTGGCGTTAACTTGTGTTAGACAAAATAAATGAAACTTGATTTAAAACGTTGACACTATTATTAGAACTGCCAAAATAGAATTCTTTTAAAATTTAAAGCATAAACGGTACTTTGATACAATTTCACCGGATACTCGAGTATTCGATTTGACTTAGATCAAGTAACGTTACTGCAACATCAGCTTTTAAAAGTCTAAATAAAATATGGAACTGCAAGTTATATAGTATTAAAACTAAATTACGAATTTTCAATTCAAATGTTGTATCAATCCTAACATATACCAGCGAGAGTTGGAAAATGACTAAAGATATAGAAAGCAAGTTGAATGCATTTGAAAATAGACGTCTGCGAAAAATAATGAATATAAAATGGAACGAATTCAGGAGTAGTGATGAAATCAGAGACATGTCTGGTCAACCACTAGTGACAGCTGCTATAAGAAAGAGAAGATGGAGATATGTTGGACACACCTTGAGGAGAAATGATCAACGAATATCAAAGCAGGCATTGAAGTGGGATGCAAAGGGTTCAAGAAAGAGAGGTCAACCTAAGGAGACCCTGAAACGAACTTTGCTGAGAGAGGCAGAAAATATCGGTCACAGTTCCATGGAGGAGATTGACTGCCCGCGTGCCCAGCGTGTTCGTAGCGCGTTGAACTACGGGTGACTAGTCCTCTGTAAGTGCGGGTTCAACTCCGCGTACTTGCAGAAAAGCTACAGGTTCCTCAGATTTACGGTGTTCGTGGCACCGAGCCGAAGGGTTACGATGTCCATGACACCGAGCCGAAGAGCTTTCAGCTCAAGTGCTTCTGGATCGGAAAAAGGAGATTTGAGCGAGTTGCCCAGGATAGAGCGGTATGGAGAAATTGCTTGCAGGCCCTATGTAACGTATAACGGTACGAGAGGAATTATTATTAAGTAACGTTACTAGGTCAACGTTACTACTTCCACATTTCTAAAACTGAATCTCTTGTCTTTGTCTTTATTGATTGGTGACACAAATAGTAGTGATTTTATCTTCAAGACCATGGGATTTTACATTCAGCAAGGAAATGTAGTGTTGTTTATCTACAAGACAATGGGATTTTACATTAAGCAAGGAAATGTAATGTTATTTATCTACACGACCATGTGATTTTACATTCAGCAAGGAAATGTAATGTTATTTATCTACACGACCATGGAATTTTACATTCAGCAAGGCAATGTAATGTTATTTATCTACACGACCATGGGATTTTACATTCAGCAAGGAAATGTAATGTTATGTTATCTACGACATGGATTCATCAGCAAGAATGTAATGTATTATCTACACGACCATGGATTTTATTCGCAAGAAATGTAATGTTATTTATCTACGACCATGGATTATTCACAGAAATGTAATGTTATTTATCACACGACCAGATTTTACATTCAGCAAGCAATGTAATGTTATTTATCTACGACCAGATTTCTTCACAAGGAAATGTAATTTATTTATCTACGACGGGATTACTTCAAGGAAATGTAAAATAATCACGATATAGTCTTATCGCTGAGCAGAAATGTTGAATGCATTGCGTACAGACATCACCATCAGACAAGGCACATGGCTTCAAAATTCGAATCTGACCTACAAGGATGTGATTTTGTTTCTTTATGCCTGGTCTCAGGAGTGGACAGCCGTCCGATTCTGCAACGAACGGTTGCATATGTGCAACAGAACAGCAGTTAAGTGGAACAATATTCTGAGAGAGGTGTCCGCAAACACACTAATAAAGACACATGCTTGCATTGGAGGCCCAGACCAGATTGTTGAAATAGATGAGAGACACTTCAGCAGGAGAAAATATCAAGTTGGCCGGATTTTACCGCAACAGTGGTTGTCCGGTAGCATTTGAACAGGAACAATTGTCATGTCTGACCAGTGGCGCTCCTATGGATCAGTTGGCAGTATTCCGGGCTTGGATTAGTTGACAGTATTCTGGGCTTGGATCACTAAACCGTCAAACACTCTGTACACTTTGTGGACCCAAACACAGGCACATATACACAGAATATAGAGCGCATCTCGAAAACGGCGAAGGAACGAAACAAGAAACAAAATGGAACACATCGACATCTCTTGCATTCGTACATAAGTGAGTGTATGTGGCGCCGTCGAACAGAATCCAGAGATATAGATCCATTTGAAGCAATTATGGCAGACATTGTAAGCTTTTGGCCCCCAGAATTACCTTAAACCACTCACAGTCCCGTTGCCCTGTCTACTCCCAGTACCGTTGCCCTGTCTACTCACAGTCCTGTTGCCCTGTCTATTCACAGTCCCGTTGCCCTGTCTACTCACAGTCTCGTTGCAATGTCTACTCACAGTCCCGTTACCCTGTCTACTCACAGTCCCGTTGCCCTGTCTACTCACAGTCCTGTTGCCTGTCTACTCACAGTCCGTTGCCCTGTCTACTCCAGTCCGTTGCCCTGTCTACTCCCAGTCCGTTGCCCTGTCTACTCACAGTCCGTTGCCCTGTCTACTCCCAGTCCCGTTGCCCTGTCTACTCCCAGTCCCGTTGCCCTGTCTACTCACAGTCCGGTTGCCCTGTCTACTCACAGTCCCGTTGCCCTGTCTACTCACAGTCCCGTTGCCCTGTCTACTCACAGTCCCGTTGCCCTGTCTACTCCCAGTCCCGTTGCCCTGTCTACTCACAGTCCCGTTGCCCTGTCTACTCACAGTCCCGTTGCCCTGTCTACTCACAGTCCGGTTGCCCTGTCTACTCACAGTCCCGTTGCCCTGTCTACTCACAGTCCCGTTGCCCTGTCTACTCACAGTCCCGTTGCCCTGTCTACTCACAGTCCCGTTGCCCTGTCTACTCCCAGTCCCGTTGCCCTGTCTACTCCCAGTCCCGTTGCCCTGTCTACTCAAGTCCGTTGCCCTGTCTACTCACAGTCCCGTTGCCCTGTCTACTCACAGTCCGGTTGCCCTGTCTACTCACAGTCCCGTTGCCCTGTCTACTCCCAGTCCCGTTGCCCTGTCTACTCACAGTCCGGTTGCCCTGTCTACTCACAGTCCCGTTGCCCTGTCTACTCACAGTCCCGTTGCCCTGTCTACTCACAGTCCCGTTGCCCTGTCTACTCACAGTCCCGTTGCCCTGTCTACTCACAGTCCCGTTGCCCTGTCTATCTACACAGTCCCGTTGCCCTGTCTACTCACAGTCCCGTTGCCCTGTCTACTCCCAGTCCCGTTGCCCTGTCTACTCACAGTCCGGTTGCCCTGTCTACTCACAGTCCCGTTGCCCTGTCTACTCACAGTCCCGTTGCCCTGTCTACTCACAGTCCCGTTGCCCTGTCTACTCACAGTCCCGTTGCCATGTCTACTCACAGTCCCGTTGCCCTGTCTACTCACAGTCCCGTTGCCCTGTCTACTCACAGTCCGGTTGCCCTGTCTACTCACAGTCCCGTTGCCCTGTCTACTCACAGTCCCGTTGCCCTGTCTACTCACAGTCATTTTTAGGGCTACACAACGAAATCAAAAGTTACAATTCTTACGGAAACCCAAATTTTATTATTACACGTAAAGGATGACGTTTGAATCTCAGTCTCCTAGCCTGACCTAGTAACGTTCTGTGACCTAGGTCAAATACTCGAGTATCCGGTGAAATTGTATCAATCATCATCATCATCAAATAGCTTGTCCTGAGCAGAACTTTGCCACCCCAACAGTCCTCCAGAATTTCTTTCTCTCATAGGCCAGATGTCCTGCCTTTGCAGCCTTCATGTTCAAACCATCAGTTACATCCTGAATCCATCATATTAAATATGATTTATACATAGATTGATGACGTTGAAGATCACATATATTGATGACGTTGTAGATCACACAGACTGATGACGTTATAGATCACATAGATTGATGACACTGAAGATCTCATTTTTGATAACGCTGAGAATGCATAGAATGATGACGTTAAAGAGCACAAAGAATGATGACACCGAAACTCGCCTGTGTGTTGCCGGGCTTGCAAGGAAGCAAGAATAGTAACACTTCACTACAAGACATGTTGTAAGTGACGACTGAGGTAGTAAACTTCACCTACAAGACATATCGTAAGGACGACTAGGTAGTAACACTTCCACCTACAAGACATGTTAAGTGACGACTGAGGTAGTAACACTTCCACCTACAAGACATGTTGTAAGTGACGACTGAGGTAGTAACACTTCCACCTACAAGACATGTCGTAAGTGACGTCTGAGGTAGTAACACTTCCACCTACAAGACGTGTTGTAAGTGACGACTGAGGTAGTAACACTTCCACCTACAAGACATGTCGTAAGTGACGACTGAGGTAGTAACACTTCCACCTACAAGACGTGTTGTAAGTGACGACTGAGGTAGTAACACTTCCACCTACAAGACATGTCGTAAGTGGCGTCTGAGGTAGTAACACTTCCACCTACAAGACATGTCGTAAGTGACGACTGAGGTAGTAACACTTCCACCTACAAGACATGTCGTAAGTGGCGTCTGAGGTAGTAACACTTCCACCTACAAGACGTGTTGTAAGTGACGACTGAGGTAGTAACACTTCCACCTACAAGACATGTCGTAAGTGACGACTGAGGTAGTAACACTTCCACCTACAAGACATGTCGTAAGTGGCGTCTGAGGTAGTAACACTTCCACCTACAAGACGTGTTGTAAGTGACGACTGAGGTAGTAACACTTCCACCTACAAGACATGTCGTAAGTGACGACTGAGGTAGTAACACTTCCACCTACAAGACATGTCGTAAGTGACGACTGAGGTAGTAACACTTCCACCTACAAGACATGTCGTAAGTGACGACTGAGGTAGTAACACTTCCACCTACAAGACATGTCGTAAGTGACGACTGAGGTAGTAACACCTCCACCTACAAGACATGTCGTAAGTGACGACTGAGGTAGTCTACTTCCACTACAAGACATGTCGAAGTGACGACTGAGGTAGAACACTTCCACCTACAAGACATGTCGTAAGTGACGACTGAGGTAGTAACACTTCCACCTACAAGACATGTCGTAAGTGACGTCTGAGGTAGTAACACTTCCACCTACAAGACATGTCGTAAGTGACGACTGAGGTAGTAACACTTCCACCTACAAGACATGTTGTAAGTGACGACTGAGGTAGTAACACTTCCACCTACAAGACATGTCGTAAGTGACGACTGAGGTAGTAACACTTCCACCTACAAGACATGTCGTAAGTGGCGACTGAGGTAGGTACAACCTTCCTTAGTAAATAAACAAGTTTCGCAGAAATCGATGTGCTGTTCTACTTGTAGGCGCATAACTGTCACAATGTACAATCGCTCATAGACTCAGATCACATACAGATCACAAAGAGAGGTTTCATAATTGGTCGATATGAAGCGTTCGAAGAAGAAGATGGCACCAAATAAAATAATCTGTAGAACTGATGTGTACTACGTCATAAAGATGGTGTACGGAGGCAGGTGCCTTTTGTTGTGGCCAACTGGTTAAGACGATTACATTGTGTTTCGAAGATCAGGTTGGAATGTGGACCGCGTTGTTTGGTTCACGAGACATTTTTTTCTTCTTAGGTACAAAAAAAATGCTGTAGCTACGGAGCTACTGTCAGCACATGGTAGTTCTGCCGATGGGGGAGCCAGACATATGGAAAAAATCTGTGAGATGAAGTCAACTTTAAACATTATTTTAAACTCGTCTAATGTTAAGTCTGAGAAACTATAATGACTTGTTTTCTTAATGTTAAAACTTTTCATAAACAAAAAAAATACAAATAACCAACTACAAAATTGTGATAGTGATGTTTCCACAAACATTTTACTATTACTAATTTAACACACCGTTTCTTTTTTCTTATTACACTTAGGTTAGGACCAACGTTGCCTTGACAACCAGAGATGCCATGACAGAGGACTGAATAATCCCGTACTCTTGAGTTTGCATGCAACGGAGATTTAAAAATGAATTAAAAACACGAATTTCTTTTAAACAAACGAATTGTTATATCTTACATGTTTTGTTTCGTTTTCTCAGTATAATGTTGAAGCCTAACAAAGATTACTCTCAGATAGCTGGCAACAGAATTATTGCATTGCAAAATACGACAGGCAAACTTCTTGAGAAAATAGTAGCACGTCGACTTGGCATGGGACCTCGAAAGTCGTCATATCTTCTCACCCACTATCGGAGGTTACAGCTCTGGGAAAGAAACATGGCAGAGTTTGTCTGTGATGTCTTCGAGGGTTTCCATGCAGGTATTGAAACATGTGCAGCGATGATGGACTTGGAAGACGAATACAACAAAGTGTCCTATGATGATCTCATGCACTAGCCTATTAGACTCATCAATACATCACACCCCAGTTCTTCCGTGGAATTTTCCATTTTACTCTCTTGTAACAGTACCGTGCCCGGTTGTTCAAGGGAGGACATCTTTGCTAAGCACAAAGACACAACTTAAATTTTGTGCTCGGTCAATCTTACCCAATAGATGTATATGCGCTTGGCTTCCGATACGGAGTTTACGGATCTTCCCTTGTGTCGCCACGAAACGTTACAGTGTTCTCGGAGACACTTGGAAATTGTGGTGCGATTACTGACTCGTTACATCGTTCTCATGGATTCTTGACTGGTTTCCAGTAAAGATCACACTTGAAGGATCTATTCTTCAAGTACCTCTGAAGTCGGCGTACGCTCGCCAGCATGGTAGAGGCAGTCAAGTAGTAGAAGCACACCTTCAAGCAAAAATCTAACGTCTCGTCCACGTTAAGAGGAGTTAATGCGGACTATGAAAATATGTTTGCTTGCTTGCGTCTCTTGTCGGCTCTGTCACGGGTTTTTTCTGAACACTTACTTTGTTGTAGAAAACGAAAATGTATAATATAGATAGAGCCGCCGCTATATAGTGACTGATAGTACCCCCGCAACCAATCTCATTCTATCAACACGCAATTGTGGGCCATAGAGAGCATTTTACCCTTTCCAACTTTATTAACTTTGATCATGTTTTATTTGTTTTTGCTCCGGGCAGGAGTCAAACCTGCTGGCGGTCGGTTGCTGAAGTACGAGACGACGACACACTGTCTGAGGCTCACCTCAGAGGAGATATTGTTAGTCTGGTGTTCGAGCAAATCTCCTGGTCCAAGGCTGAGTCTCAACAGTTCGTAGCTAGATGGCTGCTCTACTGCTTACGATACTCCGACCAAGAACTAGGTCGTCTACAAATGATTTCACACCTTCTCGCCGTAGGAGGTGAATATCGGACAGGTCGTCACCCGCTTTGCTCGACGGGACAATAGAGACCTATCACTGAGGTTCGCCAGGTCTGGCTGGAGCATAACACCAAGTCCTGACCATATCGTTGCCTCCCGACGCAGTGGTGTTAAAAATATCGTCGAATATCTGGACAGGATTCTGACTTAGAGCAATAATCCCTCAGATGATAGCCTCGCACCATTGACTTATCAGCCAAGCACGTGAACCAAATGTCTGAACCTGCGGTTCCTCTTGTACTGAACAGGATTACCGTAGCAACGAACTTGTCATCAGTCGGGTAAAACTAACCTGTCTCACGACGGTATAAACCACGGCCTTCTCTATAATGGCCGCAGCGCAGACGGCAATATTGCCATATGACGTCACATGCTGAGGCAGTGTATTCGCACAGACTAACTATTGTCTGTTACTATTGGGAAACGCCAATCTAGACAATACATCTTGCAGATGTTAGAAACTTGTTGTTGGATGCATGTGTGTATTACAGAAGAAGTTTTATGATGAGTAGCTATAGTTGTTGCTCTCACATACTATTTTAGTTTAATTTTATACAGAATATTTCAGAGTGAGGAGTAATTTTATACAGAATAAGGAGTAATTTATATATGACTACTAGTGTACTTACACCAGCTATGGTAGTCTCTCATCAGTTATCCATGAATAAGTAAGCCACATGTTTGTACAACACCACAGCTTCTGGTTTGTCATGGCCAAGAACTTTTGTACATTATGTCGAAGGAGATCAATAGTCTACATACCAACTTTTGTTACATTATGTCGAAGGAGATCAATAGTCTACATACCAACTTTATTACATTATGTCGAATGAGATCAAGTCTATGTGACAACCTTTGATACATTATGTCGAATGAGATCAATAGTCTACATGACAACTTTTGATACATTATGTCGAAATAGATCAATAGTCTACATGACAACTTTTGTTACATTATGTCGAAGGAAATCAATAATCAACATGCCAATTTTTGTTACATTATGTCGAAGGAGATCAAGTCTATGTGACAATTTTTGATACATTATGTCCGAAGAGATCACTAATGATACAGGATAACAAGGGAAAACAAAATGCTGTGCCAATCAATTTTCACCACACTACAACTTGATTAGCACATAAACTAAACAGTATTACACAAATATATTTATCTACTACTGAATTTTGCTCCTTTCCTTTTTGTGAAGAAGCAGCTTGCTCAACGTTGCATTGAACATTCCTGATTTTTATATCATTGTTGAGGAAAATGTTGGAGCCGCAGACAATAACAATAAAATATTTCTTTTTTGAGCTCCATATTCAGTACTGTCTAATGAGAATTTCATGTAACTGGTAGTTACAATTTGTATGACAATCTCCTTATGGTTTGACGTGGCTAAGAACTTATCTTCATATCCAGATGATATGAGGACGATCCGGTTCAATTTAATATGTCATAAATGCAAAACACGAAGTGTTAATGCTATACCAATTCCTTTTATCTGGAGTTTTGACCAGATGCAACTTTTCAGGGAGGAATTGGAGTTTTTTCTCTGGCACAAAACTAGTGCTTATTGTGGTGGATGATAAACTAATTGCTTCAACAGATTATCATGTGCCATTGTCATGTAATAGTCAACAGTTGGTACTCTTCTAAATCTTTGCATGATTTACTTGTTAAATTAACTTAAATGCTACATATATAATTATATTCGTAATTTGATCTACATTTTGATACACATCACTTACTAGCTAGGCATCGTTATTTTGTTGTTATGTTTACAACACTGACAACAGTTATGTTTACTGAACAAGGTACTTGTTAAATTAACTTAAATTATACATATATAATTATATTCGTAATTTGATCTATCTACATTTTGAAACCCATCACTTACTAGCTAGGCATCGTTATTTTGTTGTTATGTTTACAACACTGACAACAGTTACATTTACTGAAGAAGACACTTGTTAAATTAACTTAAATTATACATATATAATTATAATCGTAATTTGATCTACATTTTGGTACACATCCCTTACTAGCTAGGCATCGTTATTTTGTTATGATTACAACACTGACAACAGTTATGTTTACTGAACAAGGTACTTGTTAAATTAACATATATTATACATATATAATTACAATCGTAATTTGATCTACATTTTGTTACACAGCACTTACTAGGCATCGTTATTTTGTTGTTATGTTTACTAAAGAAGTCCGTATGTTTACTAAAATGTCCATATGTTTACTAAACACGTTAGAATAATCCGCCTCACCCTCATCTTGAAAAATATTGCGCGAAGGCCAGTATTTACGATGGCCGCGTATAAACCCAGCTCACGTTCACTATTACTGGGCCCATCGCCTGGCGAATTCTGGTTTGCAATGAAAAGAAGAGCCGACATCGAAGCATCAAAAAGCAATATATTAAATATGCGGGCATAAGGAACATTTTGTTAACACCAGTGCTGTCGGGGAGTGTATGTTTGCGCAAAAGTTTTGAAAAAGAACAATTTTTATTTTCGAATTACTTGTTTAATTAAAAAAATTAAATTTTCAATGTAATATAACAACACATCATCATCATTATTTCATAATCTTGAACAGTTAACAACAGTTTAAAACAACAAGGATGGAACAAAAACGTCAAAATAGAAAGACAGTAAAACTCCCCACAAGTGCAAGTATACCTCACCCACACTGTACAAGAACATTTCAAGCCTGCATCAGGCTCACTAGTCATCTACACACACACAGACAAACATAACTCAACTACATTCCATTGGATGAAAATTTATGTGGTCATCATCACCCGTGATTTACCAGCGTCATGACCAAAGTATACATACCTTGACACTTGTTTCAGTCTTTCTACATTTACCATCATCACCTGTGATGGACGAGCGTCATGACCAAAGTATACATACCTTGACACTTGTTTCAGTCTTTCTACATTTACCATCATCACCTGTGATGGACGAGCGTCATGACCAAAGTATACATACCTTGACACTTGTTTCAGTCTTTCTACATTTACCATCATCACCTGTGATGGACGAGCGTCATGACCAAAGTATACATACCTTGACACTTGTTTCAGTCTTACTACATTTACCTTTATGTTCAACGTCTTTATCTCTTTTGTTTTCTTATGACCATTGTTTTTAATTCTTCTATATTAATATCCAAGCTATACTTGACTTGCAGTATTTGCTGATTACCCGCAAACATTACCATATCATCTGTATATCTTAGGTCATTTATTATTCATCCATTGACGGGGGAGCTTTGATATCTCTTTTATTTGTTTGAATATTTGAATATGTACAGATATACACAGACAAGAGTATAAAACATACCCCTGTCTCACACATCACTCTGTCAATATGTATCGAGTAGTTTCCACCGTTCCTTATTGTTGTCTCTTGTTTACAGTTCAAGCTGCTAATCATTCTGATGCTTTTCCTATCCAAGCCTGTCAGCTGCTGATCATTCTAATGTCTTTTCCATCCAATTTTATCTAGTAGTTTCCTTTCCCGACAGTAGCAGCTCTCGTATCGACCCAGCCTCAAGTAGGTAAAAGAAACAAACAGGGAAATACAGGTATATCATGATATTGACCACACCGTCTAATCGTGTGCTGATGGTCAATAAGATGAACCGACCTAACAACATATTCCCTAATATACCTCGGGGTATACAAAATGGATCCTTTACCATTATTCCCCCCACATTGTACACATTTCAATGAAAACGAAACGTTGATGACGTATCTATGTAAGTCTCAATGTATTCCTGTCTATTTTTCTATATTTGAATAAATTAATATATGTGTTTGTTTGAACGTTGCAGATTGACCATGTCTGGACAAGTACATCTGACCATCGCATTGTTACTGATCTTATCTCTGTCTTACATTGACTGTAAAAATGTTGTGTTTTTACCAATGATGGTCACAAGTCATACCAGAATTCATGCTTTTGTTGCACAGGAGTTAGCAACGATGAGACATAAAGTCTGGTGTGCTATCCCATCAGCCTTTGACAAAAGAAAACCCGAGAGTTATCCAGGGTAACCTTATAAATATATTGATTTCTGGAGACTTCAGAAGAAATGCTAATATCTGAATTAGAAGGCACAATCTATAAAGCTTTCTCAACATGGAACGAATGGAAGCTAAGTGCTATGGACGTAGACTCGATGTGCTGAAAGCATCAGCTGAAGAATTGAGTAAAGTAATAGAAGATGTTGCCTCCAACAACAAAATAAAGACAACCATTAGCAAAGCTTCAGAAATTTACCGAGAGTTGTACAACAATCCCAAACAAAAAGCTGCATTCTGGCTTGATCACGTGATGCGTTATGGCGGATCTTACATGCGCTACAGTGGACAGAAGATACCAATGTATCTATTTATTATGGACTATGTGCTAGTCTTCCTGGCTGGTGTAGTATTTGCTCTAGTACTTTTCTTGGTTGTCTTTATTCTAAAGCGAGCTCTGAGCTTGTGTTTAAGAAGAGGCAAACATTTCAAGAAGGATTAGTTTATCAATGTGATTCGATTTTTGCTTTTGTGAAAATTATAAAAACGTGAAGTGAAAAGAAATACATATTTTAAAAATGAGACTGTTATTAACAATAAAACAATTCATGAATCCATTAAATTTCTCAATAATTTGGTTTTGTGCATTCTTCGCTGTTGTACGAGGAGAAACTTGCCCAGACATTTACAAAACAAGATTGAAGTTACTGAGATGTTGAGTGACAGAAGATTGAAGTTACTGAGATGTTGAGTGACAGAAGAAGGAAGTTACTTAGATGTTGAGTGACAGAAGATTGAAGTTACTGAGATGTTGAGTGACAGAAGACTGAAGTTACTGAGATGTTGAGTGACAGAAGAATGAAGTTACTGAGATGTTGGGTGACAGAAGAAAGAAGTTACTGAGATGTTGAGTGACAGAAGATTGAAGTTACTGAGATGTTGAGTGACAGAAGAAGGAAGTTAATGAGATGTTGAGTGACAGAAGAATGAAGTTACTGAGATGTTGATTGACATAAGATTGCAGTTACTGAGATGTTGAGTGACAGAAGATTGAAGAGATTTGTGTGATGATCTATAGACAAGATTGAAATGATTGATATTATAATGGTTTGTAGTGGTGAGGAAACATCAAGAGACAATAAATCAAAGACTGTCAAAATGTATTGCAATACCGGTGGATAGAGAATATTGCAGATATATTTCAACTAATCTTGGATACGAAGATGACACTTAATCTGATCGGACACCAATTTCTTCTATGAACAGGAGTAACATAAACTGAGCTATACATTTTTTTCACCAAAGTCGAATGATTCAAACGCAAACAATTTAATAAAGCACATCTGCAGACTAAACAGACGTTTTGACCAAAATGACTTCATCAAGTAAATGGCAAATAGAAGCAGGCTAAAATAAACATGTTCCAATCCACATACAAGTTGTCTTAGATTTTTGTGGGTCTGTCTCTTGGTCTGTTTTACAAACTATTCAATGTTTCACACAAGACAGACTAATACAATAAGTTAAACTCAACTTTGTCTTCTTGTTCGACATAGACACATAACTGGTCTTATTGTATATCCGAGATAAATGTGGTGACCTGAAAACGAGCTGACAAGAACTAAAGGAAACCTGGAACAGTCTCATTTGTCATAGAGCAGAAAATAAGTAAAGATAATTCTGTGGAAACATAAACTATAACAGATTTATAGGCAGAAAAAATTGAATAAATATACATTAACAGGCACAGATATTCAAGGTACGAACGGGAAACTATAGTCTAGTTTTCACCAGCACAAAATGGATCTCGGAGTCCACAAGAACAAAATGAGTTTCAGAGTTCACCAACATAAAATGGGCCGGTGGAGATCAGTGGGGCAGGACGAGTTACGGGCCCCATGCTTCGAAGGATCCGTTTTTGCTACTGACGGTCCCCGCTTTCCAACTAGGCAAAGCAGCGAGCGAGGGCCCCCGGGTAAAAACTACTGGTTCAATACGGCAAAGTACTGGCCAGAGACGATTAAACATTGTACAATGGAATGTCGAAGGTATTCATCACAAAAAGCAAGTACTGGCAATAAGACTTGAAGAAGACGAAATTGATGTTGGGTGCATACAAGAGACCCATCTAAATGCACAACATAGATTCGGAATCAGAGGTTACCAAACCTTCAGATTAGACCGAGAAGGGCATAAGGGTGGAGTCCTTACCCTAGTACGAAACGGCATCCCAGCCAAGCAAACAGAAGTAACCACAGGAAGTGCCGGCGTAGCAGAGATCTCGCTGTCACTCGATGCAATGAGTATCAATGATGCATGGCGGTCGGCGATTTCAACAGCCACTCAGAAAGATGGGTCTACCTCGAAACGAACAGCAGAGGCGTAGAAGTGGAAGACTGGGAGATCGAGAACAACCTGTTCCTAATCAATGCCCCAGACGACCCGGCCACCTTCTACTCGAGAAGGTGACCTACGACTAGCCCCCGATGTGGCCTTCGCAACAAGTGACCTCTCCACAAAACATTACGTACGGTCACAAAGCAACTCGGAGATAGTGACCATAAACCCGTCAAACTGCAAGTAGACCTAACAATTGTACAAGAGCCCAAAATGTGGTTGCCACGTTGGAACTACAAAAAACAAATTGGGAAACAGTACGTGGCACTGACAGATGCCAATGTTGAGCGCATCAATATGCATGAAAAGAAAAACATGCGATCCGTGGCAAGGAATTCCTACAAGCAATCCTGAAAGCGGCACTGGAAACCATTCCTAGAGGCACACGGAAGAATTACAAGCCATACTGAACAGCAGAGGTTCAGAAGTTGAAAACGATATTAAATTAGCAAGGAGTTATGTTATGTTATGCGATCGACGTCACGGCACATTTGGCATTCCCATGCATGCTCTGTCCTCCGCTGCAGCAGCCATCTGAAAGTCCATTTGCTCACCATACCCATGAGAAGTTGATTACTATATCTTTTCTCTCTACCACGAAGACGACACTGTCTGGCATGTCCACACTTAACGACTAATTCTCGAACTCGTTCCAGTGTCTGAGACGTGCCCATGTCACATAATTGAGAGCGTACCGCATTGATGATATCGGCTCTGTCCATACTTCTGCCCGTTTGAGTAGTCGGGGCATTGTTTGCAAGAAAGTCTGCACGCTCGTTACCGTGTACAGCCAAGTCATTTTATTGAGATGTGATCTCCGAATGCTGTCCACCCATTCCACACGCATACTTCAAGATTCAATCAGTTCTGATATGATATGATTCAGAGTCTGATATGATGATCGTCCGTCCTAATATGTCGTGGAGGACAGGAATAGTAGAACGAGAATGGAAGGAAGCGATCATGGTATCCATCCTTAAAGCAGGCAAAAATAAACTTGACCTGGCGAGTTACAGACCAATAAGTCTCCTAAGCTGCACGAGCAAACTCATGGAACGTATGGGGAACAAACGGTTATCTTGGCACTTGGAAAGCAAAGGGCTTCTCATGTAGCAACAGGAGGCTTTCGAAGTACCGATCTACAGAAGATCAGGTAACCTATATGCCAGGAAATCGAGAATGGTTTCAAAAAGAAACATACACTGGCAGTTTGGTAGACATGGAGAAGGCGTTTGACACAGTTTGGAAAGAAGGGCTAAAACTAAAACTCCTTCTTCTTCTTCTTTGCGATCGCTATTTTGATGATTATACCGTTAAACGTGTTCTTATGATGAAGTCGGGGGACTGCCTAGAGTAGTTGATAGTAGCTCGGCCTGCTAGCTGTGAGACGCCTCATAGCTCGGGTTCGAACCTACTGTCCGGCATTTGTTCCCTGGTCTTACTCAGGACGATAACGTGAGTACCTCTGAAGTCGGAGAAAATCTGCCTGTATGGCGGGGAATACTAATTACGAGTACATTGAGCACACGGCTGCCAGTGTAAAGTAATTTACAATGTGCACGCTGCTGCCATTGTAAGAAATTGGAAAAACAGATTTTCACGCAAAAATCAGTTTCAGAGATGAAACTTCGTCTGAGTTGAAAGCGGACGAAAAAAAAAATAAATAAAAATGATGAAGTCGACTGTTGTCTGGAGCTCATCTCTGCTGTCATGTAGTTTTGATGATTATAACGTTAGACGTGTTCTTGTGATGAAGTCGACTGTTGTCTGGAGCTCATCTCTGCTGTCATGTAGTTTTGATGATTATAACGTTAGACGTGTTCTTATGATGAAGTCGACTGTTGTCTGGAGCTCATCTCTGGTGCCATGTAGTTTTGATGATTATATCGTTAGACGCGTTCTTATGATGAAGTCGACTGTTGTCTGGAGCTCATCTCTGGTGCCATGTAGTTTTGATGATTATAACGTTAGACGCGTTCTTATGATGAAGTCGACTGTTGTCTGGAGCTCATCTCTGGTGTCATGTAGTTTTGATGATTATAACGTTAGACGCGTTCTTATGATGAAGTCGACTGTTGTCTGGAGCTCATCTCTGCTGTCATGTAGTTTTGATGATTATACCATTAGACGTGTTCTTATGATGAAGTCGACTGTTGTCTGGAGCTCATCTCTGGTGTCATGTAGTTTTGATGATTATAACGTTAGACGTGTTCTTATGATGAAGTCGACTGTTGTCTGGAGCTCATCTCTGGTGTCATGTAGTTTTGATGATTATACCGTTAGACGCGTTCTTATGATGAAGTCAACTGTTGTCTGGAGCTCATCTCTGCTGTCATGTAGTTTTGATGATTATACCGTTAGACGCGTTCTTATGATGAAGTCGACTGTTGTCTGGAGCTCATCTCTGGTGCCATGTAGTTTTGATGATTATAACGTTAGACGCGTTCTTATGATGAAGTCGACTGTTGTCTGGAGCTCATCTCTGGTGTCATGTAGTTTTGATGATTATAACGTTAGACGTGTTCTTATGATGAAGTCGACTGTTGTCTGAAGCTCATCTCTGGTGTCATGTAGTTTTGATGATTATACCGTTAGACGCGTTCTTATGATGAAGTCAACTGTTGTCTGGAGCTCATCTCTGCTGTCATGTAGTTTTGATGATTATACCGTTAGACGCGTTCTTATGATGAAGTCGACTGTTGTCTGGAGCTCATCTCTGCTGTCATGTAGTTTTGATGATTATACCGTTAGACGCGTTTTTATGATGAAGTCGACTGTTGTCTGGAGCTCATCTCTGCTGTCATGTAGTTTTGATGATTATACCGTTAGACGCGTTCTTATGATGAAGTCGACTGTTGTCTGGGGCTCATCTCTGGTGTCATGTAGTTTTGATGATTATACCGTTAGACGCGTTCTTATGATGAAGTCGACCGTTGTCTGGAGCTCATCTCTGCTGTCATGTAGTTTTGATGATTATACCGTTAGACGTGTTCTCATGATGAAGTCGACTGTTGTCTGGAGCTCATCTCTGCTGTCATGTAGTTTTGATGATTATACCGTTAGACGCGTTCTTATGATGAAGTCGACTGTTGTCTGGAGCTCATCTCTGCTGTCATGTAGTTTTGATGATTATACCGTTAGACGCGTTCTTATGATGAAGTCGACTGTTGTCTGGAGCTCATCTCTGCTGTCATGTAGTTTTGGTGATTATAACGTTAGACGCGTTCTTATGATGAAGTCGACTGTTGTCTGGAGCTCATCTCTGGTGCCATGTAGTTATTAATGTAGTGTTGTGTTGTAGGGCCAGCATTCCTTTCTTGTGATTACATACAGTGGACAGTCTTGAAGGACATGTTCTGTGGTTTGTTCAGCAGTGCAACAGGGGCATAGAGGGGATGGGGACAATCGTAGCCTGTGTAGGTGTTTGTTCGTAGCCTGTGTAGGTGTTTGTTCAGTCTGTTATGACCTATCCTGAGTCGGAAGATGATAGTCTGTCCTTGTCTGTCAAGTGTGTGGTAGTCATCGTTGGGTGGTTTAGGTTCTTTTCTAATGTCCACGATAGCTCTTTTAATTCAAAGTATGTGATTTCATTATCTATTTGTTCACATTCTGCTAGCTTTTTAGCAAGTTTGTCTGCCTTCTCGTTACCTGGCACTCCACAATGTGATGGTACCCACTGAAGTGTAACTCTTTTGTTGGTTGAGATCTTGCTGAGCACTTTTCTCAGGGATGGATGGTTACTCTGTAAGGCTTGCAAAACAGATAGTGCATCTGTGAAAAATACCACTTATTGGTAGTCAGAGTTGGAATTATTGATCATGATTGCCGCCTGTAGTAGTGCTTGAGCCTATGACGGTGTAGTTTGAACAAAATTTACCAGTTGGCATGTACTTTGTTTCGGTGTGATTGTTGGGATATGTAATATAGATACCTGCCCCTCCGTTCTTAATTGCATCTGTCGCAGATCCATCGGTGTAGGCTTGGATCCATGATTGTTTAGTGTAGTTTTCATGGATCAAGCACATAGTAGCTGTTCTCTTCTGCAGGTCATTGTGTATCTCTCCTGTTGTGATTCCACTAATCGTTGTGATGATTTTTGCTGTATCGCTAACTTGTTCCCAGGGGACACTGTAGAGATTCTTTCCATTGTTTTACCAACACAGCTTGTCAGACTGATTGGTCGATAGCTTGAAGCCTTGGTTCTGCATTTTCCTTTCTTCAGTATCGGTAATGTGATAGCTTCTCTCCTAATATGGGAGACTACACCTTTCTGCAAGCTGCGGTTTATAATTTCAAGCAACTTTAACTTAGCTACTAAGCTCAGGTTAATGAGCATTTCGTTGCTGATTTTGTCTGGGCCAAGTGATTTTTTATTTTTAAGTTTATAAATTGAGTTTTGTAGTTCTCCGAGAGGGATAGGTTCTCTCATTGAAGCAGAGGGGTGTAGGCAGCCTTCATTCCCTTGTAATTCTGTTCTAATTTCTTTTTGATGGTCTGTGTTTATGCTAAGGTTGCTTTCTATACTTTTGTAGTACTAGCAGATCTGCCGCTTGTTTTCTTCTTATAATTTTGCCACTTTCCTCCAGTGCAATGCTCTGTCTTGATGATGTGGGTTCTTCATTTAGGGACTTAACTAGCTGCCAGAGTTTCCAACCGTTTTTTTCTAGGTTTAGAGCTGCTGTTTTGTCTCTCAAGCTTTTCCGCTTTTCTATTAGCTTTGTTTTCTGGAATGCTGCTACCGCCCTTTTCCATTTATTGTGGGATTCTAGCGAAGGCAGAAATTCTGCATTCTTCCTGGCTTCATTCATGTCCTCCTGACACTTTTGCAGTGTGCTTGACCAGTATGGAATGTATCCCCGTAGCTAGATCAGGAATGGAAGTTGAGTGCCATCTTCTGGAGTAGACAGTAGTGGTGTCAGAGGAGGCGTAAGATTAGGATAAGAGAGTGGTCGTCTTGCCATCTTTCTACCTCTTTCCCCCTGCGATCTAGGTGGTTGTATCCCCAGCTCTGGGAGTGACTATTGAAATCTCCAACTGCGGTAACATTAGTGACTGGTACCTGTATTGTGTTGAGGTTCAGTGGTTTGTCGTTTGGGCAGTAATAATTTAGTAACTGTATATTTGTACTATCTGTTTGTAGTTTGAGGAATTGGTACTCGGCTCCGTCCATGTGTGTCAGTTTTTCAATGGAATGTATGTTGTTTTTCACTAGAGTGAGTACTCCTCCCTTTCTCCTATCTTGTCTGTTCGATCTGTAGCATTGGCATTGATATCCCCTTATTTTGAATGTTTGGTCTACTTGCAAGTGCGTTTCTTGGATACAATAAACACTGACCTGCTTCTCGTGCAAGACATTTTCCAATTCCGTTTTCTTGTTATATCCAGCCTACTTGCTGTTTACTCCATCTGCGTTCCAGTGCATAATGACAAGTGGCACTTTGGCGTCCTCGTTTTCTGATTCATGTTCAATATATTATCGCCTGATACGGCGGGGTGTCTTCGATGTTTATGGAAAGGGGTAGATCGGTGTTTCGTGCCCAACACTACTTAAACTACGCACGGCTCGGTGTGTCGATCTACATCATAATTTTTATCGGACGGTATAATCATCTTATATAAGCGTGAGATGTGTGATACTATGGTTTTTTGTGCACCTTTTGGCCTAGTATCGCCGACTTCAGTACCTTTACAGAGGGAGAGAGGGCTCGTCCCTATTTATTCCGTATTCAAGCTAACACGGTCACTGCATGTCAGCAACGGTCAGCGACGAAACATCGGATTCCATCCCACTCCAGGTCGACCATCCATTGAAAATAGAATTCCCACAATGAATATAACTATCCCGCGTGTAGAATTTGCGAACATTGCACACGGCACAAACAGTGGAAAAGGGTGAAATAATCTAATATCACCGCCTAGCGAAACTAAACACAGCTATCCGCCGCCATCTTGAAACCGGAAGTGAGAAGGAGAAATCTGTTGAAATATTATCATATCCTGATGATTGTCATGTCTTTAGGTTTTTTATTGCCCCACTAATTTTTATTAATGATGGTTCCGACTTTGTCTCTGTGATTATTTCAGCTTTTGCTCTTCTGTCATTTTTGCCTTTGTTCATATACATTTCGCTGCAATATTCTTTCAATTTATTGAGAATATCTTCTTGTTCTGTTATGGCTCTTCCCAACCTGTCTTATATTGCTTTTAGCTATGGTTTAAAAGTTACGCCATTTATTTTTTTTCTTTGAATATTTCCTGCTCTCCGCCTGTCATAGTCCCCCAGGTGGCAGCGGAGGAATGGACAGTTAGTCAGATAGTTAGTGTAGTATTAGACATTATATAGTTGAGACTATGTTTTGCACTCTCTAAGTAGAAGTGCAACACATAACAACGAGACAATTTTACGTAGTGAAACCAAGAGACGTTTTTGTGTAGAAACAGTGAGTGAAGGAGTGACGAGATAGATAGGTAGTAAAATGACCAGTTTAGAAGACAGATCGACTACAAGAATATACTGATCACGTACACATGCATTAAGTGATACCATGTGATCTGTTAATAAAAAATGGAACATTCATGAAATGACGGTTGGTTATTTATTATAAGTTTGTCTGGTATTTCAAGCCAGTCTGTACTATGTTGTCTACAAAACTACCATTATAACAACCTCTTACGACAACATCCAAATGGCACAACTAATACTACCACATACATCATTGCTACCACTTGTCACAAGGAAAGGGAAGAAACCGTAGTCAAAATAATGGAACCCCCAGCAGTCAAAATAATGGAACCCCCAGCGGTCAATCGTCAACAATGGTGTCAGAATGATGTCGCATAAACATCATGGATTTCTTCTGGCTCCATCAGTAATTAAGAAGGAAATTGGGGAGGGCCCCTACTACAATTATTAAAAAGGGGGCCCTACTTCAATGGTGTCAGAAATCACAAACTAGATCTGCCCTAGACACTAACTAGTATCCTTCAGTAACATTCGTGGACCAGAACTATGTGAGTATACATATTTTGATATATATTTACGTACTCACGTAGACAAGTATTCACGTCCATTACTTCTTCGATCAACTACCTGGGGTTCGACGCTAGTCTCTGCTCTACATTACTTACCATCGCTCTACTGTGGAACTAATGTCCCATCCTACTCTTCGACTACGTGAACAATTTTATTATTGTATTCTACATAACTTTTATACTGCTTGGATTACATGCTGTGTGCATGCCTTCGTTTGCTGATGCCATGCTAATATAATAGGGCTAGGGAATCTATATATGGACATTGACTTTAGCAGTGTGAATGGTTTCTATTGGACTTTACATATTTCCTACGATACTTGGGTAATACAGATGGACATTGCTCTTTTGAAATGATTTATTATTGATTACCTTCACATTATTTATCCTGCTACTACTGTCTTTTCGATGGGAATATTACTATTTGAAGTGAGGAACTTTTTCTATTGGACTATACACACACGCTACTGCAACTAATGATGACATTGGATGTTTCACCTTGGTGGATTATCAATATTTACTAAGTATCAAATTTGATATGCCTGGCTGTAGAAGCGTTTGAACATTGAACAATGAACATTGAACTTTGAACATTGCACATTGAACGTTGATAATTAAGCATTGATTTCTATGTGTACATCCTAAATTTTCGAGTAAGTATGATTTTCTAGCTCTTTTCATACTTTTAATTTGCTATATATGCTAATGTGGATTTTTGATTCCTCTTACAGTTGATACCTCCGGTTGCAGCATTTTTTGTATATTGTTCTTTTCATAATAATTACTTATACAAATTGTGCTCGTTCATACGTGTGCTTATATATTTCTCTAGTTTTATCGCGTGATCGCGATTGGTGTATTTTTAACTGATGTCTCACAGAGGCACTAGAGGCAATAGGGTCGGTGAGGATGCTCTGTTGGAGGTAATGCCTCATGTGCAGGTGCCTCCTGCCGCTATGGTAGACTCTCCAGCTAGGAATGAAATTGGTTACCAAGTGGTATCCGTGCCATTGCATACTTCTTCACCCTGTCCTCGTCCACCCTGCAGACCCCTGCGGCCCTTTGGTAATCGCGACGGTCCTTCCGTGGACGAGTTCGCGAAGGACATCCGCCTGTATTGGCGATATTATGGCCTGCAGGGCCAAGATAGAGTTGATGCTCTGTTCGAGCATGTCTCGAATTCCGTTCGTGAGGAGCTGGAGATCCAGCTGATGACTACGCAGGATCCGGAAACTTTGTTGGCTGGTCTCTTGAAGGTGTTTGGGGATAATAGGTCTGCCCAGGCTCTCCTGTCTGTTTTCTTTGGATCATCCCAGGGTGCAGGGGAGTCATGCCTCAATTACTCTCATCGTCTGACTGGCCTTTTTGCAAAGGTCACCGAAGCTCAGATCCGGGAGGGGTCAGTCCCCCTTGATCCCAATAATCTTAGGGATCATTTTGTTGCGTCCCTGAGTAACAGGTTGTGTTCCGGGATGTTGTTGGCCAAGGTGGCGGGAACCCCATCCACCACCTTCCTGCATTGCAGAGATGATGCTCTGCGATGGGAATCTAATCCCTTCCCCGTGCCGGACTCCGGGGCCATCAATGGATTAGGTCGTCGTGTGCATGACCTGGCATCCAGAGCGGCAGAACGCTACTCTGAGGCACACCATGTCCCTGCCAGAACCTTCCTCTCCACACATCAGTCGGAGCGAGATGGGTTTTGTTCACATAATCGACCACGTGGTTGCAAGTTGCGCGGTAACAGAGGGCATGTGGGGTTTGATTGTGATTTTTCTTCTGTCCACAGCCAGCACAATGGGGGCGCGCACATCCCTTGGTGCCCGGGTTTATAGCCCCCGAACACCAGATTCCCCATGGATCTGATCGCAGTGGTCATGGACTGGGTGATGAGCAATATTTCTTGGACAATTCGGCGGGCAGATGCCGTCCGAGGCGGAACGATCATATGATGGTACCAGAAGTAGCCGGGTTAAGTACCCTGCCTAATTTTTTACTAGATTTTCCATCTGTAGCGGAGGAAAATTTTCACGAAAATCACAATATAGTTTCAGTCACCAATGGTGTAGCAGCAGGGCCGAATTTAGTGCTACATTTTTCCTGTGTGGAAGAGGTCGATTATCAAGATAGCGATAAATTAGAATCCGTTGTGGACTGGTCCAATGATGAGCCCATTGTTTTGGTATCATCCATTGATGTGTCATGTGTAGAGCCGAATTTATTGCTACATTTTTCCTGTGTAGAGGTGGTTGATTTTCAAGTTAGCCATACATTAGAATCCGTTGTCGAGTAGTTCGATGGTGAGCCTAATGCTCTCCAATACTCTCCCGTTGTAGCAGAAGAGAGTATCCAGGACAAACATAACCATCCATCATTCGTTTGTGAGACGAGTGATCGGCAGGCTATCAGACAGAACAACCCCTGTGTACCTGAGGATGGGGATCATGAAAAGAAAGATTGCGACATGAAGGATTCCGTCGTTGGTAGTTCAAGTGAGGAGCCGAGGATAGATCAGAGTTTTCAATCGCCACTCTCTGAAACGTCCCTCTGTGACAACAAACAGCAAGTAAGACAATTTATTTCTGCAAATTTCCAGCGATCAGAATGAAGGCAAAATGAGAAATATATACTACAACCTCATGGAACACGTAGATCAGAGTTGAAGAGTAGGAAAACAACTCATGCGAGTTCTAGAGAAATATATACCACAACCTCATGGAACACGTAGATCAGAGTTGAAGAGTAGGAAATCAACTCATGCGAGTTCTAGATTTACTCAAATAGGGTTTACTAAAACAAACAATGTTAAAGCAACCGAGAAACGGCAGGGATGTAACAAAATGATACGTGTTAAGTCAAAGAAATTTAAACACGCATTGAATGGACCAAATAGAATGGTTAAACGAAAAGTTGCTGTCCGTAATGGTCAGTATGGTAGAGTAAGGCGAAAAGCGAGGTGGCCTAGGTCCATCTTGGGAGGAGATACCAAGGATATTTTAAAACAGGAACAGTTTCGAGATCAACAGTCGAATAAATTAACAGTGTCTCATTTTGGGGACACGTCAACAACGAGACAGGTAGTTGTGGTCACTAGGATTGAACCCAGCCAGGAAGCAATAATAATTTCAGGATCCAGTGTATATGCTGAGCTGGTGCATACAGAATATAATAGTCTCCCTGTAGGCAATGGCGATAATGGGACTAGTGTAAATCAAGGTAACTCACTACATGTCAATTTACGAATTTATGGGACAGACGTTAACGTTAAGTCAGAATATGAGCGAAATATGAATTGCAACGCAAATTGTAATTTTCAAACCGAGTCCAAATCAGATCCAGTGCGCATTGATGCTGATGTGCAAAAGCGTGTGCAACTTGATCAAGTTTTTCTTGGTCGGATGGACAATGCGTTGTTCCAAAAGCAGGCATGCGTCTATTCCACGGCTAGGGCTATGCGATGGAATACTTTAAGGGTGATTGCGTTCTTGATGCTATTTCTTAGCGCTGGTGCCCTATGTTTACCTCCGCATTGTTTGCTGGAGTTGAATCTTCCTTTGCGGGCCAGGGTTTGGTCCTGGTTTGATCTATTTATTGCGTGAAGCCTACGTTTCCCTCGATAAATTACTTCGTGGCGGACATATTGGGGATGGTACACGTAATACTATTAACATTGCTCCCAGGGATGGGCCCCTGGGAAGGATATGTGATCATGATGAGGACAACCATGATTTATGTGGGTTGTACAAACCCACGGGAACTCGAGATTTAGACATACAAGGCTTGCTGTCGAGGATAATGTTAAACCAGGCGAGGATAATTGTGTTTTTGGACAAGTCCCTGGATATGAGAATACGGATGTATTACCTCAGGTATTGAGGTTATCCTATTTTGTGCCAAATAAACAGATTACTTTGGAATTCTTTGAATTCCATGAGGTTTCCTTGGTTGTTTTATGATAATTTAATCCATAATTGGGTTATAAAAATCAAAATATTATATATGTCAGATTTTTTTTTAGTTTTGAGTGGACACTGAAGTCTCATTGTCTTCAGTTTCTGCAAAGTTGACTACAATAAGTGGAATATTGGGGAATTTAATACTTCGTCGAGGTTGATGAAATATTTGACACATTTGGGATTGTTACTTTATTCCTTTGGGGTGATATTATTGCCTCCTGAAGGTTATATGATGTCGATCCGAGTGTTTCGGATCCTTGGAGTTATGATTTGTTTAATTGGCGGATTTGGTGTGGACTTGCGTCGCGTGTACGTAATCCTACACTTTGATGTGTTAATTATATTTATAATAAGATGGGAAATTTTAACAGGAGAAGGTTAGGAGATAGTGGAGCAGCATTGAATAATGGACGTTTATAATGGAGTTTAATATTTGCTGCTAATTCATTCCCTTGGTTTGGGAGATGGTTAATAATACCTCGTGGTCTTATAATGTTGTTGGTTGAACATTGTATATGTTTTTTTAATGCAATATGTTGAATATTGGGAGCTTGTTCATTCCCTGGGTTTGGGGAGGCTGATTATTATTACCTCCCAGAGGTCAGATGATGTTGGTTGGACATTATCATTGAGAATTACGCGTGGATTTCATTGCTTTCTAGAACAGATAGTAATGCGATGTGGATTCTTGGGTTATTTATTCCCGGGATTGGGGTTGGTTGTTATTACCTCCTGGAGGTTATATAATGTGATAAAATTAACATTATATAATTGTTTTATCTTCGATTTGTAACTTGTTTTTTTGTTTGAGCTTTCAGATTGTTTGACAAGACTTGACAGGAAAAGAGTGACATAGTGACATGACAGATGTAAGCTGCCCTCCACCATCCTACGACCTGTTGAGAATGCTGTTAGTTGCCGTCGGAGTCATATGGCTTATGTTCCACTTATGATACGCAATAATGCTGATTGAATTTCTATTAATATTGTTTCAGCATAGAGCACAGAGGGTTTACTGTTGCTGTTAACCATGGTCACCTATGGCCAGTTGATGAGTCACGTCCAACGACGTGTGGTGACTCCTTACCAAGTAGCTCATTCAACCTGGGTCCTCCTGAGATCCCGTCAGGAATTCCTTATTTCCGACCATGGTTGGCTGTTGTCGTTAGTTGTTGTGGAGTCACGTTTAACGACGTGTAGGACTGGTTCCTAGAGCTCCTACAACTCTAATAACCCTGATGGACTCTACCTGTGCGATGTTTTTGGATTTCGCTGTCGTGGCGACGGCGAGGTCTCAGGGGGTGTCATAGTCCCCAGGTGGCAGCGGAGGAATGGACAGTTAATCAGATAGTTAGTGTAGTATTATACATTATATAGTTGAGACTATGTGTTGCACTCTCTAAGTAGAAGTGCAACACATAACAACGAGACAATTTTACGTAGTGAAACCAAGAGACGTTTTTGTGTAGAAACAGTGAGTGAAGGAGTGACGAGATAGATAGGGTAGTAAAAATGACCAGTTTAGAAGACAGATCGACTACAAGAATATACTGATCACGTACACATGCATTAAGTGATACCATGTGATCTGTTAATAAAAAATGGAACATTCATGAAATGACGGTTGGTTATTTATTATAAGTTTGTCTGGTATTTCAAGCCAGTCTGTACTATGTTGTCTACAAAACTACCATTATAACAACCTCTTACGACAACATCCAAATGGCACAACTAATACTACCACATACATCATTGCTACCACTTGTCACAAGGAAAGGGAAGAAACCGTAGTCAAAATAATGGAACCCCCAGCAGTCAAAATAATGGAACCCCCAGCGGTCAATCGTCAATAATGGTGTCAGAATGATGTCGCATAAACATCATGGATTTCTTCTGGCTCCATCAGTAATTAAGAAGGAAATTGAGAGGACCCTACTACAATTAATAAAAAAGGGGGCCCTACTTCAATCCCTACTTCAAATAAAAGGAGGGACCCTACTTCACGCCTTTCTTCTGGTGTTCTTCTTACCTGGCACAACACTCTTGTAGACATTGTTTTTATCTCTTCTTATGTTCTTTACTTCTTCTTTGTGTTCGTTCTTTACCACCAATTTTAATCACTTTTTGTGATATTTTTTATCTTTGCCAAGAACGTGTATTATGTTCTTTATTTTGTTACATTTTTGTAGACTAACATATTTTGTTCCTTTGCTATTCCTGTGGCTTTTTCTCCTTTCACTGTTTATTAACTCTTGTATATCGTTTGTAATCCACTCATTCTTTCTATGTTTTTTTTCTACGTGACAGCATAACATTGGCTAACGGCAATAAGATATCTCTAGCATGTGTGGTCAACTTATCTGGTGTCATCTCTTCCTGGATAGTCATCAGTATTCCAAATCTGTTATTCACTTCTACTCCATATTCCTCTGGAATATTTTTAGCGTCAAAACGTACTGGTTCTAGATTCTTCTCTAATTTTCTGAGTTGAAATGTTAGCATCACCATTAATAGTTCACGATCATGATCACTTCAACAGTCTGCACCTGGCAGGGTTTTGGCCGTTGTTATATTTGATCTTCATCTCTTTTATATTAGTATATAATATATTTGATTCTTGGTTTTCCCATCTGGTGACGTCCAGGTATTTAATCTTCTAGTATGTTCTTCCCATCTGGTGACGTCCAGGTATTTAATCTTCTAGTATGTTCTTCCCATCTGGTGACGTCCAGGTATTTAATCTTCTAGTATGTTCTTCCCATCTGGTGACGTCCAGGTATTTAATCTTCTAGGATATTTCTGGAAGATTGTGTTTGTAATCACCAGATCATTTTCAGCACAAAAAGTTATTAATTTGTCCTCTGTCTCATTTATACTTCTTATGCTGTGTTTTCCTACTATCTGCTTTCTTCTTTTGTTCTCTCTTGGGAAACTTTAGCATTCAAGTCTCCCATTATTACTAAGATGTCACTTTTGCCTACTTTATCTACTGTTTAGACGAGACAAAGGAAGACAGAGAGAGAACATTTTGGACAGCCTGACATCATGGCACGGAAGAACGTCAACATTCTGAGATGAAAACAAACACAAGGGAAAGAGATTTGTGTAGATCCATGATCGTCTACGTCAGCTAGCACGCCCTGATGACAGTGATCTACTGTTTCCTGGAGAATGTTATCAAATTAATCTTCTTCTACTTCGGACACTCTATATCGATCACTTGTTAACCACTCTGTGTGACTTGTATGTGATCTGAGCCTAAGAGCGATTGTACGTTGTGTGCCAGTTATGCGCCTACAAGTAGGCCAGCACATCTGATATCTGCGATACTTTTTATTTACTAATGTATCTTTCCTAAGTCCTACATCAGGTGCCTCTTACGACATGCCTTATAGGTCGCAGTGGTACAATTCTTTGCTTCTGCGGGCCCAGATACCACACGGACGATACAATTCATCTATTTCTTCTTCTTATGCAGCTGTTGTTGGTGTATATATTTCTACAAGTGTGACGTTTCTCCATTTTCCATTAAGTCCCCTGAAACTAACAACGTGATCTTCTAAAGGTATCAACAACAGCAAGATTTACTGTTCAAGTAATTACAAAATCAACATTTCTGTGTTACAAAAATAATTGTGTAGAATAGTAAAATATTTTCCTTCAGAAACTTAATTAGTTTTTGTACTGAAGAGAAAATTAATATTTCAACATTTCAACGTATGTCAAATTGTTCATCAATAAAGAAATTATTGATTGTGTGCTGGACTAGTTTAATTTTCTTGCTTGTTTTGTTAATATAGAATATATGTATTCTTGATATTCTTATCATCATCATGTAGCTTTGTCCCTTCGAAACTTGGCTCACATGACAGCAGTCCTGAAAACCTCTGTTCTGGCAAGTGGCCGCGTCAGCAGCAGTCATTCTCAGATCATCAATGGGATCAAAGGCGCATAGGAAAAGCCGCGCAAGGATTAGTGAGCTGGCACTAATCAAGATCCTACCCCACCTCCATTTGGTGGCCCTTGTAACAGACAACGGTTCTGTCTGGCTAAGCGGGTAGGGATCGAGGGAGAGCTACAGGTAGTGGTAGTAGTGCAAGTACGAAAAAGTAATGCGAGTCCAAAAATTACTGAACAAAATGCATGCATCTCCTGACCGATGTCGGATTAAAAGTTGCCCAAATAGTTGCTGAAACGTAAGAAACAGTAGTGTACGAGTCGTCTGGTACGAATCCTAGCTCCCGGGGTAAATGGCTGCAAATAAATTGCCAGCTGTACGGCAAGAATCAATGAGAACGAAGCGTAACAAATTAAAGGTCTCCGCAAGTGTCTCTGAAAACACTGTAACGTATCGTGATGACACATGGGAAAAGTGCGGTAAACTCCGTACAAGAGGTCAAGCACAGATAAAGCTATTGGGTAAAGTTGGCGAGGGGAAATCCTGAAGTTGCGTTTTAGCGTCTAACGAAACTACCTTCCCTGAAACAACAGGAAAGGTACTGTTGCTTTCGCAACTAACATTCCCTGAAAACCAGGGCGGGTGATGTTTGGTAGAGCAAATCAAGTGCGCTGATAGCGCCAATGAAAGACCTCTACATTATTTTCAGGTAGCCGCAGTCCAGTGTTTCGGGTCAAGGAAATGCAGGTAGTAACTGCAAATTGCCAATGCCGACACTTGCCTCGAAAAACCCTTTGGCGTAGATCATAAAGCCCAAATATACGGCAAAAGATGATCGTAAAGGCGTAGATTCAAGCCAAAATATACGCACAAAGGATCGTTCTAGGGCAAGCTACCTTAGTAAATAAACAGCTTGTTTAAATCGGATGTGCTGGCCTGGTCATCATAGGCGCATAATTACACAACGTAAATGTCGTTCTTCTCAAAGGCAATTATATATCACAAATGATAAAATTGGTAGTGAAGAACGAAAAAGAGAAGAAGAAAGTAGAAGATCGTCAAAGACATCCTGCACCGATCGTCTTCTAGGTCTTCCTCTCATTCTTCTTTCAGGCACCATTTCTCCAAAATTATTATTTCCTCTAGGCACTCATGTCGTTTGATGTGTCTGAAATATTTAATTTTCTTTGTTTGCATGCTCTTTAATAGCCAACTCTCTTTAATATCAAGCTGTTACAGAACAGAAGCGTTTGTTCTTTTCTCTGTCCATGATATTCTAAGTACTCTTCTGTAGCATTTGCTTTCAAAGGTATTAATGATCTTCTCCGTAGCTTTGTCAATGTTCCATATCTCACAACCATATGTTGCCAAGGGAAAAACACCATCTTTTAATTTCTTTTATAGAATTTCCGTTATTTGTCAGCAATGCCCCAGTGTATTCAAAGTTTTGCATCTCACAACTACTCTCCTGTGTTTTCATACTCAGTGACTCCATGAGCATGATTCGTAAAGTTGATTCAGGAATGGTGAGACGCAACTGGGTGGATGTACTGGTACAGACAATGATTAGAGAAATCAACTTCTTTTTTGTCCCTGGGCACTCTGGAGTTAGGGGTAATGAACGAGCTGATAGATTGGCTGGCTTGGCTTCAATATCATAAGACAAAGACATGTATGTTTGGTATCACATACGCAAGCAAAAATTAATAGCATAATGATAAAACTAAAAAATCCAACGTTTTGGTCGTAGACCTTTATCAAAGGAGATAAACACAGACAAGGAATACTAAAAAAACTAAAGCATAGATCTAAATGAGAAGGATGACTAGCGATACGGCAAATACTCACCTGTTACCAGGCACACCGTGCAAAAACTGAAAGTCTACACGAGGCGATGTGGATGCATCGAGCTGTAGAGGCGAGTGTTTCAGGACACCTCCGATACAGGAAGACGATGGTCATTGTGTGCCGGGTGAAGATAAAACAGGGAGGCAACTCTCTAAAGTGGAAAGCAGGTGGGAGAAGTAATTTGAGCCGTACCAACTCGAAAACAGCGCCACCACCCCCTACCCACATCCCCAACAATAATCACCCCATAAGTATTTGCAAAAGAGAGGAAAGAGAGGGAAATAATAAGAATGGTTTAGTAACGACAAGAGGAAACATGAACCCAGACCGTGTAAAGTAGCATACCTGTGGTGGTGGGAATTCGACAAACGTCAGGCCGAAGAGACAAAGACTGCTGCGTCAATCTCATCTATGCCATTCTGTGTAAGCGCTGCGTAATGGATTACATAGGGGAGACAGGCTTACGGCTTGCTGATCGCTTCTCCTAGCAACTCCGGGATATCTCCAACAGCGCATCCACACCTATTGCGGAGACAAAGACTGCTGGGCCAATGTGCAAAAAAAATGTTCAAGGAACAGACCTCTCCGAGTCAATTGTCTGAGTGTCAGAGCCATAGTAACTAACGCTTACAAGATCATGAGAGCCTCCATTCACATGATTTTAAGGAGTCATCAGTGACCATAGCTCCATCCATATATGCAGGGTATAAAAAGCGGTATCAAGAGTGGCTGCGTAGGTGCACATACTAGCTGAAAGAGCGAGGAATGACGGTCTAATGGCCAGGGATGCCAAGGGGAGAGGGGGAAATGGGGAGGAGAAGAACGAGGTAAAGAGGAGTGGGATGTTGAAAGTTAAGGCAGGGTGTGGGGGGTTGGAAAGGGAAAGAGAGAAGGGCAGAGAAGAAAGAAGAACACTAAGTGTACTGAAGTCGTATATTAATCCCTTTAGGGGCCAACACACCGAGTTGGACGATAATACGACATTCCAGCGCTAGCAGGCTACGGTCATCTGAGGAGCACGGCACCAGACCAGTGATAGAGACATCTCGACTGCCTCGATGACTAGAACCATTGAAGTAGACCGCCACAGGTGGGATGCGCTTTTGAGATATCCGGAGGTGCTAGAGAAGCGGTCAGCAAGCCGTAATAATGTAATGTCTCCCCTATGTAAGCCATTACGCAGCGCTTACACAGAATGACATAGATGAGGTTGCGGAAGACACAGGAGAAGCCATGCCGGATAGTGAACGGTGTCTTGGGAAAGGAAATGGTGGAAGCCTGAAAAACGTAAGGACATGTGAAACAACGAGACCTAGAGCACGTGACAGTACCAACATGTCCACCTGAGGTGCGAAGCCTACTAGAACCGTAGCAGGTCGCTAGAAGGTCGTGTAGGTTCTTATCTCGCAGGAAGACTACTAAGGGGGAGAAGAAAAGACTAGTAGGGAAAACTAGTCTTCCCGAAGGATCCGCAAGCTCACGGAGTAGAATCTTAAGAACTGGAGCATTGTGCGGGTGAAAGGTGAGCACCAATGTGGTGCGGTCGGAGGCAGGACGGTGGGACTGTGCGAGGGCAGTGTGGTGAGAGATAGGAAGAACACGACGAAAGGGCAAAGAAACGAGACGAAATACGGCAAAGTACTGGCCAGCGATGATTAAACATTGTGCAATGGAATGACGAAGGTATTCATCACAAAAAGCAAGCACTCGCAAAAAGACTTACAGAAGATGAAATTGATGTTGCGTGCATAGAAGAGACTCGTAAATGCACAACATAGATTCGAGATCAGAGATTACCAAACCTTCAGAGTAGATCGAGGAGGGCACAAGGGTGGAGTCCTTACCCTAGTACGAAACGGCATCCCAGCCAAGCAAACAGAAGTAACCACAGGAAGTGCCGGCATAGCAGAGATCATAGACGTCCACATTACATGTAAAGAAATGCAGATCCTTCTGTATAACTTACACTGCCCAACTGACATTTCGCTGTAACTCGATGCAATGAGTATCACTTATACAGCATACATGGTGGTCGGCGATTTCAACAGCCACTCAGAAAGATGGAGCTACCTCGAAACGAACAGCAGAGGGGGTAGAAGTGGAAGACTGGGAGATAGAGAGCAACCTGTTCCTCATCAATGCCCCAGATGACCCGCCAACCTTCTACTCGAGAAGGTGGCATACAACTAGCACCCCCAATTTGGCCTTCGCAACAAGTGACCTCTACACAAAAATATTACGCACGGTCACAAAGCAACTCGGAGATAGTGATCATAGGCCCGTCAAACTGCAAGTAGACCTAAAATTTGTACCCGACTCCAAAATGTGGTTGCCACGGGGAACTACAAAAATCAAATTGGAAACAGTACGGGCACTGACAGATGCCAATGTTGAGCGCATCAACATGCAATAAAAGAACCACATGCGATCCGTGGCAAGGGAGCTCTCAAAAGCAATCTTGAAAGCGGCACGGGAAACCATTCCTAGAGGCGCACGGAAGGATTACATTTTGTGGGGAGCACCGAATTTTCTTGAAACCCAGAAACCTCCAACAGCTCTAGACGTGTAGTGCTATGCTTAGTGTTGCAGAAACCTCCAACAGCTCTAGGCGTGTAGTGCTATGCTTAGTGCTGCAGAAACCTCCAACAGCTCTAGACGTGTAGTGCTATGCTTATTGCTGCAGAAACCTCCAACAGCTCTAGACGTGTAGTGCTATGCTTATTGCTGCAGAAACCTCCAACAGCTCTAGGCGTGTAGTGCTATGCTTGATGCTCGGAGACTCACCCAGGTAGGGTTCAATTGGTTTGCAATAGAGAAGGAGTTAGACAATGTTACATTCTGTCGCCTTGTCTGTTTAACATATATGCAGAAAACATCATGAGGAATGTTACAGAAGATAGGGAAATAAAAACAATACGATCCTTAAATAATTGGAGGAAGAGAAATACCTGAACTAAGATATGCGGACAACAGTGTTGCTGTCAACATCGCAAAAATTAATGGAGAAATTAACAATGAAAGTGCAAGAGTAACAGGAAAAACAATATCTATATCTCAATGTGGCAAATACAATATCTATATCTCAATGTGGCAAAAACAAAAATAATGACAAGGAATAAAATAAGCATGACAAATACTATTTTATCAAAAGAGAAATAGAAAATGTGAACAGTGTTTAATATATGGTTTCACTGCTAATAAAGAGAAAATAGAAAATGTGAACAGTGTTTATTATATGGTTTCACTGCTAACAAAAGAGAAAATAGAAAATGTGAACAGTGTTTAATATATGGTTTCACTGCTAACAGAGAAAATAGAAAATGTGAACAGTGTTTAATATATGGTTTCACTGCTAACAAAAGATGGAAATAGAAAGTGTGAACAGTGTTTAATATATGGATTCACTACTAACAAAAGAGAAAATAGAAAATGTGAACAGTGTTTAATATATGGTTTCACTGCTAACAAAAGAGATAATAGAAAATGTGAACAGTGTTTAATATATGGTTTCACTACTAACAAGAGAATGGAAAGAAAATTTAACAGTGATCAATATATGGTTTCACTGCTAACAAAAGAAAATAGAAAATGTGAACAGTGTTTAATATATGGTTCACTGCTAACAAAAGAGAAAATAGAAAATGTGAACAGTGATCAATATATGGTTTCACTGCTAACAAAAGAGAAAATAGAAAATGTGAACAGTGTTTAATATATGGTTTCACTACTAACAAAAGAGAAAATAGAAAATGTGAACAGTGTTTAATATATGGTTTCATTACTAACAAAAGAGAAAATAGAAAATGTGAACAGTGATCAATGTATGGTTTCACTGCTAACAAAAGATGGAAATAGGATGAGGGAAATGAAAAGAAGAACAAACATGGCATAACAAATTATTAAACAACTAAAAGCAGTATGGAACGGAACTGATAAGGAAACAAAGATCAGAAAACTAAGAGCCTCCATATTCCCAGTGGCAACATATGGATGTGAAACATTTATCAAAGCGGTACATATATGCGCTGTTGAATATAAGTGTTACAGAAAAGTCCTCCTTATATCATGGTAGACAAAGAGAACAGCTAAAGATCTATCCAGAAAGAAATCAAAATAAAAGAAAAGGGACTTATGCTGCAATTAAGAATGAAGAAAATTGAAGTATTTTGAACATATAAAAAGACATGAAAGGCTGAAGAAGATCATCATGGAAGGAGGCATTCAGCAAAGAGGAGAAGAGAAAGAACACGAAGAAGATGGATTCAGGATGTAGAAGATGATTTTAGCACGAGGACTGCAGAGGCGGGACATCTGGTCTATGAGAGAGAGAAAATTCAAAAGGACTATTAGTGTGGCAACGTTATGATCCCGACAAACTATTAGATGCAGATTTAGCAAGAAGTTCATTTCTACATATCATATTACATCCATTTCTACATATCATATTTCTTCCATTTCTACATATCATATTTCTTCCATTTCTACATATCATATTTCTTCCATTTCTACATATCATATTTCATCCATTTCTACATCTCATATTTCTTCCATTTCTACATATCATATTTCTTCCACTTCTACATATCATATTTCTTCCATTTCTACATATCATATTTCTTACATTTCTACATATCATATTTATTACATTTCTACATATCATATTTCTTACATTTCTACATATCATATTTCTTACATTTCTACATATCAAATTTCATCAATTTCTACATATCATATTTCTTACATTTCTACATATCATATTTCTTACATTTCTACATATCATATTTCTTACATTTCACTATCATATTTCTTCCATTTCTACATATCATATTTCTTACATTTCTACATATCATATTTCTTCCATTTCTACATATCATATTTCTTCCATTTCTACATATCATATTTCTTCCATTTCTACATATCATATTTCATCCATTTCTGCATATCATATTTCTTCCATTTCTACATATCATATTTCTTACATTTCTACATATCATATTTCTTACATTTCTACATATCATATTTCATCCATTTCTACATATCATATTTCATCCATTTCTACATATCATATTTCTTACATTTCTACATATCATATTTCTTACATTTCTACATATCATATTTCTTTCATTTCTACATATCATATTTCTTTCATTTCTACATATCATATTTCTTACATTCTTACATTTCTATATATCATATTACATCCATTTCTACATATCATATTTCTTACATTTCTACATATCATATTTCTTCCATTTCTACATATCATATTTCTTACATTTCTACATATCAAATTTCATCAATTTCTACATATCATATTTCTTACATTTCTACATATCATATTTCTTCCATTTCTACATATCATATTTCTTACATTTCTACATATCCTATTTCTTCCATTTCTACATATCATATTTCTTACATTTCTACATATCATATTTCTTCCATTTCTACATATCATATCTTACATTTTACATATCATATTTCTTTCATTTCTACATATCATATTTCATCCATTTCTACATTCATATTTCTACATTTCTACATATCATATTTCTTACATTTCTACATATCATATTTCTTCCATTTCTACATATCATATTTCTTACATTTCTACATATCATATTTCTTACATTTCTACATATCATATTTCTTTCATTTCTACATATCATATTTCTTCCATTTCTACATATCATATTTCTTACATTCTTACATTTCTACATATCATATTTCTTTCATTTCTACATATCACATTTCATCAATTTCTACATATCATATTTCTTCCATTTCTACATATCATATTTCTTACATTTCTACATATCATATTTCTTCCATTTCTACATATCATATTTCTTACATTTCTACATATCATATTTCTTCCATTTCTACATATCATATTTCTTCCATTTCTACATATCATATTTCATCCATTTCTACATATCATATTTCTTTCATTTCTACATATCATATTTCTTTCATTTCTACATATCATATTTCTTCCATTTCTACATATCATATTTCTTACATTCTTACATTTCTATATATCATATTACATCCATTTCTACATATCATATTTCTTACATTTCTACATATCATATTTCTTCCATTTCTACATATCATATTTCTTACATTTCTACATATCAAATTTCATCAATTTCTACATATCATATTTCTTACATTTCTACATATCATATTTCTTCCATTTCAACATATCATATTTCTTACATTTCTACATATCATATTTCATCCATTTCTACATATCATATTTCTTCCATTTCTACATATCATATTTCTTCCATTTCTACATATCATATTTCTTTCATTTCTACATATCATATTTCTTTCATTTCTACATATCATATTTCTTTCATTTCTACATATCATATTTCTTACATTTCTACATATCCTATTTCTTCCATTTCTACATATCATATTTCTTCCATTTCTACATATCATATTTCATCCATTTCTACATATCATATTTCTTCCATTTCTACATATCATATTTCATCCAATTCTACATATCATATTTCTTCCATTTCTACATATCACATTTCATCAATTTCTACATATCATATTTCTTCCATTTCTACATATCATATTTCATCAATTTCTACATATCATATTTCTTTCATTTCTACATATCATATTTCTTACATTTCTACATATCATATTTCTTCCATTTCTACATATCATATTTCTTCCATTTCTACATATCATATTTCATCCATTTCTACATATCATATTTCATCCATTTCTACATATCATATTTCTTACATTTCTACATATATTTCTTTCATTTCTACATATCATATTTCTTACATTTCTACATATCATATATCTTCCATTTCTACAAGTCGTATTTCTTCCATTTCTACATATATTTCTTTCATTTCTACATATCATATTTCTTACATTTCTACATATCAATCTTCCATTTCTACAAGTCGTTTTTACATTTCTACATATATTTCTTTCATTTCTACATATCATATTTTACATTTACATATCATATTTCTTCCATTTCTACATATCATATTTCTTACATTTCTACATATCATATTTCATCCATTTCTACATATCATATTTCATCCATTTCTGCATATCATATTTCTTCCATTTCTACATATCATATTTCATCCATTTCTGCATATCATATTTCTTCCATTTCTACATATCATATTTCTTACATTTCTACATATCATATTTCTTCCATTTCTACATATCATATTTCTTCCATTTCTACATATCATATTTCTTCCATTTCTACATATCATATTTCTTCCATTTCTACATATCATATTTCATCCATTTCTACATCTCATATTTCTTCCATTTCTACATATCATATTTCATCCAATTCTACATATCATATTTCTTCCATTTCTACATATCATATTTCTTACATTTCTACATATCATATTTCATCAATTTCTACATATCATATTTCTTACATTTCACCCTATCATATTTCTTCCATTCTACATATCATATTTCATCAATTTCTACATATCATATTTCTTTCATTTCTACATATCATATTTACATTTCTACATATCTATTTCTTCCATTTCTACAAACATATTCTTCCATTTCTACATATCATATTTCATCCATTTCTACATATCATATTTCATCAATTTCTACATATCATATTTCTTACATTTCTACATATATTTCTTTCATTTCTACATATCATATTTCTTACATTTCTACATATCATATATCTTCCATTTCTACAAGTCGTATTTCTTCCATTTCTACATATATTTTTTTATTTCTACATATCATATTCTTACATTTCTACATATCATATATCTTCCATTTACAAGTCGTATTTCTTACATTTCTACATATATTTTTTTCATTTCTACATATCATATTTTACATTTCTACATATCATATTTCTTCCATTTCTACATATCATATTTCTTACATTTTTACATATCATATTTCATCCATTTCACATATCATATTTCATTCATTTCAACATGTCTATTTTTACATTTCTACATATCATATTTCTTCCATTTCTACATATCATATATCTTCCATTTCTACAAGTCGTATTTCTTCCATTTCTGCATATCATATATCTTCCATTTCTACAAGTCTTATTTCTTCCATTTCTACATATCATATTTCTTCCATTTTAAGATACGTGTAACTTTTCCTTTCCTCCCCTTTCACCTCTCCAACTTATACATTTTTTTATCACCCAGCTCCACACGTCACATTTTGGTCCACGTTACAATCCATCTTCTCTTCAGCCATTTTCTTCTGCCCAACACATTTTGCTCCATTCGTTGAGGAACACGTCATGGACTTGTATTATACCAAATCAGTATGTGCCACGAGAGCTTATGTTGTTTCACATCCGGCACGTGATTTCATCCACGTTGTAACTTGTAGTATCAATTATTGCTAGACTATTGAATACGACAGACGTGTAATCTACAAACCAGGTTTCTATTTTTTTTTGATATTATTCATTTCTATTCTCATCCATCTCTAACTTAGTATTCATGTTTTAGTATTTAGTTTTATATTGTATTTTATTTGTCCTTGTCTGGACAAGATGGCAAAACATTTTTTAATTCATATTTTATAATCATTTTTGTTTCTTGTTCATGTAAAATTGCTATCTATTTGTTTCCGATCATATCGTCCGTTTATTCTGTTTTACTACAACCTGACCCAAGCTTCCTCCAGATCTGATCTGTCCTGACTACATCAGATCTGTAGTTTTACCACAACCTCACCCAAACTTCCTCAGATCTGATCTGTCCTGACTACATCAGATCTGTAGTTTACACAACCTCACCCAAGCTTCCTCAGATTTGATCTGTCCTGACTACATCAGATCTGTAGTTTTACTACAACCTCACCTAGCTTCCCCCAGATCTGATCTGTCCTGACTACATCAGATCTGTAGTTTTACTACAACCTCACCTAAGCTTCCCCCAGATCTGATCTGTCCTGACTACATCAGATCTGTAGTTTTACTACAACCTCACCCAAGCTTCCTCCAGATCTGATCTGTCCTGACTACATCAGATCTGTAGTTTTACCACAACCTCACCCAAGCTTCCCTCAGATCTGATCTGGTCTGACTACATCAAATGTGTAGTTTTACCACAATCTCACCCAAGCTTCCCTAAGATCTCTCTCTCTCTCGCGATCCCGGCCTAGACCGATGAACCAATTTTTATCATGAATTTTACCGTGTTTTTGAGTGACTCGTTCCCCTGTACAGCTTTTCGCGAAGCTCTGTGTTTCGTGGTCAGGTTTCGTTTCTTAAACTCAGCAACTGTTGACAATCCTGCAGAATGTGTTCTGCCGTCATGTCCGCCTTTTTACATGGGCACAGGCTAGTAGAACCTATTTTGAACTTGTTGTACATGTGGGCGCGTAGCCTGTTATGGCCGGTGCGGAGAAGTATTGCAACTTGTTTACTACGGGACAGACCATAGTATCCGTCACTGTTGGAGTGCTGGGGATGTTCTTTGGTCCACTTGTTTCTAAAGTGCGAACCGATGGTTGTTCTGGCTTCCTGGTAACTGATCTCGTGATCAGTCTTAGGTAGTTACGCCCTCTTTGGCTAGCTTGTCGGCCGTTCTGTTGCCACTTATATTGCAGTGCGATGGAATCCACTGAATGACGGTGCGTTTGAGTGATCGCGTTAGTTTATCGAGGGTCGTTTTGAGCTCATTCAGCTCAGTTTTGCCTACGCTTTTGAGTGTCGTGATTACCGATAGAGCATCGGTGAATATCACGACCTTGTTGCAGGATGTTCCCCTTCTCTCTAGGATCATTGCGGATTGTGCTATTATTGCTTCTCTTCTACTCGGAAGTTATTGGAGTATTTGCCTGTGGCAATCGATTTTGTAACCGTCACTTTCTTTGATAGTTTGATCACTATTCCTCCTCCACCATCACTGATTGCGTTCTTAGCCGACCCGTCCGTGTACACATGCGTCCACTTATTTTCGGGACATTCGGTTGATATATAGTGTTCTGTGGCCGCTCTTCGTTCGAAGTTTTCTTGATGCCTTTTTTTCAGTATGCCTGTGATTTATTCCTTAGTTCTGGCATTTTAGTTTTCCACGACGGGCACTTATCAGTTGCCGGGATTTGTTTTGGTTTGCATTGTGCTAGGACCGGATGGTCTGCATTCAATGCTTTTGCGATCTTTGTGAAGCTTTTCCTCTGGATTCTACTCCTTTCAAATTCATACATTCTTTCGTGCATTGGGTGGGAATCGAGGCGTTTAAGTTTTTCCGCTAGTACTAAGACTTTTCACGTGATTTCATCCACGTACTAACTTGTATCAATTATTGAGACTATTGAATACGACGGACGTGTAATTTACAAACCAGGTTTGAATTTTTAATTTATATTATTCATTTCTAATCTCGTCCATCTCTAACTTAGTATTCATGTTTTAGTATTTAGTTTTATATTTCATATTTGTTTTGTCCTTGTCTGGACAAGATGGCAAAACATTTTTTTAATTCATATTTTATAATCATTTTTTGTTTCTTGTTCATGTAAAATTGCTATCTATTTGTTTCCGATATATCGTCCGTTTCCTCTGTTTTACTACAACCTGACCCAAGCTTCCTCCAGATCTGATCTGGTCTGACTACATCAGATCTGTAGTTTTACCACAATCTCACCTAAGCTTCCTCAGATCTGATCTGTCCTGACTACATCAGATCTGTAGTTTTACTACGACCTCACCCAAGCTTCCTCCAGATCTGATCTGGTCTGACTACATCAGATGTGTAGTTTTACCACAATCTCACCCAAACTTCCCTCAGATCTCTCTCTCTCTCTCTCACGATCCCGGCCTAGACCGATGAACCAACTTTTATCATGAATTTTACCGTGTTTTGAGTGACTCCGTTCCCCGTACAGCTTTTCGCGAAGCTCTGTGTTTCGTGGTCAGGTTTCGTTTCTTAAACCTGCTAACCGTTGACAATCCTGCAGAATGTGTTCTGCCGTCATGTCCGCCTTTTTACATGGGCACAGGCTAGTAGAGCCTATTTTGAACTTGTTGTACATGTGGGCGCGTAGCCTGTTATGGCCGGTGCGGAGGAGAAGTATTGCAACTTGTTTACTACGGGACAGACCATAGTCTCCGTCACTGTTGGAGTGCTGGGGATGTTCTTTTGTCCACTTGTTTCTAAAGTGCGAACCGATGGTTGTTCTGGCTTCCTGGTAACTGATCTCGTGATCAGTCTGAGGTAGTTTACCGCCCTCTTTGGCTAGCTTGTCGGCCCGTTCGTTGCCACTTATATTGCAGTGCGATGGAATCCACTGAATGACGGTGCGTTTGAGTGATCGCGTTAGTTTATCGAGGGTCGTTTTGAGCTCATTCAGCTCAGTTTTGATAAGCTTTTGAGTGTCGTGATTACCGATAGAGCATCGGTGAATATCACGACCTTGTTGCAGGATGTTCCTTCTCTCAGGATCATTGCAGACGCTGCTTTATTGCTTCTCTTCTGCTCGGAAGTTATTGGAGTATTTGCCTGTGGCAATCGATTTTGTAACCGTCACTTTCTTTGATAGTTTGATCACTATTCCTCCTCCACCATCACTGATTGCGTTCTTAGCCGACCCGTCCGTGTACACATGCGTCCACTTATTTTCGGGACATTCGGTTGATATATAGTGTTCTGTGGCCGCTCTTCGTTCGAAGTTTTCTTGATGCCTTTTTTCAGTATGCCTGGGATTTATTCCCTTAGTTCTGGCATTTTAGTTTTCCACGGCGGGCACTTATCAGTTGCCGGGATTTGTTTGGTTTTGCATTGTGCTAGGACCGGATGGTCTGCATTCAATGCTTTTGCGATCTTTGTGAAGCTTTTCCTCTGATTCTGTCCTTTCAAATTCATACATTCTTTCGTGCATTGGGGGAATCGAGGCGTTTAAGTTTTTCCACTAGTACTAAGACTTTTCCGTCCCTTCGATCTGACATTGGTTGGATGCCTGGGATTGTTTCTATCGCCTTGATGGGCGTGGACTTCATGGCTCCAGTGATAATGCGCAAAGCACGGTTTTAACTGTTGGACACTTTGACGTATTGCTTGATGGATGCATTACTTCACGCAGCAATTCCGTACTCTAGGACTGGTCTCACTCTACCGGAGTAGAGTATTTTTAGCACTCTGGCGTTTGCTCCCCACGTGGAGCCTGCGAGTTTACGCATCATCGTGAGCCTGTGTCTCGCTTTCGCCGTAGCATTTTCAATTTGAGCGCACCACGTCAGCTTACGGTCGAGGGGACACGAGGTACGTTGGTTCTACTTTCTGGAAGATTATGCCCATTGACTTTAAGTATAATTTTGTAGGCCTTGCTGTTCTGTTAGAACACAGTGTAAGTCCCTCAGATCTGATCTGATCTGTTCTGACTACATCATATTGTTTTACTACAACCTCATCCAAAAGCCTCCATTCATTTTGTTCCATTCAAACAAATCTGTTACCTCTTCTGGTGTAATGTGTTCGTGTTCACGGATTAGTCTGACATCGTTACACAATGTCGTCCACTTGTTGGTTTGTTGATACTCATGCATACTTTTAGATGGTGCTGGATAACAGAGACTTACGGTTAATGGATGTTTTATGTATATATATATATATATACATGTATAATTCCTCTAGAATCGTTACAGATTACATAGGGCATACAATCGATTTCTCCAAACCACTCTATCCCGGACTCGTCCAATTTCCTCCATGGAATAGAGACCGATATTTCTTCCTCTCTGCAAAATTCGTTTCAGGTCTCCTTATGTTGTCTTCTATTTCTTGAACCCTTTGTAATCCCATGTCAATGCCTGCTTTGATAGTCTTTGATCATTTCTTCTCAGGTTGCGTACAACATGTCTCCATCTTCTCCTTCTTATGACAGTTGTTACTATAGTCTGTCCATTAATTCGTGATCACGTTTGAAATTGATTTTCTCGAAACTACCTGTTGGATCTCAGTGATTTTTGCAAGCAGCCTTAGAATATCCATGACGCTAGAGAAATATTTTTTTCCAAGAAAATTTGATGTAGTTTGAAATATTTCTTCTTCAGGTTATATTAAAATCAACTCACCGGATTGTACACAATAGTAACAGATCTACGGTACACAGACGCGTTGTTCTAAAAATACATTATGGTAACATTGAAATATCGTGAGTAAACAACAATTTCACGAATTCCCGTGCACCTAACCCAGTCGACTTTGAAAGCGGAAAGCATATGACGTTATAATTGGGATACCGTTGTATAGTTATAGGTGTATCTCGCTATTTGTATGAAGCTATTGTATCATATTTGTTGGCTTATCAAAACTGACATTGATATCACATTCATAATGAGTCTGAAGTGCACATTTATAACAATGCAGAAGGTTACAGTTTTACTATACCAACACTTCCGTAGGAATCTACAGAGGTCATCTATATTGCGATATTCATAACCCTGAGAAACGAACGCAACTGGCGCTTGGTCTGAATAGAGAATCCTTTTCCCGATGGATTAAACAGGACACAAAGTGCACTAATGTCAAGCAAGGAAGGAAAAGAACAATTGACGACTTTGACATAGATGTCATAAGACGGGAGCTCTTGAAAATGTTTGCGACAAATAAACTTGTTACTCTCAGGAAACTGAAATTAAAACTGCAATCAGATTGCAGCATAGACATTCTAAAAGTACTCTATGGAAAATTGTAAGAGCCGCCGGCTTCACCTTCAGAAAAACTATAGGCGGCAGAAATATTATTTGTGAAAAGCCACATTTAATTGCTGCCGGAAGTAAATACCTGAGGCAGATCCGTGAGCGGCGGAGGCAAGGCTTTGATATTGTATATTTGGACGAATCCTGGGTCAATGCTCACCATACTAATGCTAAAGAATGGCAATCAGTAGACGGTGAACAGAAGAGAAAAATACCAAGCAGCAAAGGCCAGCGTATTATACTAACACATGCAGGAAGCAGTGAAGAAGGTCTTGTCCATGACGCTGGACTTATTTTCCAATCAAAAGTACCGACGGTAGGGGCTACCACACAGAAATGAATGGACATATTTTCAGGCACTGGATGGAGAAAGATCTACTTCCAATTCTAAACAGACCATCATGCTTGGTAATGGATAATGCATCCTATCACAACGCAGTATCAGCGTAAGACAAAGTACCAACTGCATCAAATACAAAAGATCAAATTAGGATTGCTAAGGAAAATGTCAGCTTCGATGATACATATTTGAAACCGAGTTGTTGCACCTGGTGAGGATGATAAATAAGACAAAGGTGTTTCATATTGACAAAATCATTGCGGAATACGGCCACGCGTCTTTGCGACTACCTCCATATCATGCTCACCTCAATCCGATAGAGCTTGTCTGGGCTAAAGTAAAAGGGCAAGTTGCCGAACAGAACAGGACGTTTAAAATGTGTGATGTTGAAGTTCTGACACGTGAGTCCTCTCAATGATAGACATGCAGTTCTGGAAGAAGTGTGTTGAACATGTGCTCGAGAGGAAGACGAGTACTGGCACCGAGATGGATTACAATTTATCCAGCCAGTAACAATTATCAACCTCATGGAATCGTCAGATTCGGGATGATACAAATCATATTTTGATTGCAGACTGAGAAATAGCAACGTATACATTTCATATCCAAATGCGTCTACCATCATACAATTTGTGGTGAAGTTAAGACACCATGGGGTCTAATGGTGACCGAAGGGGAGGACTAACTGTTGCATTTTGTATCCAAGTTCACGATTGCACATAAAGGGCAAAACACTTAATTACTTGACCTATCAAGTTAATATGAAGATACACCTCTGAATAGAATTGACATGAACAAATTCTAGGGATTACTGTAAAATCTAAAATTTGAGCCCCGTATTTGCAATTGTCATAAAAGATCAAAGGAATTCGCCGATGTGCAAAATCCATAGCATCTATGGACTACTGGTTAGCTTTATTTTAGCGTCATGGATATTCTAAGGCTGCATGCAAAAATCACTGAGATCCAACAGGTAGTTTTCGAAAAAATCAATGTCAACCGTGCTCACGAATTAATGGACAGACTATAGTGGTTGACCAATCTGATTTTATCACTTCTCCTGAATTCGTTCCATTTTATGTTCATTACTTTTCGTAGACATCTATTTTCAAATTCATTCAACTTGCTTTCTATATGTTATAGTTCAGTAGGTATTGTGAATAATATAACAAACACTATATGACTTCTTTTGTCTGTAGTAACCTGTATTTTACATACTTATACTCCACCTTTCTGCCATCTTGTCTGTTGTTCTCTTCCGTCCGGTGCTAACCTACGTCAAACTCGTGCACTGTTGTTCTGTCTTCGCTACTGTTTTGCACGCCAAAATGTGCAGCCTTTCTTTAGTATGTCTCGTCTGTTACTATTACTGGTTTACTGTCTATTACCGTCTTATGCCTATGGCATCCTATCATAGACCTACTAGTCGATTTGTTGCCGTCCTGGCAAGATACACATCATCAATATGCTGGGTTTGAGGTTTTCTTACTTGTGCACTTTAGATGCCATGATATCGTTCATCTTGTCAGGAACACAAGTTAGATGACCTAATCATCTATTACTCGTGTGGTGTATGTTGAACCTTGAAGACAACATTCCAAGCCTAACATTGTAATGGTCTCGTGACATTGTCAAGTCAGTCCCTATTGTTTAAGTATTGAATTTTTAAAAAAAACTTGTAAGTCCACATAGAAACTACCAGCGTGAGCCGAACATATTATCAAAACTTATTTAACATCATTAACGCAACATAATAATGAACCTTGGTCATGAAAAATTAGTATCAACCGATTTAATTGTCGCCCTCGACAATCAACAACATCAAAGACCATCCTAGGGAATGATGACTTGGTTTGTCAGTTCCCTTTACATGACAACAGCAGACTGGTATGTGTTGGATGGGAGGGACTAAATCTCACACGTCATGAGACGCGGTCCCCTCGATCATGCTGGAATTCTGACAAAGACACGAGTGATATGTATTATCCATCCCTATCCCGTGAAATGTACCAATACAGAAAGTATAACCGTTGATGTCGACTTAGAACGTCTTGGCAGTTACTACTGTTGTCACCAACTAAATATATTTATGCGGTATGTATAGAAATATCGATATAAAATAACAGAAGAATATAATACCAACAATAACGAACAAATCATCGAAAACGATTACATAACCTGGTAATTAATGAAATAACTAAAACGTATATGCAAGTAATATGGTAATGACATCATTATTAGTGAAATAACAAGGATTGGACTGGGCACATCTCGTGTAGAGCCAATCATTTCTGAGACTTTTGGAATTGAGAAATTATCCATTCGTCGAATAGGTATATATTTGGTCTGATTCTGGGGTCTGAACCTGGGTCCAGAGAACTCCACATGTCTTTGGACATGGGCATTTTCTGGAATTCTGTTTATTTTTATATTATTGACACGAAATATATCTTACTATGAACCATGATTCCATATTGTCTTTCATCTTCAAAGTCCAGTAGCCAACTCAATAATACACTAAACGTGGGTCATGCACATGTTATTGTTCTTGAACGTTACTGCAGTATCAATATAAGTTCATAGCTGCATAACGTTTCACAACACCGCAATCTCGACCCAAACGTGAAATGACTCGTAGGAACTTTCTAAATGATACTGTCCGTTGATGAGTTCCTACACTAAGCCTTATCATGATATCTCTCAACGTTACATCTGGATACATTTGAACAGGAACTCTTCTGGAGAATGGTTGATACATGTGAACCTTGTATATACCGTTTCATTTACAAAACAGATCAGTTGTTGCGCAGTTGACAGCAGCAAAGGAATGTATATGCTAGTTGAAAAGGAATACCTATATATACCGTTTAATTTCTAAATTAGTTCAGTTACAGATGGATCATATACTGATGCCGATCTCTCGTTATCACGTAGACTAACCCGTGCATGAAAGGAACACTGCCAAGGAGGTTTATGTTCATTAAAATCCCGTGCGGGGTTTCTCCATACACCCACTCTCACTGTGTTGCGGAATGATTCTCGCAAATTCTTAGACATAAATCCGTAGACGATAGGATTAACACAGGAGTTGATGTACGTCATTAGCCATAGAGTTTGTCTCATATGCTTAAAATCGCCCTGATTGAGATGATAAACAACTTCAAATGTCCCTATCACGTTATTTAGCATTATGGGCCGCCAACAGATGGCATGGACAGCAACAACAAACACCAGCATCTTCACAACTTGTTTCCTTGTGCAGTCTTCGTTCACAGAACACAACGATTTGCTAAATATGGGTATAAAGCTTAGTAAAAAAATACGTCCTTGTGAGTTTTGAGAATAAGATGATGCTCGATGGGGCAGTGCTGCCCTTGAGGTTGAGAATTGGTACTTGACTTGCCACAGTCTTCTGCATATGCCCGTGTAAGCATACACAATGAGGTTCAATGGCAGAGCGAATGCCACAATAAATATATAGATACTGTAAATCCTGGCTACTGCAGGTGAGTCCCAGTTTTCTACACAACAATATCCTTTTCCAACTTCTTCAAGCAAACGATGTGGATGGAGTTTCTTTTCAACAACAGCAGACTGAGATATTCCATTGTCATTTGAATCCGCTTGAGGCTTAATAAGTCTCAAGGCATTGGCTGTTGATTGACAACTAGAACTTCTACGGGGGATCAGTGTTGAGTTGTAAATCCTAGCTTTAAACAGTTGTCGTATTTCACGTTTACCAGGTAAAATTTCACTTAAATAAGATACATTTTCATAATCTTGCAGTTCTAATACTTCTGTGCTCATATCATCTATATTTGAGCTATGGTCATTACTTTCCACATTCCTACCGCTATCAACCACAGACATCTGATGTCCTTTCAACTTCTTTTTGACTGGTTGTTTTCGTTGTTTGGCTGTGGCTTGAAAGCCAGATACTTTCCGTTTCTTACATTTTGAAGGTTTGATTTTGCTAGTAACATGGGCATTGAGACAATTTTCACTAATCTGTTTTGAAATATCAAAAGTTTGTTTCCATTGTTCCTTATTGTCCTCATTGTGTTCATTGTCAATATTGCTAGCTTCACTAACAGTCATGTTACTAACACTGTTCAACGGATACTGAAAATTGTCATTAGCAGAATCATACTTTTCAGTGACTACAGTATCCAATATATTATCAATTTGTTTGAAGGCTGGCTCTGTGCCATCAATTGACTCAGGCAATTGGTCATTAATCTGATATTGGCATGTGATGCATTCTGACGCAGGTCGTGAAGTGGTAATACTACTGGAAGATACACATGTAACTGTGTCTACTGAAATATTGCTGAATCAGCACTGTCAATGTTGGTCCGAATATCAACAATCAATTTCATATCAGCTGTAGTGATTATGTTTCTTTCAGAAGCATTGTTAGTGTTGCCTTGCTCATGTGTACAGACACATCTGGGGATACATCTTAAAACTTTTAAATATGTTTTTATTTTCTGTGACTTCAATTGCAGTCGATTCTGCTGAAAAATGATGTGAGGAACTCCTGGCCAAGGGGAAGGCTGCAAGGAAAATCAAAGACGCATCTCCGTCATACAAATTTGACTTTTGTTGTGTCCTTTTTATTGGTTTGGTTACTTTCTCATCAGAAGTTACATGAGATGTAAACTGTAACTGGGCTTTTTCAGAACAAGGATGTGGCATTACTATCATTGAGAACATCTTGGGAATGAGGCTGATCTTTGGTCAATAAGGCTTGTACAGGTGATAGTTTATCACTAGCTGGCTTATTAGCATGTGTTGACTTCTTTGACGTGTTCATAAGTTGCGTGAATTGTTGTGAGACGTTATTTTGTGATAAATTTACCTTTGACATCTATGAGTAGCTATCAGGTTGAATGGAAACAATGCTACTAGACTGTAATGAAAAGTGAATTTTAGCGAGACTTGTACTGTCAAATGATGCGGTCGACTTTGTGTTCCCTCTCAACATTGACAACTGTTCCTGTCTTGTATTTTGTACAGCGCGGGGTGTATCTTGTGGCAAACAATGCCCTAAAGATTCCTGCGGTTCAGAAATATGAGATCCCATAGCAGCAGCTGGTGGATCTAAAGACACCAAATGGGACCATGCAGAACGTTCATGGGAGACAGGGAGATGCCCTGGGTGATCCATGTTTGAAGATCGAAACCAGCAAGACTGAGCACGATGTCCCGGTTTGCCGCAATGTGAACACCACGAACGAGGTGATTGGTTGGATGACCGGGCTTGATATACCCTGGGATCCGCTATTCTGATAGCGTTGTTGTTATTCCCATACCGTAGCTGGGTTGTGAGTAGTCGGACTTGCTGCTGCAAGACATTTAGTTGTTGTTGGTTGTCCGATCTAGGTAACGGAGTGACCTCCCAGCGGATTGCTGCATCTCTAATATTCAGAAATGAGATGTCAGGTTCGTTGAGTACCCTCTCAGATAACAGTTTGGAGGACAATGTATCTTGTAGCTGCGAAATAAAATGGTCACGTAAAATGTTTTCTTCAATATGCAGTCCTCCTCTCCTGAGCCAATGTGGCTCTGTGATATAAATCAGAGAGGCGGTGTGAAAATGCTCTAGTTGATTCGTTTACATTTTGCGTAGTAGCGTAAAGGGCCGCCAGCACGGAATGTGCGCGTTCTTTTTCCCTGATTGTCCTATTAGCTTTTGTAATAGCCTGTTAGGATCTTTTTCTAACAGCATATGGATGCGTAACTCGCTTTTTATGTCAGAGGTTACGTGATCCATGATGGATAGTATTTTATCCTCTGCGTCCATGAGGTTGTACTTCCATACATTTTGAATCTGTCGGGCGAATTCATCAACAGTGGGTCCATTTGACCACCCAAAAATATGTATCATACCTTCAATGTTGCGTACTGAACAGCCTGGTGGTTGTGTGTGGTCAGGTGTAGCATCCTGTATGGTTCTCGTACCTGGTCACTGGTGGCTGCATCTTCGATTGCTTCCTCCAATCTATTGGAGCGAGTATTTTTAAAGGTCATTTTATAACTTGGCAGAATATAGTCGTAATTATAGTTGTCGTTGAGTGGATAAACTGACAACTAAGAATGACGTCCGACGTAGTGGTTACAACACACTTTACACAGCATAAAGTAGTACATATGATATAGTATAGTATATAATACTGAACAAACCGTGTTCAATTCTGGTCCAAAATACAGTGGGCACGATCTATTTTTATATATCTGACACCATTTGTTATAGTTCAGTAGGTATTGTGAATAATATAACAAAGACTATATGACTTCTTTTGTCTGTAGTAACCTGTATTTTACATACTTATACTCCACCTTTCTGCCAGCGTGTCTGTTGTTCTCTTCCGTCCGGTGCTAACCTCAGTCAAACTCGTGCACTGTTGTTCTGTCTTCGCTACTGTTTTGCACGCCAAAATGTGCAGCCTTTCTTTAGTATGTCTCGTCTGCTACTATTACTGGTTTGGTTATTGGTTATTGGACTAAACTGATGTCATTGCACCCCGGGCAGACCCATAGGTGCTCAGTCTCCCCAACAGATATCGAAGAGTATGCATACTGATGGTTCCTGTTACTCGCTGATTAAACACACCTCTCACTCTGCCTCTCAGGCATCCAGTTCGACTTGAACAACGGGTAACTCCAAACTGTTTAAATCTCTTGATCGATTCAACATCGATTTTAGTGTCCTCATCCAAGAGAGCTGTTCTGGCACAGCCCTCCCCCTTGGCCAGGAGTTCCTCACGAAATTACTGGTTTACTGTCTATTACCGTCTTATGCCTATGGCATCCTATCATATATATATAAAGTATACCTTATTTTTCCTAATTAACATATTTTCAGAAAATGTCTACAAGTTGAGTCTTATCATCCTGATGATTGTTGTAGTATGCTGCTCCCAGGAAGAGATCAGAGAAAATGAACAAAGAGATAATATCCAAGCGCAATGGTTCGTATCTTCTTATATATTGTGATATATTATCATTATCATCATGTGTTAGCATAGTAGATCACAACCGGATTCTGGACAGATCAATTAAAGCTAACATGGTCATCGTTAGAATAGACATCACTTGATTACAGACCGATCAGCAGGTACAAGTAAAATGGCCATTGTTAGTCAAAAGTTGTGGACATGGTGACAGCCTCAGGTCGACCGATATGATCATTAAAAATATTCACAATGACGCATGAAAGTACACAGAAGAGGAAATCAAGAATAATTAAACTGACCACTACTGTCTTGATAATTATTAAAGTTAATGTATGAAAATGTATGTACGAGTAGAAGAAGAAATAGCATTGAACTGACCACTACTGTCTTGATAATTAATAATGTGACTACTACCTAGGGAATATTAATGTGACTACTCTGAGATGGAGAGCCGCTGTAGCATAGTTGTTAGTGAACTCGCTTCTCAAGGCTGGTGGTCTGGGTTCAGCCTCGCAATGGAATTTTTTCCTGACCGCGACGGCTCTCAGGTCGACCCACCCTCAACTGGGTACCAGACATGCTCTGGGAAAGTAAAGACGACCGGCGTGATGCTGACCACATCACCCATCGTGTGCCGACGGTCAATGAAAATACAGGCCTAACACTGTATTGACTCTGAGATGCTATGGAATACCAGACAAAATAATAAACATTGTCAAGAACCTCAATGAAGTTTCACAGTGTTCCGTCCGCGCTGATGATGGCCACACCGACTGGTTTATAGTTTAAACCAGAGTAAAACCAGGCTAAAAATTGCCAATCTACGCGATGATTTGAAGTGGCGAAAATTTTGCAGGGGCGAAACTGTCATCAATTGGGTAGAAAATGTCAACTAGAGGATTTGGATTTTGCAGATAATATTGCATTGTTAAGTAAAAACAACCGAGATATGCAAAGAAAAGCAGATTACTTGTCATCTATAGCATCAACAGTTGGACTGCAGATAAGATATGAAAAGACACACATAATGAAATTACCATGACAAGTAATGCAGATATCACCATGGAATCTAAAATGATAAAATAACAGAGCAGTTCACATATTTAGGTAACAATTTTGATTGCAGAGGAAATGTTAAAAAAGAAATTATGCTACGAATTGTTAAAGTAACATCAGCTTTTAAAAGTCTAAAAAAAAATATGGAACTGCAAGCTATATTGTATTAAAACTAAATTAAGAATTTTCAATTCAAATGATGTAGCAATCCTAACATATGCTAGCGAGAGCTGGAAAATGAATAAAGATATAGAAAGTAAGTTGAATGCATTGAAACAATAATGAACATAAATGGAACGAACTCAGAAGTGATGAAATCAGAGAAATGTCTGGTCAACCCTAGTAACAAGGTTATAGAAGGAGAACATGGAGATATGTTGGACACACCTTAGAAGAAATGATCAAAGAATATCAAAGCAGGCATTGAAGTTGGATGCACAGGGTTTAAGAAAGAGATGACGCCCTTAGATGACGCTGAAAAGAACTTTGCTAAGAGATGCAAGAAATATTGGTCTCAGTTCCATAGAGGAGATTGAACGAGTTGCCTAGGAAAGAGCGGTATGGAGAAATTGTATGCATGCCCTATGTAACGTATAACGGTACGAGAGGAATTATTTAGTATAAAGTCCATATTTTCAGAAAATCTCTGAGGGCCACAGAAAAGTGGTTTTACCGAAGAATGATGCGAATCCCATTGACTGCTAAAATGACTAATATTGAGGTGTTAAATGATATCCAGACACAGAGAAAGCTTATCATCAATATAAGAAGGAGGCAGTTATAATTTTTCCGGCTTGTGATGAGGAGGGGAGGTTTAGAACACATTGTGACAACTGATAAAATCGAGGGTAGAGGAAAACAGAGAGAGAAAATTTTGAATAGACTGACTTCTTGGCACGGTAGAGCGTCAATATCTGAGTTGATAGCAAACACCAGCGACAGAGATTTGTGGAGATCCATGATCGCCTAAGCTAGCGGGCAGGCACCTGATGATGCTGATATTCTTATGGATATCTTTGTGTTGAAACAAGGTCTATCCAATTATCATATTGTTTTCTCTGCAAAGATCTCAGAAGCGTTCTATATTGTCATTCCTGGTTCCTGTCCCAAATTTTCTCAAGCAGCTTTTATTTTCATTGTTCCTGGATCCCACTTTTACGTTTATATCTTCCAACACATCAACATTAGTCATTTTAGCAGTTCATGCATGAATGTGTTGATGTGTTGGAAGATATAAACGTAAAAGTGGGATCTAACCTCAACCCATGCATGGGATTCTAATCATTCTTCTGTAAAACCACTTTCGGCCCTAGAATTTTTCAATCTGTGTATTCATTGTCCATAACTCGCATAACTGCTATATAGGGTTGCTAAAAATATACCATACGATGGACGAGCATTTGTATGTGTCCTGTTGAGCTGTCGTTAGTTCCCTCCGTTCAGTCGTTTTTGTGATGGTGTTTTCAGCGGTGTTAAAACCGTTGTACACCTCTCATCACACATTACTGCAATGAATCTCAGAGACTCGGCTGCGTCCACCTATGGAGCACCAAAGCAGTCTCCAGAGCACATCTTGCAAGACTGCCTCAGAATTAGAATGGACATTTAGCCAAGAGAAACAACCCTTCATAATAAACTATGAGGTACCAGTAAAGACCTCCCTGTTTATGACACATACCGGAGTAGTCGCATAGCAGAAGTTGATCGCAAAAAGAAGTAGAAAAACATACCTGATCCCAGTGACCATGCACTCTGTCTAAAACCACAGTTTAAGTTCTCTTATTTATTTAACCAAGTGTCAACCATAAATTCTAATTTTATTGAATTTTCTAAACCTCAGTCATATTCACTTATTCATTTATCTAAGCCTCAGTCATGTTCATTTATTCATTTATCTAAGCTTCAGTCATGTTCACTCATTCATTTATCTAAACCTCAGTCATGTTCATTTATTCATTTATCTAAGCCTCAGTCATGTTCACTCAATCATTTATCTAAACCTCAGTCATGTTCATCTATTCATTTATCTAAGTCTCAGTCATGTTCACTCATTCATTTATCTAAGCCTCAGTCATGTTCACTCAATCATTTATCTAATTTGTATTCTCATCAAATTATTTTCTATTAGCCATGTCACCAACATCCAACTTCTTGTCTACAATATCTACCGGACATGTATTTCTGCATGTTTTTTTTTCTAAAATATCCTTAATGTTGTATTCTTAAACACATCGTTCATCTTCAACTATTCAATAGCAGAAGGGTGCACCGAACCTAATTGGTTCAGGTGTTTCAATGGCCCATGTGCCACTATCCATAATAAATACAACGGACTTGACAATTGTGGTGATAATTGGGATGAGTTATTCAACAGTATGTTTGGGTCAACTCTTTGCTCAAAGTAACACAAGTACCTGTATCTCCACACCCACACACACATACACTCTTACACACACACACACATACACCCATGCACACTCACACACATATATATTTGCAGTTTATCACTACAAGTATCCCCCCTAGAATATCATAAGGGAAGTAATATATATATATATATACAGTTATCAGTTATATGAGGACTATCATCATAGCACTCGGACATGTCCATAGGTGCACCGGTCTCCGCCTCAGCAAAACTAGCAGCGTCCAGCGGCCCAACACTCCAGTTCGGTAGTGATTAATCAATCTACTTGCATACCTGGTATGTCACTCTTTTCGGGCTGCACCAATATTGACACCCATCTCTTTCAATCTGGTCAGCGAGTTGGATTCACAGCCCTGAAACTCCTCTGTTCGGAAAGACTCTCTCAATGCGGGAAGAATGTCATTTCGATCCATGGCTGCTACCTCTGATACTGTAGCCAAGCCAACCAATCAATCAGCTCGTTTATTACCCCTAACTCCTGCGTGCTCTGGGACAAAAATGAAAGTGATTTATCTGATCATTGTCTGTACCAGTACCTCCACCCAGTTACGTCTCACCATTCCAGATTCAACTTTACGAATCATGCTCATGGAGTCACTGAGTATGAAAACACGAGAGTAGTTGTGAGATGCCAACCATTTCACCGCCTCGGTAACCGCCCGAACCTCCATTGTCAAACTACTGGTGGTTGTTGCGTAGGCCCCACTGGCCTCTCTTATTATTTTTCCTCCTGAGCGTGCTCAAAAGCCCACGCAACGCGTTGTTTGGCGAATGACTGAACCATCTGTGTAAATAACCGCATCTGTTTCATTGATGATGTCATTCAAGAGGGCATCCACCTCCAAGTTAATCAGTCTAGATTATTTTAAACGCAGTTTTTCTTAATTGATGTAATAACGGTGAAAGCAGTATGAAATTGAGGCGGCATAGCAATCCATTCCTCTCCTGTTTCAATTCCGAAAGGATCACATATTTTCCTGAGAGTATCTGCCATGATCTGTCTCTCTTGAGTCTACACCCTTTCTCCTTAATGAGTTCATCATGGAGAGAATGTTCCTTGTTTGCGTTAATTCGTAGATATGATCGAACCCTCCAAGTTTCAATTCTGTTAGCAATAGTGGGGAGGTCAAGAAGGAGTCTCATTGACACTCCTGGTGTATCTTTGGTGCATCCCAGAATGATGCGCATAGCCTCATTCTGAATTCTTTCCAGTCTCACTGTTTGCGTAGGACTAATTGTTAAAAAGGGTGGAGACTGCAGTAAAACTTGGAAAAATAGGTAAACACGTAAAAAAAAAGTACTATAGTTTTACAAAATACAGAAACAGTGACGATAAAAAGCAACGTTTCGACCAAAAGGCTTTTATCAAGCAAACAATACAACAAGAATGACGAATTTTGAGGAACAGTAAAATGGGACGATTACATGGAAACATAAACCATCTAATGAAAATCTGGGAATAAAACGAGTAACGAAATGAGTGCAAAACCGAAAGTGGAAAGAAGAGAAAAAATATAGTGGATAAATGACACATATGGAGCAAACACACATATAGATAACAAGGCACGAGATAAGACAGTACTAAGAAGCATAGGAATGTAATGCGTTGAGTCCAAGAGGTCGCAAAGTGCCATAGAATGAAAAAACGATTCTCCGGGCGAATCGACTGCGATCATCGAGGAACATGATCGGATGGCTGTGACCTGGACATCGTCAGCTCCTGAATGGCCAGTATCTTTGAAATGAGTGGCCTTAACTTTCTTAACTTTCCACCCTCATAGTTCCCTGGTGAAAAGGTCTTATTCCATCATCTCCTATTCTTCAGTCTGATCCTGAGACACGTTCAGTCTTCCAACACTATCCTTTGGTGGCCTACAGACGGGACCGAAGCCTCAAGAATTCGTTGGTACACAGTCGCCGCCTTAATATCCTGAGTCACTTTGGCACCATCCAGTGTGGCCGTCGGCGCTGTAATACATGTGCACATGTAATACAGACCCCCACTGTCTCTTTTCCTAAAGGTACGTATGCCATTCAAGACAGTTTCACTTGTGAGTCCCGCAATATCATCTATGCCATCACCTGCAAACGATGCAACAAGGCCTATATTGGTGAAACCGGTAAGAGGCCCAGTGACCGATTCGCCCAACACTTACGCGATATTCGCCATCGCTCTGTGACTCTGTGGCCACTCATTTCAATGATACTGGCCATTCAGGAGCTGACGATGTCCAGGTCACAGCCATCCGATCATGTTCCTCCGATGATCGCAGTCGATTCGCCCTGGAGAATCGTTTTATTTCATTCTATGGCACTTTGCGACCTCTTGGGCTCAACGCATTACATTCCTATGCTTCTTAGTACTGTCTTATCTCGTGCCTTGTTATCTATATGTGTGTTTGCTCCATATGTGTCATTTATCCACTATATTGTTTCTCTTCTTTTTCCCCTTTCGGTTTTTGTGTGCACTCATTTCGTTGTTCCTTTTGATTCCCAGATTTTCATTAGATAGGTTTATGTTTCCACATGTAATCGTCCATTTGTAGTGTTCCTCGAAATTCGTCATTCTGTTGTATTGTTTGCTTGATAAAGGCCTTTGGTCGAAACGTTGCTGTTTATCGTCACTGTTTCTGTATTTTGTAAAACTATAGTACTTTGTTTTTACGTGTTTGACTAATTGTTAGGAGATTGCAAGCATATTCTATACATGACAGAACAATACCTTGGTACAGGAGCACAAGAAGGCGTTGTTCAATGTTAGCAGCCGCCATGATTCTCAGTGCAGATAGTGCGTTGCGAGTCTTGGCAATAACTTGGTCGATATGGTCCTTAAAAGCATAAACTGCGATCAAATTTTACACCCCAAAAAACTCATAGATGCTTTTGGTGAATGTATGTCCATCCAAAGTGACATGTGGTGTCAGACCTATCAATGTGATTATTTAGGGGGAACCATGATAGCACAGCTTTTTTATGGTTTTTTCGTTGCACCAGAAACATCACACCAGGCCATTATGCGGTTTAGTTCTTCCTGGAGTTTATTAGCAATTTCATCCCTGTTTCTCCCTGTCTGTACACCATGATATCGTCTGCAAATGACAGTGTTCGTCCCCTGCCAGATAATTGCTGCTTCGTAATCATTATGGTGAATACATTCAATAGTACTGGAGATACTGGGGACCCCTGGGGTAGTCCTGGTGAAATTTTTTGTCGGCACAGAGTACCAATTACCACACCTGAGTGCCACTTTTCTCTCGAACATCGTAAGTGACGACTGAGGTAGTAACACTTCCACCTACAAGACATGTCGTAAGTGACGACTGAGGTAGTAACACTTCCACCTACAAGACATGTCTTAAGTGACGACTGAGGTAGTAACACTTCCACCTACAAGATATGTCGTAAGCGACGACTGAGGTAGTAACACTTCCACCTACAAGACATGTCGTAAGTGACGACTGAAGTAGGTGCAACCTTCCTTAGTAAATAAACAAGTTTCGCAGATGTGCTGTTCTACTTGTAGGCGTATAACTGTCACAATGTACAATCGCTCATAGACTCGGATCACATACAGATCACAAAGAGGGGTTTCACAATTGGTCGATATGGAGCGTTCGAAGTAGTAGATGGCGCCAAATAACATAATCTGTAGAATCGATGTGTACTACGTCATAAAGATGGTGTACGGAGGCAGGTGCCTTTTGTTGTGGCCAACTGGTTAAGACGATTACATTGTTTTTCGAAGATCAGGTTGAAATGTGGACCGCGTTGTTTGGTTCACGAGACATTTTTTTCTCTGAGATGCAAAGAAATGCTGCTGTAGTTTCGGAGCTACTCTCAGCACGTGGTAGTTCTGCCGACGGGGGACCCAGACGGAGCTACTCTCAGCACGTGGTAGTTCTGCCGACGGGGGACCCAGAAGGAGCTGCTCTCAGCACGTGGCAGTTCTGCCGACGGGTCACCCAGACGGAGCTACTCTCAGCACGTGGTAGTTCTGCCGACGGGGGACCCAGACGGAGCTACTCTCAGCACGTGGTAGTTCTGCCGACGGGGGACCCAGACGGAGCTACTCTCAGCACGTGGTAGTTCTGCCGACGGGGGACCCAGACGGAGCTACTCTCAGCACGTGGTAGTTCTGCCGACGGGGACCCAAACGGTGCTACTCCAGCACGTGGTTAGTTCTGCCGACGGGGACCCAGATGGAGCTACTCTCAGCACGTGGTAGTTCTGCCGACGGGGACCCAGACGGAGCACTCTCAGCACGTGGTAGTTCTGCCGACGGAGGAGCCAGACGGAGCTACTCTCAGCACGTGGTAGTTCTGCCGACGGGGGACCCAGACGGAGCTACTCTCAGCACGTGGTAGTTCTGCCGACGGAGGAGCCAGACATATGGAGAAACTCCGTGAGATGAAGTCAACATTATTTTAAAACTGTCTAATGTTAAGTCTGAGAAACTATAATGACTTGTTTTCTTAATGTTAAAACTTTTCATAAACAAATAAAATACAAATAACCAACTACAAAATTGTGATGGTGATGTTTCTACAAACATATTACTATTACTAATTTAACACACCGTTTCTTTTTTCTTATTACACTTAGGTTAGGACCAACGTTGCCTTGACAACCGGAGATGCCATGACAGAGGACTGAATAATCCCGTACTCTTGAGTTTGCATGCAACGGAGATTAAAAAATGAATTAAAAACACGAATTTCTTTTAAACAAACGAATTGTTATATCTTACATGTTTTGTTTCGTTTTCTCAGTTTAATGTTGAAGCATAACAAAGATTACTCTCAGATAGCTGGCAACAGAATTATTGCATTGCAAAATACGACAGGCAAACTTCTTGAGAAAATAGTAGCACGTCGACTGGCATGGGACCTCGAAAGTCGTCATATCTTCCCACCCACTATCGGAGGTTACAGCTCTGGGAAAGAAACATGGCGCAACGCTGCGGTCTTTGTATGTAATGGCATCGAGGGTTTCCATGCAGGTATTGAAATATGTGCAGCGATCATTGATTTGAAAGACGAATACAACAGAGTGCCCAATAATGATCTCATGCACTAACCTATTAAACTCACTAATATAACCCACCTCAGTTCTTCCGGGAATTTTTTACCTGGCGCCAAAACGCAACTTTACATTTTACACTTCTGTAACATTACCGTGCTCGGTTGTTCAAGGGACGACAGCTTCGTTAAGCACAAGGACACAACTTAACTTATGTGCTCGTCCAATCTTACCCAATAGATGTATATGCGCTTTGCACCCGATACGAAGTTTACGGATCTTTCCTTGTTTCGCCACGAAACGTTACAGCGTTCTCGGAGACACTTGGAAATTGTGGTGCGATTACTGACTCGTTACATCGTTCTCATGGATTCTTGACAGTTTTCCTGTAAAGATCACACTTGAAGGATCTAATCTTCAAGTACATCTGAGGCCGGCGTAGTCTCGACAGCATGATAGAGGCAGTCAAATGGTAGAAGCAAACCTTCACGCAAAAAATCAGCGCTATACCAGGCGTCATGGCTAACGTCTGAATTTACAGCGGGCGAGCGCAGAAGAATAAGAAGAGATTAGCTAAGCACTGGCAATATGTATGGAAACACACTCTGAGTGTAGAGGAGGAGATAGTAATCGTGTCTTAGGTATTAAATAGTAGTTCACGATTAACATTATGTCTTGAATTACTATTTGAGACAAGCGTATGAGTACAGAATCAACCAGATAGCTGACATCAACATGATTGCACTAACATAACTGGGGATAGTGAGGTAGCGCTCTGTTCAGAGTGGAACACGACGTCACCGCGATGTCAAGAAAGTAGACTGCACCTCTTCAGGCACAAAACGACAATACATTTTTACCTGCTGAGCCATTGCTCGTTGCGAGAGCAAGGCATTTTAGTGAGACCTCTGTCGAGCTTCTAAAATTTCAGACTGACTGACATCACGACTAGACGCTGCAAGCTACGGATACTCACAATAGTTTGATAATAATAATAATAGCCATCCATAACAAGCGATGATGACAACAATCTCAGACGTGTTGTGCTGCACCTCTCTGGTGTGCGGAGGTGAGTGTAGAGTCCAATCCTAGAACACAACCCACTACCACAGGTGGGACATTGTGTTCTAGTATACCCAAAACGCTTCTTGCTCCTTATCGCTTGAAACCAGACCCACTTTGTATAAAGAAGCGGTTAGACACGCTTGGTGGACAACACTGAATTGCACGCTCGCTGACTAGCCTTTTCTTCAACACGAGTTAACATCTAGATACAATATGTTTGGAGATGGCTTAATGTGTGCACGTTTGTCGTATGCTGAGCTATGTTTGTCGTATGCTGAGCTATGTTTGTCGTATGCTGAGCTATGTTTGTCGTATGCTGAGTTATGTTTGTCGTATGCTGAGCTATGTAAAATACGATTTCGTACTTTACTCTGTATTTTATTCTGTTCTACGAGCGCTAGTCCCCTCCACCGAAACTCGACTTAGGTAAGAGCTAGAGTTCTGAAATTTGGAAATTTGCTGTTTTTGACTAATCCAAGTCAAACGGCTGTATTAATTGTTTTGTAAAATCAACAGTTTTTTCATTTTGCTCGGGTACGAAACGGAGTAAAACTCATTTTAAAAAATACCATATTTCATAAGAATACGTATTATATTAGATCTGAGAACTGAAAACAAGCCACCGGTATGCATCATCAACCCGAATTTTAATGTAAAAACTGAGCTAAAATAAATTAAAATTGTACAAAAAATATCACAAGTGTTCAATACTTTCTAAACAGTTCAAATAAATAGGCGATGGCTTAGGTTTGAGCGAGCATTTAAAAACTTGGGTTTTCGAACCAAAGCGAATGAAACTGTCGTTACTGCTTGAAAAATAAAATACAACATCTACTTCGTAACATCTTGGTTTGGCAACACAAGTGCTGTGTTTACATTTCTATGCCTGCTAGTGTGTATTGAGGGAACAATGAAAATTCACAGATGGATAAGCACAATTGTTAGCAACACAAAGGATGAACGTTGACCGATAAGACCTTTATCAATTCTTCCTCACTATCGGTCTGACTTTCCTAACCACGGTGAGCTTATTTCGGAATAGGAACATTCTCAGCGGTTTCGTGCACCCGTGTAGACACTTGGCTATTTGTTTTCACTATCGTCTTACTTTGCCTAACCACGTGAGCATCCGATAGAAATTCTCAGCAGTTTCGTGGACCTTTGAACATTGGTTTTGTAGTTTTTAGCCTATTTGAGCTAGCTACATTATGCTGAGCACCTATGTTTTCTTGTGCGTAGCAAGTTTGTGGTTGCATGGGATGGTTTGTTGATGTTTATCAGTTTGCATACTTTTATGCGGACTGAAAATATTTTCGTTGATGTCCTCCTCTGTACACTCGTTTTCCTGTGTAAAAACAAAGTAGAATAGAGTTATTCTACAACTTTATTAACTTTGATCATTTTTTTGTTTTTGCTCGGGGCAGGAGTCAAACCTGCTGGCGGTCGGCTGCCGAAGGACGAGACTACGACACACTGTCGGAGACTCACCTCAGAGGAGATGTTTGTCTGGTGTGCGAGCAAATTTCCTGGTCCAAGGCTGAGTCTCAACAGTTCGCAGTGAGATGGCTGCTCTACTGCTTACGACACCCCGACCAAGAACTAAATCATCTACAAATGATTTCACACCTCCACACCGTATGGGGTGAATATCGAACAGGTTTCCGCCCGCTTTGATCGGCGGGAGAATAGAGACCTATCACTGAGACTCGACCAGGTTGGGCTGGTGCATAACACCAGGTCCTGACCATATCGTTTCTTCCCGACGCAGTGGCGCTTAGAATATCGTCGAATATCTGGGCAGGATTATGACTTGGAACAATAATCCCTCAGGGTGATAGCCTCGCACCATTGACTTATCAGCCAAGCACGTGAACCAAATGTCTGAACCTGCGGTTCCTCTCGTACTGAACAGAATTACCATAGCAACGAACTTGTCATCAGTAGGGTAAAACGAACCTGTCTCACGATGGTATAAACCCAGCTCACGTTCACTATTACTGGGTGAACAATCCAACGCCTGGCGAATTCTGGTTCGCAATGGAAAGAAGAGCCGACATCGAAGCATCAAGAAGCAATATATTAAATATACGGGCATGAGGAACATTTTGCTAACACCAGTGCTGTCGGGGAGAGTATGTCTGTGCAAAAAATGTTAAAAAGAACAATTTTGATTTACGAATTACTTGTTTAAGTGTAAAAATAAATTGTCAATGTATATAAGAACACATCATCATCATTATTTCATAATCTTGTTCATAAAGACCATCATCTTATATATATCAATACGCAATAACAACAATATTTGTAGAGGAAATCATAATGCTAATTCATCTTGATTGCGACCAAGGATGAAAGACGTCATAGAGACAATAGAAAACTCCGATTAGCTCTCATTCCAAAGAATACTGCTTTCTTTGCTAGTATTCAGTTTGATAAGCTAAATGTATACAGTGAAGAAAGGAAATGTGACAGTACTGGACTGTCAACTGTTATCTCAAGAAATGATATAGCTGACATAACAAATATACACAGAAGATATACAAGAGTTCACAAAAAATATACATTTATTTGGTTATTGGTTACTAAACTGACGTCATTGCACTCCGGGCAGACCCATAGGTGCTCAGTTCTCCACCAACAAATATCGAAGAGTAAGCATACTGATGGTTCCTGTGGCTCGCTGATTAAACACATCTCTCACTCTACCTCTCAGACATCCAGTTCGACTTGAACAACGGGTAACTCCAAACTGCTTAAATCGCTTGATCGATTCAACATCGATTTTAGTGTCCTCATCAACAGGAGTTGCGAAGAGATCGAAGAATATCCCCTTATCCATCTTCAACTCTCCAACAATCGATGCTGTTGATGCACGCCTCTCCGCTCTCTCATTGCCGTAAACACCCGCATGTCCAGGACAGTATATCCACGTTAGCCGTTGGAGGTTAGAAACTTCTATAGACGACATCCACTCATACCGAAACCTGCCCTTCTGGATCTTGTGAAGCATCGACTGAGAGTCAGATACAACAACTGCCCCAGTAAATGAAGTTCCAGAAATCCAATGGAGGGCAGCAGTAACGGCCTCAACCTCCATCCTCATACTAGAAGTAGTTGTCCTGTATGCCCCACTTCGCTCTGCAACAACATTACCATGCGCATTAGCCAAGAAACCCCAGCCGGATTCTCACCACGTTGAACCGACCCATCGGTATATACAACAACATCATCATCCCTTGCATTATCTTCTATCAGCTGCTTAACTGCGAGATCAGTCTTCATGCTGCCCCAATCTCTACAATCTCTTCCAAGAGTAATGATAACGTTGAGATAGTTGGTCATGCTACCATCTGTTGGGATCCATTCTTCCCATTTTGGTAGGGTTGCAACAGTAGTCACCTGACCAATTGTTCTCTCAGCCTGGGCCATCCACGACATGCCACGCTTGATTCTCGTGCCCTTTACATTATTAGTGTTCTTGTGTATTGGATTTTTCTTATCCGAAGTAACCCGCATATATGCCTTGGTTTGGGCGATTGCATGACGGGAGTGTAGTGACAGAAGGCCAAGCATATATCTCATCTTCACAATGGGGTTTTCTAGTGCAGCCAGAACTATACGCATACCTTCATTCTGAACCCGTTCGAGTCGTTCACATTGTGATCTTGATATCGTAAGAATTCCGAGTCCGTAATCTACCACTGACATTACAGTCGATCAAACAAAAGGACAAGAAGTCTCTGCTCATGGTGTGCGGCCACCATAACTTTGAGAGCCGCAAGACCACGCTTCACCGTTGTATCGTCTGTTCAATATGGTGTTCGAAAGATAGACTACGATCAAAGGTTATTCCTAGATAGCTCAGCCTGTCTCTGCGCTCGATGGTATGTTCATTAAAGATTAAACGGGGTAGTTCAGTCTTGACGATGTGATTATTCAACGAGAACCACAACATACACACTTTTTCAGGATTGACATGAGAGCGAGACTCTCTACACCAACCCGAGATGGTACGCAATGTTTTCTGAATGTCGTCAACCATCTCTCGTCTATCTGACCCAGTCCTATATATTAAGATATCAGCTGCATATGTCAATGTACGACCCAATCCGGTTGGCTGAATTTTAGCTACATTTGCTGTGTAAATATTAAACACGGGTGATAGAGGAGAACCCTGGGGTAATCCCGGCATATACGTGCAGGATCCGATGTCCATGTTCCTAAATGTAGTGCAACGGTTCTCTCCATTAAAGAAGCAGCTATCCAGTTCACCAGCCAAGGATTAACTTCACAGTTAATCAAAGAGCGAACCATTATTGAAAAATTCACCTTGTTATAAGCATCCTTCAAGTCGATGGCCACAGCAACAGTCTCCTGCTTGGATTGGAAGCCTTCATAAACATCATATGCAAACGTGCCAGCATTGTCCCATGTCCCTTTCATTTGCCGGTAGCTACCCAAAGTGTCAGGAGGATGTGTTCATTCTCTAAGTGACACATTACCTTTCTGGCCACTATCTTCTCTAGTAATTTGCCTGAGAGCTTTCGAGGAAAACATCTGAGAGCTTTTCGAGGAAATTCCAGTTATCTGCAATATGGAGTTTGTCCATATGGGCGTACACATTATAGATTCGCCATACCTGATCACGAATTGTTAATTGAATTCCTTGTAATTTCACACCCTCAGGTAAGAAGTCATGTCAAGGCAGTTGGGGGGAAGGCCATGTTTCACATAGATAGCCTGGCCTCGTCCTACTCCGGGATCACTGGGAGTGAAATAACATTTGAAGCCTGGACACTAAAGAAAATCATACATTTAAAAGAATACATTTATTTGTAAACTCACTACTATGTTCTTTACAAATATTCAAGTAATAAAAACTAACAATGAAATAATGTAGGTCAGATTGCCACTAAGTCGATAGTCTAATCACAATTTCAGATGGGAGTACTAGGCGTACTGATTGCCATCTGTCGATAGTCAATAATTCTCAGATGAGTCATCAGAGTATGATGCCATCTAAGTCGATATCTAATAACAATTTCTCAGATGGGAGTACATAGGCAGTACTGATCGTCACTATGTCGCTAGCCTTATGGTAATATCTCAGATGGAGTACATCAACAGTACAAATCTCCAATTATGTCGATAGTCTAATGACAATGTATTCTATTTTTCCTCTGTACAACTATAATTGATAGTAGCCAATTAGAACTCATTACATTTTGAGTTTGTATTGATCAAGCAACAAATTTCGACATCAGTTATATCAGGGTTATCATCATAGTTTAATGTATGAAGATGAAGATCAGCTACAACATCACATGAATTCATTGCTAATAGCATGTAGAAAGTACACCATGAAAATTAACAAACAAAAGACCGAGACCATGAAAATCAGCAGAACACAAAGCCAAGCAAACATACAAATAGATAATACCAGAGTAAAGCAAGTTTCCGGATTCAAATATTTATGCAGTATTTTTACAGAGGACGGAAAACTAGATAGTGAAATAGAGACAAGGTGTCAAAAGCAAATGCAGTGACCTACCAGCTGGCATCATTACTACAGCACCAAAAGATCAAGATGGAATTGAAAAGACAGATGATAAAAAGTATTTTCCTACTAACACTTTGTTACCAGTGCCAAACTTGGTCTCTTACAGCAACACCACAGAAAGCTCACCACGTGTGAAATGAAATGCTTGAGGAAGGCAGTGGGAGTCACCAGGAAAGACAGACTACGAAATGAGGACATCAGAAGCAGAGTGGGCATAACTTCATGCACCGAATATATCGAAAGACAACAAATGCAGTGGTTTGGACATTTAATGAGAATGAAATACAACCAACCACCAATAACAGCATACAATAAAAAGAGATCGGTACTAGAGCTAAGGGAAGACCAAGAAAAGATGGATAGACAATATCAAGACCACACTACATAAACACGGATACAACACAACAAGGGCAATTCATCTAGCCCTAGAACGTAAATTAAAGCTCCCATCCCTACGCTTAACGGCAAGAGTGGACAGCCAACTACATCTTCCACCTGCGAATAGACAATAGACAATCATCATAGCAATCCGGACATAACCATGGGTACCAGAGTCCAGCGGTCCAACGATGTTGTTTAAGCAATCTTTTTCATATTTGATATGTCGCTCTTTTCCGGCTGTGCCAGTCTCAACACCAATTTCTCTTAATCTGGTCAGCGACTGGGAATCACAACTATGAAACTCCTCAGTTCGGAAAAACTCTCTCAATGCATTAAGAATGTCATTTCGGTCTATTACAGTTCGCTCTGATATCGTAGCCATGCCAGTCAATCTATCAGATCGTTCATTACCACCGGCTCCTGCGCGCCAGAAACACAAATAAAGGTGATTTCTCTAATCCCTGTCTGTACTAGAACCTCCACTCAGTTTCGTCTCACCATTCCTGTTACTACTTTACGTACCATACTCTTGGAATCACTGAGTGTGAAAACACGAGAGTAGTCATGAGATACCAAGCACATCACCGCCTCTGCAACCGCCCAAACCTCCATTGTCAAACTACTTGTGGTTGTCGCGCAGTCCCCACTGGCTTCTATTATTATTATTATTCCTGATGATCGTGTTGAAAACTCCCACGTCCAGCGATGTTGACGAATGATTGAATCATCGGTATAAATAAGTACATCTGTCTCATTGAAGTTGTCATTCAGAGGCATCACTCGCGTTAAATTGGATGGATTTTTTGTTCACAGATTTCTGTAATGGTGTAATACTGTAAGCAGTCTGAAATTGAGGCTCAGCAATTCATTTCACTCTGGCCAATCTCGAAGATTCATGTTTTCCCAAAGGTACCTTCGCCTGACTCAGCATGTTGTTCATTTCTGATTAATTTCTACTTTTACATTCAATCAAACAAGATACAAATGTTAATATCTTTTCTGGTTCCTCCGCTTCCTCTTCAACTTATATCTTTCCTATCTACAACTCACTTCAATCTATACGTCATATTTTGAGTCCACGAAGCAGTACATCTTCCTTCGACCATTTTCTTCTGTCACATTTTGCTCCATCCGTTGAGGGCACGTCATGGACTTGTTATCAAATCAGTATTCACGAGCTTATATTGTTTCATCATCCGGCACGGATTTCATCACTCTAACTTGAGTCAATTTGCTGACTTTGAATACGACAGAGTGTAATCTACAAACCAGTTTCTATTTAATTTATATTATTCATTTCTATTCTCATCCATCTTTAACTTAGTATTCATGTTTTAGTATTTAGTTTTATATTTCATTTGTTTTGTCTTTTGTCTTAACAAGATGAGCAAACGTTTTTTAGTTTTTCTTCATATTTATCATTTATTTTGCTTGTTATCTATTTGTTTCGATTATATCGTTGTTTCCTGTTTAACCACAACATCACTAGCTTCCTAAAGATCTGATCTGTTCTTACTCATCAGATCTGTGTTACTACATCCATAAACTTCTCCAGATTGTAGTTGTACCACAACTCACCTAAGCTTCCTCAGATGTTATCATCTACCTACATCAGATCTATAGTTTTACTACACCTCACTCAGCCTCCATTCATTTTGTCACATTCCAACAATCTGTTACTTCTTCTGAGTAATGTATTCACTTTTAGTCACATTGTTACATAATGTCGTCGACCTGTTTGTTTGTTGATACTCACGCATTTTTTATGACGTCACCGGATAACAGAGACTTATGGTTAATCGAGGTTTTACTGTATATATATATAATGCCTATAGTATCGTTATACGTTACATAGGGCATGCAAGAGCAATTTCTTCATACCGCTCTATCCTGGACATCTCGCTCAATCTGAACTATGGTACGGAGACCGATATTTCTGACTTCTTTCAGCAAAGCTCGTTTCAGGGTTTCCTTATGTCGCCCTCTCTTTCTTGAACCCTTTGCATGACACTTAATGTCTGCTTATATATTCTTTGTTCATTTCTTCTCAAGGTGTGTACAACACATCTCAATCTTCTCCTTCTTATAAAAGTTGTTACTGCTAGCTGACCACTCTGATTTCATCACTTCTCATGAATTAGTTCCATTTTATCTCCATTATTTTCCGCAGACATCTATTTTCAAATGCATTCAACTTGCTTTCTATATATAAAGTATACTTAATTTCATAATTAACATATTTTCAGAAATATGTCTCTCAAGTTGTATATCATCATCCTGATGGTTGTTGTAGTAGCTGCTGATCCCAGGAAGAGATCAGAGAAAATAAACACAGAGATAATATCCAAGCGCAACGGTTCGTATCTTCTTATATGTTGCATTATCATCATGATGTGTTAACATAATAGACCTCACGGGATTCCGGACAGTTCAATTAAAGCTAACATGGTCATCGTTAGAGTGGACATCACTGGATTCTAGACAGATCAATTAAAGCTAACATGGTCATCGTTAGAGTGGACATCACTAGATTCCATACAGATCAATTAAAGCTAACATGGGCATCGTTAGAATGGACATCGCTGGATTCTGGACAGATCAATTAAAGCTAACATGGTCATCGTTAAAATGGACATCACTGAATTCTGGACAGATCAATTAAAGCTAACATGGGCATCGTTAGAATGGATTTCACTGGATTCTAGACAGATCAATTAAAGCCAACATGGCCACCGTTATAATGGACATCACTGGATTCTAGACCTGTTTCTAGTTTTGTTATTTTCTCTTGCATCTGCTGATGGTTGTGAGAGAGGAGTGCTAGATCATCTGCAAAATCCAGATCCTCCAATTGACTCATCATGGCCCATTGTATTCCATTTCTTCCCCTGGCAGTTGTTGATCTCATTATCCAGTCAATGGCCAGCAGGAAAATGAAGGGCGATAAAAGGCAGCCCTGTCGCACACCAGTCTTTATTTCAAAGACCTCTGTCAGTTTTCCTTCATGCAGTACTCTAGTCGATGTCTCCTCATACATTTTCTTTATTAGGTTGGTTAGCTTCTGGGGACGTCATAGTGTCGTAGAAGTTTCCAGACTGTTTCCCTGTCTAGGCTATCGAATGCCTTTTCATAGTCCACAAAGTTTATGTAGAGGGATGAGTTCCACTCGATGCTCTGCTCCACTATGATACGTAGCGTCGATATTTTATCTGTGCAGGATCTGTTTTGCCTAAATCCTGCTTGTTCATCTCTTAGTACTGCATCTGTAGTTTCCTTGAGTCTCTCTAAGATGATTCGACTTAGTATTTTGCCTGGTACAGACAGGAGCATTATTCCTCTATAGTTCGAGCATTCTTGGAGGTCACCCTTTTAGGTAGTTTGACTATATAGCCCTCTCTCCAGTCTTTTGGTATTTCTTCCTTCTCCCAAATTTTTCCCAACAAGCCATGTAGCATGTCTGTTGAGATGTCAGCATTTGCTTTTATGGCCTCTGCAGGTATACCATCTGGGCCTGTAGCTTTACCATTTCGTAGTTGGAGAATGGCCTTCTTTATTTCTGCTTTGCTTGGCTTGCTACAGTCGATTGTTAGATCTTTTGCAGCTGGATATATGTCCGGTTGGCCTTGGGGAACTGGCCTGTTTAGAATGTCCTTGAAGTGTTCTGCCCATCTCTGCATCTGTTCTTGAGCATTGCCGAGTAATCTTCTAGCCTCGTCCTTAATCGGTTTATTTGTTTGTTGATATTTCCCTGTCAATGTCCTTGTGTTATCGTATAAATCTTTCACGTTACCCTTAGCTGCTGCCTCTTCTGCTTCTCTTGCCAGGTCATCTATATACTTTCTTTTATCTGCTTTTATACTTCTCTTCACCTCCCTGTTGGCTTTTTTGTATTTTTCTTGTGCTGCAGCCTTTGCTGATCTTGTTCTGCTATTACAGAGGTCAGCCTTTCTGCCTCTTCTCTCTGTTATCTTATCTAACGTTGACTCTGATAGCCATTCCTTGTGGTGATGTGTCTTTTTTCCAAGGGTAGTTTCACATGTACTAGTCCAGGCTTCTTTAACTTTATACCAGTGGTCTTCAATACTTCCTTCATCAACTTCTAGGGCCTCGAATTTGTTGGAAATCGTGACACTAAATACATCCTTTCCCTTCTGCTCCTTCAGATGTCCCACATTGTATCTCACCCTGTTACCATGCGTGGTCGTCATGAATCTCTTCAGTTTCATTCGCACTTTTGCTATAACAAGGTGGTGGTCAGAGGTCACATCTGTTCCTCTATAGACTTTTACATCGTACAGTGACCTTCTGAACTTCCCTGTTATGCAGATGTGGTTGATTTGGTTTTCTGTCCTGTGGTCTGGTGATATCCATGTAGTTGTGTGGATTCTTTTGTGCTGAAAGAGGCTACCTCCTATAACCAACTGGTTTGCCGCGCAAAGATCCACGAACATCTCTCCATTTTCATTTACTTCCCCTAGTCCATGTTTGCCCATGGTTTCCTCGAAGCCCCAGTTGTCTCTGCCTATCTTTGCATTAAAGTCTCCTAGCAAAATAATAAGATCCTTACTTTTAAATTTGTCTAATACACCCTGTAACTTGTTGTAAAACTCTTCTTTTATTTATTTGTTCTTTGCTGTCATGTGTTGGGGCGTAGCGTTGGACTACTGAAACAATTTTCCTCACATGAAATAATTTTCCTGACATGAAATAATTTTCCTCACATTAAATAATTTTCCTCACATGAAATAATTTTCCTCACATGAAATAATTTTCCTGACATGAAATAATTTTCCTCACATGAAATAATTTTCCTCACATGAAATAATTTTCCTCACATGAAATAATTTTTCTCACATGAAATAATTTTCCTCACACGAAATAATTTTCCTCACATGAAATGATTTTCCTCACATGAAATAATTTTCCTCACATGAAATAATTTTCCTCACATAAAATAATTTTCCTCACATGAAGTAATTTTCCTCATATAATAATAATAATCCAACAGCGATGGAGATCAAACATAACAACTGCCAAAACCCTGCCTGGTGCAGACTGTGGCAGACCAAAATTTATGCTCAGAAAATTAGAGAAGAAACTAAAACCATTATGTTTTGATGCTAATAAAATCCCAGAGGAATATGGAGTAGAAGTAAAGAACAGATTTGAAATACTGATGACAGTCCAAGAAGAGATGACACCAGATGAGTTGACCACACATGCTAGAGATATCCTATTTTCGACAGCCAAAGATATGCTTCCACGAAGAAAAAACAGAAAGAATGAGTGGATTGCAAACGATACACTAGAGTTAATACAACAGAGAAGAGAGAAAAAGGCACAGGGAATAGCAAAGGAAGAAAATAGGTTGGCCAACAAAAATATTACAAAAGAAATAAGAAAGAACATAAGAAGAGATAAAAAGTAATAGCTACAAAATTGTTGTGCAAGATTAGAAGAACACCAGAAGAAAGGGAGTGAGCAGGAAATGTTCAAAGAAATAAAATCAATGATCATAACGTTTTAACCAAAACTAAATGCTATAAAAGATAGTGTGTGAAGAACCCTAACAGAACAAACAGAAATTCTCAACAGATGGAAAGAATATTGCAGCGAAATGTATATGAACAGAGGTGAAAAGGACAATAGAGCGAACACTGCAATAATCACAAAGAGCCAGAACTAACGCTAGAGGAAGTTGAATGGGCAATGAATAGCTTGAAGATGGGAAAATCACCAGGATGTGATAATATTTCAGCAGAATTTATCAAAGCAGGAGGAGAGCAAAGCATAAAATTATATCATGCAATATGCAAAAAGGTGTGGGAAACAGGAATATGGCCAAAGGAATGGAAAAGATCAATATTTATCCCTGTACCTAAAAAAGGGAGACACCAAGTTATATATCAACTATAGAACTGTGGCATTGATTAGCCACGTCAGCAAAATCTTATTAACAATTATTATGGGAAGACTGTATAGGAAAATGGAAGAAAATATCAACATAACACAAGCTGGGTTTTGACGGAACAGAGGTACAAGTGACAATATATTTAACATGAGAACAATCATAGAAAAATCTAGAGAGTATAATGTAGATCTATACTCATGCTTTATTGATTACTTAAAGGCATTTGATTGTGTAAAGCATCAGGAATTGTGAAGATTATGGAGAAATTGATTTCCATTACATTTGATACAGATCAAGATAACTTTATAGTGATCAAATGGCGTCTGTAAAAACATGTGATGATACATCAGACTGGTTTGACTTAAGGCAGGAGGCAGACAAGTGCATTTTGTCGCCTTGTCTGTTTAACATATATGCAGAAAATTCATGAGGAATGTTACAGAAGATAGCGAAAAGAAAATGCGACCATTTTATAATCGGAGGTAGAGAAATACAAGAACTATGCTACGCTGACGATACAGTGTTACTGTCAACATCACAAAAAGGGATTGAAAAATTATTAGGAAAAGTGAAAGATAAAAGCGAAAAACAAAATCGATATCTCAATGTGGCAAAAACAAAATAATGACAACAGATAAAACGAACATGACAAAATATATTTTTATCAATGGAGAGAAAGTAAAAAAATTGAACAGTTTTGAATATCTTGGTTCACTGCTAACAACAGATGGAAATGGGATGAAGGAAATTAAAAGAAGAACAAACAAGGCTTTACAAAAAATTAAACAACTCAAAACATTATGGAACAGAACTGATAAGAAAACAAAGATCAGAATACTAAGAGCATGCATATTCCAGTGGCAACGTATGGGTGTGAAGCACAGGCATTTAATAAAGCAGTGGAAAAACATATATGTGCTTTTGAATATAAGTTTTACAGAAGAGTCCTTCGTATATCTTGGACAGAGAAGAGAATAAATAGATCTATCCAGAAAGAACTCAAAATCAAAGAAAACTGGCTGATGCTACAAATAAGAAAGAGACAAATTGAGATATTTTGGACATATAAAAAACATGAAGGGCTAGAGAAGACCATCATGGAAGGAGGCATATCGGCAAAGAGAAGAAGAGGAAGACCAAGGAGAAGGGTGTTCAGATGTAACTGATGGTCTGAACATGACGACTACAGTTGCAGGACATCTGGCCTATGAGAGAGAGAAATTTCGGAGGACTTTTGGGGTGGCGAAGTTCTGCTCAGGACAAGCTATTTGATGATGATGATGAAATAAGTGAACGTGACAACCGTATTGCGCAGATTCGGATCAGTGCAACTTGTGGTAGGTCACCAGATGCATTACTTCCCTTTATTCTATAGGACATTCGATTGCAGTGTTCTCATGGTGTGCTAGGGAGTAGGTAAGTATTTGCCATATCCATCTTCTAGTCATCCTTCTCATTTAGATCCATGTTTTAGTTAATTTAGTATCCCGTGTTTGTATTTGTTCTCTTGACAATGGAATGCTGCCAAAACGTCAAATTGTTGCATTTTTATTATTTAATTATTCATTTGCTTCTTAGTTATGTTTAAAAATGGTTTTAAAACCACATGATTGACTTCATTGCATCGGGTTGTACCCCATATGGCTCGTACCCTCTCCGCAGAACCCCCTGTCGAGAGTATTGCACAAAGCACGAGCTTCGTAGCTCCAGAAACAGTCCTAGGGTCTCTGGAAAAAAATGCATTCGTGAACAGAACGGCGCTGTCCGGATTCGAACCCACGACCTTGAACTCACAAGGCAAATGGCTTAACCAGTTAGCCACAGAGACCACCGATATATATAGTCTTACTTATGTCATACTATATATATCGCACTTTGTTCATATTTGCATATTGTGGACATGATAGGTTAATTACACGTCCTTGATAGAGAGATCATGGCAACGGTTACAAACTCCAACTTAGTTCTGACATGTGTATTACCACAAGATAATCAATTATTACTGTGAGGAGTCTCTGTGGCGAAATGATCAAGACAATTGCCTTGAGATCTGAAGATCATGGGTCTGATTACAGTCTTATTTTTTCTGTTTATAGGCTCATTTTTTGCTGTAACTACTAGGTTTTTACATTGTGCAACAATATCGGCAGCTGGCGAGTCATTTCTGTTGAGAGGGACTGAACACTGAGGGAAATTGATGCGATGGAATCAATCCTTGATCGTTAGATTCCATGAGAATGAAAAATATCACTTTACATTTTTGTGTTCTTATTTTATGTTTATTGAATGTCCATTGTTCTCTATCACAGAACAGGATTGGTTTCACCTAGCTGCAATAAAATATTCTTTCTTTATTCCACCAAAAACAATGTAAAAACACACAAATAAAATATTCTTTCTTTATTCCAACAAAAACAATGTAAAAACACACAAATAATAAAGCATTGTAGTTTATAAGTTAAACGTGGCAAGTCACGAAATTCCTTCCATATTTTCGTTGTCATATTGTCCATATATTCAACGTTGTCTCTTGTATAAACTTCACTGTCTTTTGTAGCTCACACAGAGGTCTGTGTAGTTTTATGTCGAGAGTTGTTTCACTAGGCCAGTAGTTTGACTCAGTTATATCATATTCGGGGCATTCTTGAAGTATGTGCTCTGCATTCTGATGTGCCTGTCCACATCTACACATGTCGATTGTGTCCTGTTCTAAGGCGCAGAATGACAACTTGTTCTAATCTGCTCATATTATGGTAGTCGTCTTGTGTTGGTATTTGTGGCTTTCTGTATTATTTTGATCATCTTTTTTATTTTGGTGGCAGATAGCTGGCACATCCGTTTGGTCTCCTGCAGCATCTTCATTGACCAGATGGTCTGCTGTCTCATATCCTGGTATTCCACAGTGAGACAGCATGCACTGCAAGACGACCTTGCTCTGCTTGCAGTTTAGACAGTAGGGTTTGTAGATCTATCAGTTTTCGGGAATGGAGTGCTTGTAAATGGTAATTTTGCATTTTTCAGTTAAATACAAATAAGATTCAGACATTTGTCAATAGATGTCTTCGGTATATTCTCAGACTGAGATGGTTTGACAGAGTAGCAAACACAGATCTGTGGATAAGAACATTAGACTGAGATGGTTTGACAGAGTAGCAAACACAGATCTGTGGATAAGAACATCAGACTGAGATGGTTTGACAGAGTAGCAAACACAGATCTGTGGATAAGAACATCAGACTGAGATGGTTTGACAGAGTAGCAAACACAGATCTGTGGATAAGAACATCAGACTGAGATGGTTTGACAGAGTAGCAAACACAGATCTGTGGATAAGAACATCAGACTGAGATGGTTTGACAGAGTAGCAAACACAGATCTGTGGATAAGAACATCAGACTGAGATGGTTTGACAGAGTAGCAAACACAGATCTGTGGATAAGAACATCAGACTGAGATGGTTTGACAGAGTAGCAAACACAGATCTGTGGATAAGAACATCAGACTGAGATGGTTTGACAGAGTAGCAAACACAGATCTGTGGATAAGAACATCAGACTGAGATGGTTTGACAGAGTAGCAAACACAGATCTGTGGATAAGAACATCAGACTGAGATGGTTTGACAGAGTAGCAAACACAGATCTGTGGATAAGAACATTAGACTGAGATGGTTTGACAGAGTAGCAAACACAGATCTGTGGATAAGAACATTAGACTGAGATGGTTTGACAGAGTAGCAAACACAGATCTGTGGATAAAAACATCAGACTGAGATGGTTTGACAGAGTAGCAAACACAGATCTGTGGATAAGAACATTAGACTGAGATGGTTTGACAGAGTAGCAAACACAGATCTGTGGATAAGAACATTAGACTGAGATGGTTTGACAGAGTTGCAAACACAGATCTGTGGATAAGAACATTAGACTGAGATGGTTTGACAGAGTAGCAAACACAGATCTGTGGATAAGAACATTAGACTGAGATGGTTTGACAGAGTAGCAAACACAGATCTGTGGATAAGAACATTAGACTGAGATGGTTTGACAGAGTAGCAAACACAGATCTGTGGATAAGAACATTAGACTGAGATGGTTTGACAGAGTAGCAAACACAGATCTGTGGATAAGAACATTAGACTGAGATGGTTTGACAGAGTAGCAAACACAGATCTGTGGATAAGAACATTAGACTGAGATGGTTTGACAGAGTAGCAAACACAGATCTGTGGATAAAAACATCAGACTGAGATGGTTTGACAGAGTAGCAAACACAGATCTGTGGATAAGAACATTAGACTGAGATGGTTTGACAGAGTAGCAAACACAGATCTGTGGATAAGAACATTAGACTGAGATGGTTTGACAGAGTTGCAAACACAGATCTGTGGATAAGAACATTAGACTGAGATGGTTTGACAGAGTAGCAAACACAGATCTGTGGATAAGAACATTAGACTGAGATGGTTTGACAGAGTAGCAAACACAGATCTGTGGATAAGAACATTAGACTGAGATGGTTTGACAGAGTAGCAAACACAGATCTGTGGATAAGAACATTAGACTGAGATGGTTTGACAGAGTAGCAAACACAGATCTGTGGATAAGAACATTAGACTGAGATGGTTTGACAGAGTAGCAAACACAGATCTGTGGATAAGAACATTAGACTGAGATGGTTTGACAGAGTAGCAAACACAGATCTGTGGATAAGAACATCAGACTGAGATGGTTTGACAGAGTAGCAAACACAGATCTGTGGATAAGAACATTAGACTGAGATGGTTTGACAGAGTAGCAAACACAGATCTGTGGATAAGAACATCAGACTGAGATGGTTTGACAGAGTAGCAAACACAGATCTGTGGATAAGAACATCAGACTGTGATGGTTTGACAGAGTAGCAAACACAGATCTGTGGATAAGAACATCAGACTGAGATGGTTTGACAGAGTAGCAAACACAGATCTGTGGATAAGAACATCAGACTGAGATGGTTTGACAGATTAGCAAACACAGATCTGTGGATAAGAACATTAGACTGAGATGGTTTGACAGAGTAGCAAACACAGATCTGTGGATAAGAACATTAGACTGAGATGGTTTGACAGAGTAGCAAACACAGATCTGTGGATAAGAACATTAGACTGAGATGGTTTGACAGAGTAGCAAACACAGATCTGTGGATAAGAACATCAGACTGAGATGGTTTGACAGAGTAGCAAACACAGATCTGTGGATAAGAACATCAGACTGAGATGGTTTGACAGATTAGCAAACACAGATCTGTGGATAAGAACATTAGACTGAGATGGTTTGACAGAGTAGCAAACACAGATCTGTGGATAAGAACATTAGACTGAGATGGTTTGACAGAGTAGCAAACACAGATCTGTGGATAAGAACATTAGACTGAGATGGTTTGACAGAGTAGCAAACACAGATCTGTGGATAAGAACATCAGACTGAGATGGTTTGACAGAGTAGCAAACACAGATCTGTGGATAAGAACATTAGACTGAGATGGTTTGACAGAGTTGCAAACACAGATCTGTGGATAAGAACATTAGACTGAGATGGTTTGACAGAGTAGCAAACACAGATCTGTGGATAAGAACATTAGACTGAGATGGTTTGACAGAGTAGCAAACACAGATCTGTGGATAAGAACATCAGACTGAGATGGTTTGACAGAGTAGCAAACACAGATCTGTGGATAAGAACATCAGACTGAGATGGTTTGACAGAGTAGCAAACACAGATCTGTGGATAAGAACATTAGACTGAGATGGTTTGACAGAGTAGCAAACACAGATCTGTGGATAAGAACAGGATATGAACCCATGATAACCCAGGTTAATAAAAGAAAATAGTGATGGGTCTGGCATAACCACATAAGATACAGACGATTGTCTTGAAACAAACACTTGAGTGGAACCCGTAAGGAAAAAGGATAATGGGGCGTTCCAAACAGACCTTGAGCCGGAGTCTTCTTAAGGAAATAAAGGATAATGAACTACTCTATGAAACCATAAAGAAAAGAAACAGAGACCAGAAAACTAAAGGATGATGTACTACTCTATGAAACCATAAAGAAATCAGAGACCAGAAAACTAAAGGATAATGTACTACTCTATGAAACCATAAAGAAAACAAACAGAGACCAGAAAACTAAAGGATGATGTACTACTCTATGAAACCATAAAGAAAACAAACAGAGATCAGAAAACTAAAGGATGATGTACTACTCTATGAAACCATAAAGAAAACAAACAGAGACCAGAAAACTAAAGGATGATGTACTACTCTATGAAACCATAAAGAAAAGAGAGACCAGAAAACTAAAGGATGATGTAATACTCTATGAAACCATAAAGAAAACAGAGACCAGAAAACTAAAGGATGATGCACTACTCTATGAAACCATAAAGAAATCAGAGACCAGAAAACTAAAGGATGATGTACTACTCTATGAAACCATAAAGAAAAGAGAGACCAGAAAACTAAAGGATGATGTACTACTCTATGAAACCATAAAGAAAACAAACAGAGACCAGAAAACTAAAGGATAATGTACTACTCTATGAAACCATAAAGAAAACAAACAGAGACCAGAAAACTAAAGGATGATGTACTACTCTATGAAACCATAAAGAAAAGAGAGACTAGAAAACTAAAGGATAATGTACTACTCTATGAAACCATAAAGAAAAGAGAGACCAGAAAACTAAAGGATGATGCATTACTCTATGAAACCATAAAGAAAACAAACAGAGACCAGAAAACTAAAGGATGATGTACTACTCTATGAAACCATAAAGAAAACAGAGACCAGAAAACTAAAGGATGATGTACTACTCTATGAAACCATAAAGAAAACAGAGACCAGAAAACTAAAGGATAATGTACTACTCTATGAAACCATAAAGAAAACAGAGACCAGAAAACTAAAGGATGATGTACTACTCTATGAAACCATAAAGAAATCAGAGACCAGAAAACTAAAGGATGATGTACTACTCTATGAAACCATAAAGAAAAGAGAGACCAGAAAACTAAAGGATGATGTACTACTCTATGAAACCATAAAGAAAAGAGAGACCAGAAAACTAAAGGATGATGTACTACTCTATGAAACCATAAAGAAAAGAGAGACCAGAAAACTAAAGGATGATGTACTACTCTATGAAACCATAAAGAAAACAGAGACCAGAAAACTAAAGGATGATGTACTACTCTATGAAACCATAAAGAAAACAGAGACCAGAAAACTAAAGGATGATGCATTACTCTATGAAACCATAAAGAAAACAAACAGAGACCAGAAAACTAAAGGATGATGCATTACTCTATGAAACCATAAAGAAAACAAACAGAGACCAGAAAACTAAAGGATGATGCATTACTCTATGAAACCATAAAGAAAACAAACAGAGACCAGAAAAATTGGAAAACAATGGTTGATGCTTCATTTTCCACGAGGAGCAGAGAGGAATAAGTAAGTTTGTAAGTTAGGAAAGCACATAGTGAATGTAAGTTAGGAAAGCATATAGTGAATGTAAGTTAGGAAAGCACATAGTGAATGTAAGTTAGGAAAGAACATATTGAATGTAAGTTAGGAAAGCACATATTGAATGTGAGTTAGGAAAGCACATAGTGAATGTGAGTTAGGCAAACACATAGTGAATGTAAGTTAGGCAAACACATAGTGAATGTGAGTTAGGCAAACACATAGTGAATGTGAGTTAGGAAAGCACATAGTGAATGTGAGTTAGGCAAACACATAGTGAATGTGAGTTAGGCAAACACATAGTGAATGTGAGTTAGGAAAGCACATAGTGAATGTAAGTTAGGCAAACACATAGTGAATGTAAGTTAGGCAAACACATAGTGAATGTGAGTTAGGCAAACACATAGTGAATGTGAGTTAGGCAAACACATAGTGAATGTAAGTTAGGCAAACACATAGTGAATGTGAGTTAGGCAAACACATAGTGAATGTGAGTTAGGAAAGCACATAGTGAATGTGAATTAGGCAAACACATACATAATGTGAGTTAGGCAAACGCATAGAGAATGTAAGTTGGGCAAACACGTAGAGTATATGACAAGTAGTGTGTACGTAGACAGAGCTGAATTGCCAATCTTAAATTTTGTATATATGTGGAACATACAGAATGTAAGTTAGGCAAACACATATAGAATGAAAGTTAGTCAAACACAGACAGAATGTTAATTATACAAACGCATAGAGAATGTAAGTTATACAAACACATAGAGAATATGTAAAAGTAGTTTATAGCTTGAAGAACAAACACATAGAGAATATGTAAAAGTAGTTTATAACTTGAAGAACAAACACATAGAGAATATGTAAAAGTAGTTTATAACTTGAATAACAAACACATAGAGAATATGTAAAAGTAGTTTATAACTTGGAGAACAAACACACAGAGAATATGTAAACAAGCACATAGAGAATATGGAAGGGTAGTTAATAACTACCATAGACAGAAAAAGAAAGAACACTGATGTCCTGAAAGAACTAAATGTTACAGAAAATTAGCTGATAAACAACATACTGTACAGAAGAATTACATACTTTGGTCACATCAAGCGTAACGATGGCCTGGAAAGAACAATACTAGAAGGCAGAGTCCAGGACGCAGAGGCAGAGGCGGACCAAGAAAAAGATGGCTACAAGATATTAAAGAAACCATGAATATGACCATCGACGAAGTGGGTGAACTAACTAGAGACAGAGGGAATTTCAGATGTGCTGCAAAGAGAGCAAAGTCCTATAAAGTATACGCGCCTTGATGATGATGAGTTTATAACTTGAAGAAGAAACACATAGAGAATATAAATTCCTTTATTAGTTGAAATATGTGAACGTATGAAATAGAGAATATAATTATGCTGGATACAGTGTGATGAGTATAGTTTATATAATGATATAATTAAAATTGAGGACATTAAGGACCAATTGACATTAATATGATAATTTAAATATTCAAAAATTGTCATTTAAAAATATGTTCAATATAATTTTATTTTATTTTCGATCCAGAAGCACTTGAGCTTTCAATTCTTAGGCTCGGTGCCATGGACATCGTAACCATTCGGTTCGGTGCCACGAAGACCGTAACTATAGAGAACCTGTGACATTTCTACCAACCGCGGAATTGAACAGCACTCACAGGGGGCATGTCACCCGTCGTCCAACGCGCTATGAACACCCTAGACAGGCGGGAATTCAAAAGAATACATCTATCGTACAAGTATGAAACGAAACAAATGTCTTAGTGAATGTTCATCTTCTTCTTCTGTTGCAGTCAGATCTATGATTATGCTGATCTTTAGATCTCACGCTATAATGATTTCTTCAGATATCTACGCGTTTAGTATTTTTTAAACTTCAACAGCGTATAGTGATTTTTCAGATTCTTATGCTAAGGGGAGTTTCTTTAGATCTCTTCACGTATGTTGAGTTTTCAGATCTCTAACGCGTATATTTTCAGATCTCTAAAGCGTATAGTAGTTTTTCAGATCTCTTACCGTATAGTGAGTTTTTTCAGATCTCTTACTGCGTATTGTGAGTTTCCCTTAGATCTCTAACAGCGTATTAGTTTCTTTTGATTCTAACAACGTATAGTGAGTTTCTTTAGATCTCTTACAACGTATAGTGAGTTTTAGATCTCTAACAGGTATAGGGAGTTTTGTCAAAGTCTATCGGGGTAATCCTTTCGAAAATAGGGGCTAGCCTGTTTCTCCATTTTGTAGCTGAAATAGCCCCAATACTTTCGTATTCTTTACTCTAATCTTGATTTGTCTCCCTAATTCTTGATTGTCTTCCACTAATCTTGATTTGTCTCCACTAATCTTGATTTGTCTCCACTAATCTTGGATTTGTCTCATGGTCGGATAAGAAGATTGATAGAACCAGATCTTGTGTGCGCTTCATACATACTGTCTCCCCTGCATCTGTTACTTTTGTGACTACCATTTGTCTTGTCTCTACTGTATCTAAGTAGCATTGCTCTTTTAGGCACACTGTCTGTTTGAAATTTGGTATGTCTCTACTGTATCTAAGGCATTGTTTTGAGGCACACTGTCTGTTTGAAATTTGTGGTCTCCTGTATCTAAGAGCATTGCTCTTTGAGGCACACTGTCTGTTTGAAATTTGGATGTTCTACTGTATCTAAATGATTGCTCTTTGAGGCACACTGTCTGTTGAAATGATGCCCCTACTGTATCAAGAGCATTGCTCTTTTTAGGCACTGTCTGTTTGAAAGCAGTTCTCGTATCTAAGTAGCATTGCTCTTTGAGGCACACTGTCTGTTGAAATTTGATGTCTCTACTGTATCCAAGTAGCATTGCTCTTTGAGGCACACTGTCTGTTTGAAATTTGGTATGTCTCTACTGTATCTAAGTAGCATTGCTCTTTTAGGCACACTGTCTGTTTGAAATTTGGTATGTCTCTACTGTATCTAAGTAGCATTGCTCTTTGAGGCACACTGTCTGTTTGAATTTGGATGTCTCTACTGTATCTAAGTAGCATTGTTTGAGGCACACTGTCTGTTTTAAATTTGGATGTCTCTACTTATCTAAGTAGCATTGTTCTTTTAGGCACACTGTCTGTTTGAAATTTGGATGTCTCTTACTGTATCTAAGTAGCATTGCTCTTTGAGGCACACTGTCTGTTTGAAATTTGGTATGTCTCTACTTATCTAAGTAGCATTTCTTTGAGGCACACTGTCTGTTTGAAATTTGATGTCTCTACTGTATCTAAGAGCATTGTCTTTGAGCACACTGTCTGTTTGAAATTTGGTATGTCTCTACTGTATCTAAGTAGCATTGCTCTTTGTGGCACACTGTCTGTTTGAAATTTGGTATGTCTCTACTGTATCTAAGTAATTGCTCTTGAGGCACACTGTCTGTTTGAAATTTGGATGTCTCTACTGTATCTAATAGATTGCTCTTGAGCACCGTCTGTTTGAAATTTGGTATGTCTCTACTGTATCTAAGTAGCATTGTTTTGAGGCACACTGTCTGTTTGAAATTTGGTATGTCTCTACTGTATCTAAGTAGCATTGCTCTTTGAGGCACACTGTCTGTTTGAAATTTGGTATGTCTCTACTGTATCTAAGTAGCATTGCTATTTGAGGCACACTGTCTGTTTGAAATTTGGTATGTTCCCCTACTGATCTAAGTAGCATTGCTCTTTGAGCAACTGTCTGTTTGAAATTTGGATGTCTCTACTGTATCTAAGTAGCATTTCTCTTTGAGGACACTGTCTGTTGAAATTTGTATGTCTCTACTGTATCTGCAGATTGCCCTTTGAACACACTGTCTGTTTGAAATTGGATGTCTCTACTGTATCTAAGGCATTGCTCTTTGAGGGAACTGTTTTGTTTGGAATTTGGTATGTCTCTACTGTATCCAAGTAGAATTTCTCTTTTGAGGCACACCGTCTGGAAATTTGGGATGTCTCTACTGTATCTAAGAGATTTCTCTTTGGGGCACACTGTCCGTTGAAATTTGGATGTCCTACTGTATCTAAGTAGCATTGCTCTTTGAGGCACACTGTCTGTTTGAAATTTTGGGATGTCTCTACTGTATCTAAGAATATGCTCTTGAGGCACAACTGTCGTTTGAATTGGTATGTCCCCTACTGATCTAAGAGCATTGCTCTTTGAGGCACACGTCCGTGAAATTTGGGATGTTTTACTGTATCTAAAGTATGCTCTTTAGGCAAACTGTCTGTTTGAAATTTGTATGTCTCTACTGTATCTAAGTAGCATTGCTCTTTGAGGCACACTGTCTGTTTGAAATTTGGTATGTCTTTTACTGTATCAAGTAGCATTGTCTTGAGGCACACTGTCTGTTTGAAATTGGTATGTCTCTACTGTATCTAAGTAGCATTGCTTTGAGGCACACTGTCTGTTTGAAATTTGGTATGTTCCCACTGTATCTAAAGTATTGCTCTTTTTAGGCACACTGTCTGTTTGAATTGGTATGTCTCTACTGTATTAAGTAGCATTGCTCTTGAGAACTGTCTGTTTGAAATTTGGTATGTCTCTACTGTATCTAAGTAGCATTGCTCTTTGAGGCACACTGTCTGTTTGAAATTTGGTATGTCTCTACTGTATCTAAGTAGCATTTCTCTTTGAGGCACACTGCCTGTTTGAAATTTGGTATGTCTCTACTGTATCTAAGTAGCATTGCTCTTTGAGGCAACTGTCTGTTTGAAATTGGTATGTCTCTACTGTATCTAAGTAGCTCTTTGAGGCACTGTCTGTTTGAAATTTTGGTGTCTTACAACCATCGCCTATCAAGTAAGTATTGCTCTTGAACACTGTCTGTTTGAAATTTGGATGTCTCTACTGTATCTAAGTAGCATTGCTCTTGAGGCACACTTCTGTTTGAAATTTGGGTGCTCTACTGTATCTAAGTAGCATTGCTTGAGGCACACTGTCTGTTTGAAATTTGGATGTCTCTACTGTATCTAAGTAGCATTGCCTTTGAGGCACACTGTCTGTTTGAAATTGGATGTCTCTACTGTATCTAAGTAGCATTGCTCTTTGAGGCACACTGTCTGTTTGAAATTTGGTATGTCTCTACTGTATCTAAGTAGCATTGCTCTTTGAGGCACACTGTCTGTTTGAAATTTGGTATGTCTCTACTGTATCTAAGTAGCATTGCTCTTTGAGGCAAAACTGTCTGTTTGAAATTTGGGATGCTCTACTGTATCTAAGTAGCATTGCTCTTGAGGCACACTGTCTGTTTGAAATTTGGTATGTCTCTACTGTATCTAAGTAGATTGCTCTTTGAGGCACACTGTCTGTTTGAAATTTGGTATGTCTCTACTGTATCTAAGTAGCATTGTTCTTGAGGCACACTGTCTGTTTGAAATTTGGGATGTCTCTCTGTATCTAAGTAGCATTGCTTTGAGGCACACTGTCTGTTTGAAATTTGGATGTCTCTACTGTATCTAAGTAGCATTGCTCTTGAGGCACACTGTCTGTTTGAAATTTGGATGTTCTACTGTATCTAAGTAGCATTGCTCTTTGAGGCACACTGTCTGTTTGAAATTTGGTATGTCTCTACTGTATCTAAGTAGCATTGTTTTTTGAGGCACACTGTCTGTTTGAAATTTGGATGTTCTATGTATCTAATAGATTGCTCTTTGAGGCACACTGTCTGTTTGAAATTTGGTATGTCTCTACTGTATCTAAGTAGCATTGCTCTTTGAGGACACTGTCTGTTTGAAATTTTGGGATGTCCTACTGTATCTAAGTAGCATTGCTCTTTTAGGCACACTGTCTGTTTGAAATTTGGTATGTCTCTACTGTATCTAAGTAGCATTGCTCTTTGAGGCACACTGCCTGTTTGAAATTTGGTATGTCTCTACTGTATCTAAGTAGCATTGCTCTTTGAGGCACACTGTCTGTTTGAAATTTGGTATGTCTCTACTGTATCTAAGTAGATTGCTCTTTGGGGGCACACTGCCTGTTTGAAATTTGGTATGTCTCTACTGATCTAAGAGCATTGCTCTTTGAGGCACACTGCCCGTTTGAAATTTGGATGTCTCTTATCTGTATCTAAGTACCATTGTTTCCTTGAAAAAACACTCTGTTTGGAAAGGATGTCTTCTGTATCTAAGGGAGCATTTTTTGGAGGCACACTGCCTGTTTGAAATTTGTATGTCTCTACTGTATCAAGAGCATTTCTCTTTTAGGCACACTGCCCGTTGAAATTTGGATGTCTCTACTGTATCAAATACATTTTTTTTGAGGACACTGCTGTTTGAAATTTGGTATGTCTCTACTGTATCTAAGTAGCATTGCTCTTTGAGGCACACTGCCTGTTTGAAATTTGGTATGTCTCTACTGTATCTAAGTAGCATTGCTCTTTGAGGCACACTGTCTGTTTGAAATTTGGTATGTCTCTACTGTATCTAAGTAGCATTGCTCTTTGAGGCACACTGCTCTGTTTGGAAATGGTATGTCTCTACTGTATCTAAGTAGCATTGCTCTTTGGGGGCACACTGTCTTTTTTGAAATTGGTATGTCTCTACTGTATCTAAGTAGCATTGCTCTTTGAGGACACTGTCTGTTTGAAATTTGGCATGTCTCTACTGTATCTAAGTAGCATTGCTCTTTTGAGGCAACTGTCTGTTTGAAATTTGATGTCTCTACTGTATCTAAGTAGCATTGCTTTTTTGAGGCACACTGTCTGTTTGAAATTTGGAGTCTCTACTGTATCTAAGTAGCATTCTCTTTGAGGCACACTGTCTGTTTGAAATTTGCATGTCTCCCACATTTCTAAGTAGCATTGCTTTTGAGGACATGTCTGTTTGAAATTTGGTATGTTTTCTACTGTATCTAAGTAGATTACTTTTTGAGGCCTGTCTGTTTGAATTTTGGGATGTCTCTACTGTATTAGTAGCATTTCTCTTTGAGGCACACTGTCTGTTTGAAATTTGCATGTCTACTTATCTAAGCATTGCTCTTTGAGGCACACTGTCTGTTTGAAATTTATGTCTCTACTGTATCTAAGAGCATTGCTCTTTGAGGCACACTGTCTGTTTGAAATTTGGTATGTCTCTACTGTATCTAAGTAGCATTGCTCTTTGAGGCACACTGTCTGTTGAAATTTGGATGTCTCTACTGTATCTAAGAGCATGCTCTCTTGGAGGCACACTGTCTGTTTGAAATTTGGGATGTCTCTACTGATCTAAATACTTGCTCTTGAGGCCACTGTCTGTTTGAAATTTGGTATGTCTCTACTGTATCTAAGTAGCATTGCTCTTTGAGGCACACTGTCTGTTTGAAATTTGCATGTCTCTACTGTATCAAGTAGCATTGCTTCTTGAGGCACACTGTCTGTTTGAAATTTGGTATGTCTCTACTGTATCTAAAGTAGCATTGCTTTTTTGAGGCACACTGTCTGTTTGAAATTTGGTATGTCTCTACTGTATCTAAGTAGCATTGCTCTTTGAGGCACACTGTCTGTTTGAAATTTGGTATGTCTCTACTGTATCTAAGTAGCATTGTTTTTGAGGACACTGTCTGTTTGAAATTTGGTATGTCTCTACTGTATCTAAGTAATTGCTTTGAGGCACACTGTCTGTTTGAAATTTGGATGTCTCTACTGTATCTAAGCATTGCTCTTTTAGGCACACTGTCTGTTTGAAATTTGGTATGTCTCTACTGTATCAATAGCATTGCTCTTTGAGGCACACTGTCTGTTTGAAATTTGTATGTCCTACTGTATCTAAGTAGCATTGCTCTTTTAGGCACACTGTCTGTTTGAAAATTTTGGATGTCTCTTTCTGTATCTAAGTAGCATTGCTCTTTGACACACTGTCCGTTTGAAATTTGCATGTCTCTACTGATCTAAGTAGCATTGCTCTTGAGGCACACTGTCTGTTGAAATTGATGTCTCTACTGTATCTAAGTAGCATTGCTCTTTGAGGCACACTGTCTGTTTGAAATTTGGTATGTCTCTACTGTATCTAAGTGCATTGCTCTTGAGGCACACTGTCTGTTTGAAATTTGGTATGTCTCTAATGTATCTAAGTAGCATTGTTTTAGGACACTGTCTGTTTGAAATTTGTATGTCTCTACTGTATCTAAGTAGCATTGTTCTTTGAGGCAACTGTCTGTTTGAAATTTGGTATGTCTCTACTGTATCTAAGTAGCATTGCTCTTTGAGGCACACTGTCTGTTTGAAATTTGGTATGTCTCTACAGTATCTAAGTAGCATTGCTCTTTGAGGCACACTGTCTGTTTGAAATTTGGTATGTCTCACGATCTAAGTAGCATTGCTCTTTGAGGCACACTGTCTGTTTGAAATTTGGTATGTCTCTACTGTATCTAAGTAGCATTGCTCTTTGAGGCACACTGTCTGTTTAAATTTGGGATGTTCTATGTATTATAGCATTGTCTTTGAGGCACACTGTCTGTTTGAAATTTGAGTCTCTACTGTATCTAAGTAGCATTTCTCTGAGGCACACTGTCTGTTTGAAATTTGGTATGTTCTACTGTATCTAAGTAGCATTGCTCTTTGGGGGCACACTGTCTGTTTGAAATTTTGGGATGTCTCTACTGTATCTAAGTAGCATTGCTCTTTGAGGCACACTGTCTGTTTGAAATTTGGTATGTCTCTACTGTATCTAAGTAGCATTGTTTTGAGGCACACTGTCTGTTTGAAATTTGGTATGTTCTACTGTATCTAAGTAGCATTGCTCTTGAGGCACACTGCCTGTTGAAATTTCATGTCTCTAACTGTATCTAAGTAGCATTGCTCTTTTAGGCACACTGCCTGTTTGAAATTTGATTCTCTACTGTATCTAAGAGCATTGCCTTTGAGGCACACTGTCTGTTTGAAATTGGATGTCTCTACTGTATCTAGTAGCATTGCTCTTTGAGGCACACTGTCTGTTTGAAATTTGCATGTCTCTACTGTATCTAAGTACATTGCTCTTTGAGGCACACTGTCTGTTTGAAATTTGGATGTCTCTACTGTATCAAGTAGCATTGCTCTTTGAGGCACACTGTCTGTTTGAAATTGGGTATGTCTCTACTGTATCTAAGTAGCATTGCTTTTTTGAGGCACACTGTCTGTTTGAAATTTGTATGTCTCTACTGTATCTAAGTAGCATTGCTCTTTGAGGCACACTGTCTGGTTGAAATTTTGGGATGTCTCTACTGTATCTAAAAGCATTGCTCTGAGGTACACTGTCTGTTTGAATGGTTATGGGGTTTTACTGTATCTAAGTAGCATTGCTCTTGAGGCACACTGCCTGTTTGAAATTTGGTATGTCTCTACTGTATCTAATAGCATTGCCTTTGAGGCACACTGCCTGTTTGAAATTTGGATGTCTCTACTGTATCTAAGTAGCATTGCTCTTTGAGGCACCCCTGTCTGTTTAATTTGGTAGTTCTACTGTATCTAAACATTGCTCTTTGAGGCACACTGTCTGTTTGAAATTTGGTATGTCTCTACTGTATCTAAGTAGCATTGCTCTTTGAGGCACACTGTCTGTTTGAAATTTTGTATGTCTCTACTGTATCTAAGTAGCATTGCTCTTTGAGGCACACTGCCTGTTTGAATTTGGATGTCTCTACTGTATCTAAGTAGCATTGTCTTTGAGGCACACTGTCTGTTTGAAATTTGGATGTCTCTACTGTATCTAAATAGCATTGCTCTTTGAGGCACACTGTCTGTTTGAAATTTGGTATGTCTCTACTGTATCTAAGTAGCATTGCTCTTTGAGGCACACTGTCTGTTTTTAAAATTTTGGGATGTCTCTACTGTATCTAAGTAGCATTGCTCTTTGAGGCACACTGTCTGTTTGAAATTTGGTATGTCTCTACTGTATCTAAGTAGCATTGCTCTTTTAGGCACACTGTCTGTTTGAAATTTGGTATGCTCTACTGTATCTAAGTAGCATTGTTTTTGAGGCACACTGTCTGTTTGAAATTTGGGATGTCTCTACTGTATCTAAGTAGCATTGCTCTTTGAGGCACACTGTCTGTTTGAAATTTGGTATGTCTCTACTGTTCTAAGTGGCATTGTTTTGAGGCACACTGCCTGTTTTAAATTTGGGGAGTCTCTTACTGTATCTTTTTTGATTGCTTCTTTTTAGGCACACTGTCTGTTTGAAATTTGGTATTTTTCTACTGTATCTAAGTAGCATTGCTCTTTGAGGCACACTTCTGTTTGAATTTGGTATGTCTCTACTGTATCTAAGTAGCATTGCTCTTTGAGGCACACTGTCTGTTTGAAATTTGGTATGTCTCTACTGTATCTAAGTAGCATTGCTCTTTGAGGCACACTGTCTGTTTGAAATTTGGATGTCCTACTGTATCTAAGTAGCATTGCCCCTTTGAGGCACACTGTCTGTTTGAAATTTGGAGTCTCTACTGTCTAGTAGCATTGCTCTTTGAGGCACACCTGTCTGTTTGAAATTTGGTATGTCTCTACTGTATCTAAGTAGCATTGCTCTTTGGGGGCACACTGTCTGTTTGAAATTTGGCATGTCTCTACTGTATCTAAGTAGCATTGCTCTTGGGGGCACACCCGTCTGCTTAAACTTTGGATGTCTCTACTGTATCTAAGTAGCATTGCTCTTTGGATACATGTCTGTTTGAAATTTGGGATGTCTCTACTGTATCTAAGTAGCATTGCTCTTTTAGGCTAACTGTCTGTTTGAAATTTGGTAGTCTCTACTGTATCTAACTTGCTCTTTTAGCCATCTTTAATATGTATTCTCTACTTCTAAGAGTATTTCTTTAACACTGTCTGTTTGAAATTTGGATGTCTCTACTGTATCTAAGTACATTGCTCTTTGAGGCACAATTTTCCCGTTTGAAATTTGGATGTCTCTACTGTATCTAAGTAGCATTGCTCTTTGAGGCACACTGTCTGTTTGAAATTTGGTATGTCTCTACTGTATCTAAGCATTGCTTTGAGGCACACTGTCTGTTTGAATTTATGTCCTACTGCAAGTAGCATTGCTCTTTGACACCTGTCTGTTTGAAATTTGGATGTCTCATTTTATCTAAGTAGCATTGTTTTGGAGGCAAAAATTTTCTGTTTGGAAATTTGGTATGTCTCATGATCTAAGTAGCATTGCTCTTTGAGGCACACTGTCTGTTTGAAATTTGGTATGTCTCTACTGTATCTAAGTAGCATTGCTCTTTGAGGAAAACTGTCTGTTTGAAATTTGGATGTCTCACTGATCAAGTAGCATTGCTCTTTGAGGCACACTGTCTGTTTGAAATTTTGTATGTCTCTACTGTATCTAAGTAGCATTGCTCTTTGAGGCATATGCTGTTTGAAATTTGGTATGTCTCTACTGTATCTAAGTAGCATTGCTCTTTGAGGCACATGTCTGTTTGAAATTTGGATGTCTCTACTGTATCTAAGTAGCATTGCCTCTTTAAAAACACCTTTTCTGCTCTGAAATTTGGATGTCTCTACTGTATCTAAGTAGCATTGCCTTTTTTAGGAACCTGTCTGTTTGAAATTTGGTATGTTTACTGTATCTAAGTAGATCTGTTTTGAGGCACACTGTCTGTTTGAATTTGTATGTCTCTACTGTATTAAGTAGCATTGCTCTTTTGAGGCACACTGTCTGTTTGAAATTTGATGTTCTACTGTATCTAAGTAGCATTGCTCTTTGAGGCACACTGTCTGTTTGAAATTTGGCATGTCTTTACTGTATCTAAGTAGCATTGCTCTTTTGAGGCACACTGTCTGTTTGAAATTTTGGGATGTCTTACTGTATCTAAGTAGCATTTCTCTTTGAGGCACACTGTCTGTTTGAAATTTTCATGTCTCTACTGTATCCAATAGTTCTCTTGAGGCACACGTCTGTTGAAATTTGATGTCTCATAATCTAAGTAGCATTGCTCTTTGAGGCACACTGTCTGTTTGAAAATTTGGATGTTTTCTCTGTATCTAAGTAGCATTGTTTTGAGGCACACTGTCTGTTTGAATTTGGTATGTCTCTACTGATCTAAGTAGCATTGTCTTTGAGGCACACTGCCTGTTTGAAATTTGGCATGTCTCTACTGATCTAAGAGCATTTTTTGAGGCACACTGTGCTTGAAATTTGGATGTCTCTACTGTATCTAAGTAGCATTGCTCTTTGAGGCACACTGTCTGTTTTAAATTTGGTATGTCTCTACTGTATCTAAGTAGCATTGCTCTTTGAGGCACACTGTCTGTTTGAAATTGGGTATGTCTCTACTGTATCTAAGTAGCATTGTCTTGAGGCACACTGTCTGTTTGAAATTTGGATGTCTCTACTGTATCTAGGAGCATTGCTCTTTGAGGCACACTGTCTGTTGAAATTTGGATGTCTCTATATTAAATCCTAAGTAGCATTGCCTCCCTTTAGCATAACTTGTCTGTTTGAAATTTGGTAATGTTCTACTGTATCTAAGTAGCATTGTCTTTGAGGCACCTGTCTGTTTGAAATTTGGATGTCTTACTGTATCTAAGTAGCATTGTCTTGAGGCACACTGTCTGTTTGAATTGGTATGTCTCTACTGATTAAGTAGCATTGCTCTTTGAGGCACAATGTCTGTTTGAAATTGGTATGTCTCTACTGTATCTAAGTAGCATTGCTCTTGAGGCACACTGTCTGTTTGAAATTTGGTATGTTTTCCCACTGTATCTAAGTAGCATTGCTCTTTGAGGCACACTGTCTGTTGAAATTTGGAGTTCTATTGATCTAAGTAGATTGTCTTTGAGGCACACTGTCTGTTTGAAATTTGGATGTCTCTACTGTATCTAAGTAGATTGCTCTTTGAGGCACACTGTCTGTTTGAAATTTGGATGTCTCTACTGTATCTAAGTAGCATTGCTCTTTGAGGCAACACTGTCTGTTTGAAATTTGGATGTCTCTACTGTATCTAAGTAGCATTGCTCTTTGAGGCACACTGTCTGTTTGAAATTTGGTATGTCTCTACTGTATCTAAGTAGCATTGCTCTTTGAGGCACACTGTCTGTTTGAAATTTGGTATGTCTCTACTGTATCTAAGTAGCATTGCTCTTTGAGGCACACTGTCTGTTTGAAATTGGGATGTCTCACCGTATTAAATAGCATTGCTCTTTGGGGAATGTCTGTTTGAAATTTGGATGTCTCTACTGTATCTAAGTAGCATTGCTCTTTTGAGGCACACTGTCTGTTGAAATTTGGATGTCTTGTATCTAAGTAGCATTGCCTTTTAGGCACACTGTCTGTTTGAAATTTGGATGTTTTCTACTGTATCTAAGTAGCATTGCTCTTGAGGCAACTGTCTGTTTGAAATTTGGTATGTCTCTACTGTATCTAAGTAGCATTGCTCTTTGAGGCACACTGTCTGTTTGAAATTTGGTATGTCTCTACTGTATCTAAGTAGCATTGCTCTTTTAGGCACACTGTCTGTTTGAAATTTGGTATGTCTCTACTGTATCTAAGTAGCATTGCTCTTTGGGGGCACACTGTCTGTTTGAAATTTGGATGTCTCTACTGTATCTAAGTAGCATTTCTCTTTGAGGCACACTGCCTGTTTGAAATTTGGGATGTCTCACTGTATCTAAGTAGCATTGCTCCCAGGCACACCCCTGTTTGAAATTTGTATGTCTCTACTGTATCTAAGTAGCATTGCTCTTGAGGCACACGTCGTTGAAATTTTGGTATGTCTCTACTGTATTCAGATTGCCTTTGAGGACACTGTCTGTTTGAAATTGGTATGTTTTCTCCTGTATTTTAAAAGTAGCATTGGCTCCTTTGAGGCACACTGTCTGTTTGAAATTTGGTATGTCTCTACTGTATCTAAGTAGCATTGCTCTTTGAGGCACACTGTCTGTTTGAAATTTGGTATGTCTCTACTGTATCTAAGTAGCATTGCTCTTTGAGGCACACTGTCTGTTTGAAATTTGGTATGTCTCTACTGTATCTAAGTAGCATTGCCTTTGCAATTTTTTGGGAACCTATCTGGGTTTTTTTGAGAATTTGTTTAATGTCTCTACTGTATCTAAGTAGCATTGTCTTTTTAGGCACACTTCTGTTAAATTTGAAAATTCTCTACTGTATCTAAGTAGCATTGCTCTTTTAGGACACTGTCTGTTTGAATTGATGTTCTACTGTATCTAAGTAGCATTGCCTTTTGAGGACACTGTCTGTTTGAAATTTGCATGTTTTTCTGTATCTAGCATTGCTCTTGAGGCACACTGTCTGTTTGAAATTTGTATGTCTCTACTGTATCTAAGTACATTCTCTTTGAGGCACACTGTCTGTTTGAAATTTGGTATGTCTCTACTGTATCTAAGTAGCATTGATCTTTGAGGCACACTGTCTGTTTGAAATTTGGGATGTCTTACTGTATCTAAGTAGCATTGCTCTTTGAGGCACACTGTCTGTTTGAAATTTGGTATGTCTCTACTGTATCTAAGTAGATTGCTCTTTTAGGCACACTGTCTGTTTGAAATTTGTATGTCTCTACTGTATCTAAGTAGCATTGCTCTTTGAGGCACACTGTCTGTTGAAATTTGGCATGTCTCTACTGTATCTAAGTAGATTGCTCTTTGAGGCACACTGTCTGTTTGAAATTTGGGATGTCTCTACTGTATCCAGTAGCATTGCTCTTTGAGGCAACTGTCTGTTTGAAATTTGGTATGTTCTACTGTATCTAAGTAGCATTGCTCTTTGAGGCACACTGTCTGTTTGAAATTTGCTTCCCACTGCTAAGTAGATTGCTCTTGAGGACACTGTCTTTTGAAATTTGTATGTCTCTACTGTATCTAATAGCATTGTTTTGAGGCAATTTTCTTTTGAAATTTGGTATGTCTCTACTGTATCTAAGTAACTTTGCTTTGAGGCAACTGTCTGTTTTAAATTTTGGATGTCTCTCTTATCTGTACATGCTTCACTGGTAAATTTGCATGTTTTGTATTATAGATTGCTTTGAAACTGTGTTTGAAATTTGGATGTCCTTGTATTGTTGTCTTTTGGGACACTGTCGTTTAAATTTTTGTTTACTGTATCAAGTACTTGTTTAATAAGCTTTGAAATTGCAGTTCCCTTACTGTCAAGTAGCATTTTTCTTTGAGGCAACTGTCTGTTTGATTTGATGTTCTTGGTATGAGCATTGCTCTTTGAGCAAGTGTTTAATTTGCACCACTGTATTAAGTATGCTCTTCCCCGCAATGGTTTTTTCTGATCTAGTATTGCTCTTTGAGCACACTGTCGTTTGAAAATTTGTATGTTTTACTGTATCTAAATAGCATTGCTCTTTGAGGCTGCTCTTGAATTTGGTGTTCTACTGTATACAAAGCCTTGGGACGCTTTGAATTTGTAGAACCCACTTATCTAATCTTGTCTTAGCAAAAACTTGGAATGGGATGTCTCTACTGTATTATGCATTGCCTTTAGCCCTGTCTGTTTGAAATTTGGATGTCTTACTGATCTAATAGCATTGCTCTTTGAACCTTCTTTTAAATTTTTATGTCTCTACTGTATCTAAGTAGCTTGCTCTTGAGGCACACTGTCGTTTGAAATTTGGATGTCTCTACTGTATCTAAGTAGCATTGCTTTTGAGGCAATGTCTGTTTGAAATTTGGTATGTTTCCCCTACTTTCCCCAAGTATTGCTTCTTTGGGGCAACTGTCGTTTGAAATTTTTATGTCTCTCTGATCTAAGTAGCATTGCTCTTTGAGGCACACCCTTTTTTTTTTCTTTTTTTTTAAGTTTTGGTTTTTCTTTTTTTTCCCCTATCAATACTTCTCTTTAACACCTTTTTTTTTCTATTTTAAAGTTTGGTTTTAAAAGTTTTTTGAAAGCATTTTTAAAATTTCTTTTTGATGACGTTACTACTGATGTTATCCCCCTTTTCCTGATGTCTTCATTTCTATACCTGTCTCTTCGTGATACTCCAAGCATACGGGTCGGGCTAGTTTTCTTTATTGTTTGATGTCGGCGTCCAGGTTTGGAACTGTTTTTTATGTTTTTCAACTCAATATGGGAGAAATATTGGTGAACAATACTTGGCAAGATGACATATTTGCATTTTTAAAAGGTGCCAACGTCTTATGTCTTCTTCTTCTTTTTTCTCGATCATTCTTCCGGTAATCTTATCATTCTTTTTGTATATAATTTCCTTTTACAAGAACGGGGGGATCTACTCGCTCGTTTTCGCCCAAGGGGGATAGGCTCCCCCTCCGGTTTCAACCAGCTTTTTATTTACTAGGTGAACTTTCCTAATACGTCCTTTCTGCCGACAATGTCCCAAGATCTACGCCTTTTGATCAGTTTTTGGCGTATATTTGGCGTATATTTGGGCTTTGTGGTCTACGCCAATACAGTGAGTTACGCTGTTTTGCCATTTCTGACTGTGAAGTCGTTCCGGAATAGGAACATTCCACGGGGCTTATAAGGTTGTCCTCGGACGGCGTCTTACTCAAATAAAACACAGTGTAAAGTATCGGCCTTCGCCAATGTTCTGATCCGGACAGCCTGTCAGATCTTTACATTGTCGACCTTACTTTACCGTTCACTTTTGAGTTTGATCCGGAGTAGGAACATTCTCAGCCTTTTCTAGACGCGTGTCGATACATGGCAATTTGCAGTTAGCCTCGGTAAACAACGACCTGGGACCAAGCACAAATATTGTAAAGGGTCGTTTCAATCAGCGCTAGCAACACAACTGAGGATTTTGTGCTCGCCACCATCACCCGACCCAGTTCTTCCTGGGATATTAGTTGTGACTGCAATAGTACCTTGCCCGGTTGCCCCAAGGCTGACAGTATCGTTAAGCATCACCCACCTCAGTTCTTCCGGAGATGCTAATTGTTATCGCAACAGTAACTTGCACGGTTTTCCCAGGGAAGGTAGTTTCGTTATGCACTAAAACGTAACTTTATGTTTTGCGCTCGGCAAACTTTGGCCAGTACATGTATCTGCACTAGGACACCGATGCGGAGTCAGCAGCAATCTTCCCTCGTACCGACACGAGGGTAGACTTTTATTCGTTACGCATCTGACTTATTTATTCTTGCCCCGAGGTGGTAATGCTTTGCCTACCCTCAGGTCTTATAGTTTCACCCTATGTGGGCACACGTTTCGTAACTGGATGCACCTCTCATCCTCTCATGTTTACTAGTCTTCCAATCGGCATTGAAACTAGTAATTTTTCGTGGGATGTTTGACTTACACGTCGAGCTTGTGTATGGAGTCTCTTGCTCCGGCGATTTGTGTTCGGCCCTTATTCCGGGGGAGTAGGGTTTATATCAGAGACGTTCCGCTGCTGTTTCTTTTTGTTCGGGAACTTGGGCATTATTTTGTTGGACGTCGGCCAGGACATTCGTGCATTTTGTTCGTATGGACCTGCATTTTTTTTTCGTACTTGCACTGCTACCACTACCATTAGCTCTCTCCGATCCCTGCCCCCATTACCCAGACCGGAACCAAAGTCTATTTCCAGAGTCACCACTTGGAGGTAGGGAGCAGGGTCTTGATTAGTGCCGGCACACTAATCCTGGCACACCACCTCATGCGCCTTTGACCCCGTCTTATGATCTGATTTGCTTGATTACATCTATGTTGGATCTCATTAGTTATTGATTTGCTTGATTACATCTATGTTGTATCTCATTAGTTATTGATTTGCTTGATTACATATATGTTGGATCTCATTAGTTATTGATTTGCTTGATTACATCTATGTTGTATCTCATTAGTTATTGATTTGCTTGATTACATCTATGTTGGATCTCATTAGTTATTGATTTGCTTGATTACATCTATGTTGGATCTCATTAGTTATTGATTTGCTTGATTACATCTATGTTGGATCTCATTAGTTATTGATTTGCTTGATTACATCTATGTTGGATCTCATTAGTTATTGATTTGCTTGATTATATCTATGTTGGATCTCATTAGTTATTGATTTGCTTGATTACATCTATGTTGGATCTCATTAGTTATTGATTTGTTGATTACTCTATGTTGGATCTCATTAGTTATTGATTTGCTTGATTACATCTATGTTGGATCTCATTAGTTATTGATTTGCTTGATTACATCTATGTTGTATCTCATTAGTTATTGATTTGCTTGATTACATCTATGTTGGATCTCATTAGTTATTGATTTGCTTGATTACATCTATGTTGGATCTCATTAGTTATTGATTTGCTTGATTACATCTATGTTGGATCTCATTAGTTATTGATTTGCTTGATTACATCTATGTTGTATCTCATTAGTTATTGATTTGCTTGATTACATCTATGTTGGATCTCATTAGTTATTGATTTGCTTGATTACATCTATGTTGGATCTCATTAGTTATTGATTTGCTTGATTACATCTATGTTGGATCTCATTAGTTATTCTTTTATTTGATGAACAAATGCTTCATATTTATGCAACATCCAACAATATTCATTAACTTTGCTTGTCGAGTGATCACATTTCTGTACTTTAATCTGATTTTAGCGATATCTTCGAAGTAACGGAAACATTCTAACTTTCTTCTCTTCTTCTGAACGCTCCATATCGACCACTTGTCAACCAATCTGTGTGATTTATATGTGATCTGAGCCTAAGAGCGATTGTACGTTGTGCACGTTATGCGCCTATAAGTAGGCCAGAACATCCGATCTATGCGATGCTTTTTATTTTCTAGGGTAGCATCGTTAGGGCCAACGTCAGTCACATCTTACGACATGCATTGTAGGTTGCAGTGGTACTATTCTTTGCTTCCCTTGCTGGCCTCAACACCACACGGGCGGATTTTAACTTTAACAGACCAGGTTAATCAATATATGTAAATCAATAATAAAATATTGTATATTGGCAGTGATAGCTGAAAAGTGGTAGAAATATAATTTTTGATTGGAAATTGAACACTTTTAGTCTTGGACGGAGAAGAGAAAACATATAGCAAATCTACAAAACCTGAACATCAAGGAATATTGTCTCATACATATATCATATTCGAAATTAAATATCTTGATCACTAACGATGATTTACAAAGCAGTAATAAATTGCATGTTTCATAGAAGACGACACAAGGGAACGACCATCATGACGGTGGCAACATACATTTAAAAAATCATAGAAATAACGATGAAGAATACAATATAACTGGCTGAAAATGGAATCTTTCTGCAGGATTGCAGAGTCGAGTTCTATCAATGGAATCTTTCTGCAGGATTGCAGAGTCGAGTTCTATCAATGGAATCTTTCTGCAGGATTGCAGAGTCGAGTTCTATCAATGGAATCTTTCTGCAGGATTGCAGAGTCGAGTTCTATCAATGGAATCTTTCTGCAGGATTGCAGAGTCGAGTTCTATCAATGGAATCTTTCTGCAGGATTGCAGAGTCGAGTTCTATCAAGAAAACGGTTAATGATGAGATTATGATGTCATGAGAGCCACGTTCTATAAATCACCTGGTGCATGGTGAAATTGGGATGTCATGAGAGTCACGTTCTATAAATCACATGGTGCATGGTGAGATTATGATGTCATGAGAGCCACGTTCTATAAATCACCTGGTGCATGGTGAGATTGGGATGTCATGAGAGCCACGTTCTATAAATCACCTGGTGCATGGTGAGATTGGGATGTCATGAGAGCCACGTTCTATAAATCACCTGGTGCATGGTGAGATTGGGATGTCATGAGAGCCACGTTCTATAAATCACCTGGTGCATGGTGAGATTGTGATGTCATGAGAGCCACGTTCTATAAATCACCTGGTGCATGGTGAGATTGGGATGTCATGAGAGCCACGTTCTATAAATCACCTGGTGCATGGTGAGATTGGGATGTCATGAGAGCCACGTTCTATAAAGCACATGGTGAGATTGGGATGTCATGAGAGCCACGTTCTATAAAGCACATGGTAAGATTGGGATGTCATGAGAGCCACGTTCTATAATCACCTGTATGTGAGATTGAGATGTCATAAGAGCCACGTTCTATAAAGCACATGGGAGATTGGGATGTCATGAGAGCCACGTTCTATAAAGCATATGGTGAGATTGGGATGTCATGAGAGCCACGTTCTAAAAAGCACATGGTGCATGGTGAGATTGGGAAGATGAACAAAGAATGAAACACACAAAAATGAAAATATTCTTGAAACATGGTTTGAAAAATCAGTTGTATACTTTGTACAAATACTTCATATTAGTTTAAAATAAATTTAGTGGCAGCAGTTAGTTATGGAATCATATACTGAGACATTTGGTCAACAACATCATCATCATTGCCTCTCTGTCAGAAGACAATAGGTCGTACGTCACGTAGTTCCGTGACTCATGTCTGGGAGATATTTATTGAGTAGCTCAGTTTGCAAAAGAACAACAACATTGATATTTATAAATAACTTGTAGCGTAGAGATATGTTATCTATAAATAGTGTTATGGCCGAAATCTCTTGGGTGTAACAGAAAAGCAAATGTGCCAGACAGTGTCGTCTTCGTGGTGGAAAGAGACGATATACTAATGTGCCAGACAGTGTCGTCTTCGTTCGTGGTGGAAAGAGACGATATACTAATAAACTTTTCATGGGCATGGAGAGAAAATGGACTTTAGGAATGGCTGCTGCAGTAGAGGACAGAACACGCATGGGAATGCCCAATGTGCATTGAGGTCGATCGCATAACCAACAACAACAACAGACAAGCAATATATATATATATATAGCTTGTTAGCTGAAAACTCTGTGTTGAGATAGAATATATATATATATATATATATATATATATATATATATAGATTGATAGACACAAATAGAAATGAATGAAGAATATTGTTAACTATACCATCTCATCTAAGTCCATGAAGGATAGATGAAGGATGTCTTTTAAAAAGAAACATAACTTTTGTCATTAAGAGCCTCAGTCCGTAATGGCATTACAGTATACTTCTCATAAGAGCCTCAGTCCGTAATGACATTACAGTATACTTCTCCACAGAACCACAGTCCGTAATGACATTACAGTATACTTCTCATAAAAACCTCAGTCCGTAATGACATTACAGTATACTTCTCCAAAGAGCCTCAATCCGTAATGCATTACAGTATACTTCTCTACAAGAGCCTCAGTCCGTAATGTCATTACAGTATACTTCTCTAAAGAGCCTCAGTCCGTAATGACATTACAGTATACTTCACACAAGAGCCTCAGTTTGTAATGACATTACAGTATACTTCTCACAAGAGCCTCAGTCCGTAATGACATTACAGTAAACTTCTCATCAGAGCCTCAGTCCGTAATGACATTACAGTATACTTATCCAAAGAGCCGCATTTCGTAATGACATTACAGTATACTTCTCACAAGATCCTCAGTCCGTAATGACATTACACTATACTTCACAGAAGAGCCTCAGTCCGTAATGACATTACACTATACTTCACAGAAGAGCCTCAGTCCGTAATGACATTACAGTATACTTCTCACAAGAGCCTCAGTCCGTAATGACATTACAGTATACTTCTCTAAAGAGCCTCAGTCCGTAATGACATTACAGTATACTTCTCTTAAGAGCCTCAGTCCGTAATCACATTACAGTATACTTCTCACCAGGGGCGGCTCGTCATTAGGGCCAGGGGGCCGCCACCAATAACAAAAAGGATAACATCCCGGAATAGTAAATACTAAAAAAAAAAAATGATTTTTCCGAAAATTTATTTCTGGCCCTACTGACCACGGGCCGCCACTGCTTCTCACAAGAGCTTCAGTCCGTAATATCATTACCGTATACTTCTCCACAGAGCCTCAGTCCGTAATGACATTACAGTATACTTCTCCACAGAACCACAGTCCGTAATGACATTACAGTATACTTCTCATAAGAGCCTCAGTCCTTAATGACATTACAGTATACTTCTCATAAGAGCCTCAGTCTATAATGACATTACAGTATACTTCTCATAAGTGTTGGTGGAGTCGCCGATATCAAAGTTGATAGCACACTGCGCTAGTGATCTCGAACCACGGAAACTCCCGGGTTTGAGACCAACTTGCACACAAATTCGTGGTGTGCACTCGGTACGCGGTTGGACTATATGAGACACTGATTCTTTACTTTGGAATCTAAATTACAAGTACCTCTGAAGTCAGAGTAAGACTCGCATGAATGACTAATGACACGTGTGATAAGAAAAGCAAGCCTTCACGCAACGTATCAGTTAAAAGTGCCATGCTAGAACTACGACACTATTCATAGCGGGGAGCAACAAAAACAGTTAATCGTCTTCATCATCATTTGGAAACAGTTCATTAAATTTGTGTTTTGTTGTAACTATCATTTCATTGTGCATAAATAACAAGAAATCATAGTTTAAAGATGGAGACATGTATAAAGCATCTTCAATCAAGGACAATCATGATAGTAAAAGCAACTTCAAGCAAGGACAATCATGATAGTAAAAGCAACTTCAAGCAAGGACAATCATGATAGTTACCAACATTACCCAGATTTGAGAGATATCATTCATGATTGTTGTTGCACTGTTCGGAGCACCTTGAGTAGATCTGGCAGATTTAACATTTAATTGAACATTCAACTTTGTTGTTGTATGAACCGTTGCATTATTTACTGTTTCTTGACTCCAGAATTGATCATTTCTGTCTGCAACTTCTAACTCTGTTTCTACACTCGACGGTGTAATTGACAACTTTCCTAACTGGGCTCTGTCTGCAGATTCTGTCGCCATGGAAGTAGTGCTAGAATTGAAATGAATAGATGCAGTAGTGGATGTATTTAACCGATTCTTCAAATCAAGATGATGTTGGCTTGACTGGGTCACTCTTACGTCAGTTCCATCTGACTTTTCAGATTCTAATAAATCTGTAGTTGCAATTCTGTCAAGTATTGAATCATCAATCTTTCCATTTGATAGTTGTAGTTTAGATAATGTTGTCTCTTGGCTCGTATCTTCATGTGCATGTAACTCTCCTGAAGCAATCCAAATGGCAGTCTGTGGTGGGTTAGCACCATCTCCAACTTCTACTACGTTCACTTCCCGGGTAGAGTTCTTAGAAATACTTCTGGAGATTCCTGGAAATAAAATAGACAAAAGATAAACAATAATTTCTCTCGTACCGTTAAAAGTTACGTAGGATCTGCAAGCAATTTCTCCATACCGCTCTATGCTGGGCAACTCGCTCAATCTCCTCCATGGAAATGAGACCGATATTTCTTGTCTCTTTTAGCAAAGTTCGTTTCAGGGTCTTCTTAGGTCGTCATCTCTTTCTTGAACACTTTTCATCCCACTACAATGCCTGTTTTGATATTCGTTGATCATTTCTTGTCAATGTGTGCCAACAAAATCTCCATCTTCTCTTTCTTATAACAGTTGTCACTAGTGGTTGACCAGACATGTCTCTGATTTCATCACTTCTCCTGAATTCGTTCCATTTTATGTTCATTATATTTCGCAGACATCTATTTTCAAACGCATTCAACTTGCTTTCTATATCTTTAGTCAATGTTTTCAACTCTGAGCATATGTTAGGTTGATACAACTTCGAGCATATGTTAGGATTGATACAACTCTCGAGGGCATATGTTAGGATTGATACAACTCTCGAGGGCATATATTAGGATTGATACAACATTCGAATTGAATATAGACAAATACTTTTAGAATAATACGAATTAGGGGACTGTTTTAGTCGGAGGTTAAAGGTCGCTAACATTGACCTGCTTTATGTTATACAGGTTCGGAGTTTTATGAACCTGTAAGCAGGAAAAAACCCACATACTTTTGGGGGAATTGAACCTGCATCCACGTGATCAAAAGACAGTGTCCTAACTACTAGCATTGTTTCGAATTTAAAGTGAAGCTACTAAAATTATAAATAAAGGGACTTACAAAATAGCAAGTCTGTCGTTGAAACTCTTGTTATTGTCTGTAGTATCGATTTTTAGGGTAGTGTAGGACAGGTTGAGACAACAAAAAGGCAAAAGACGAAGACAAAAGACGAAGACAAAAGACAAGACAAAGACGAAGACAAAGACAAAGACAACAGACAAAACAGACAGACAAGACAAGACAAAAAAGAAGGAGATACAAACATACATTATGCGGGAGAAAACAGAGGCAAATTGACAGACAAAACAAGAAAAAAAGTTACAAAAGGTGGGAATAAAACAGACATTAAATTTCAGAAGCAATAGCAGCAACAGACAAATTGAAGAATCTTTCAGAAAGATCAATTTATGCGGTGTACGAGGTCAATATTTTGAGAGAACGAACAAGATGTTTACTAGCGTGGATAAAATCAACAACTAGTGCTAATGTAACAGATTGAGAGAATCTTTCCGAACAGAGCAGTTTCAGCGTTGTGAATCCAACACGCTGACCAGATTGAGAGAGATGAGTGTCGATATTGGTGCAGCCCGAACAAACGACATACAAATGGGCAGAGGATTGATTAATCAACATCAACTGGCGTGTTGGACGCTGCTGCTGGATCTGTTGAGGCGTAGATCGGAACACCTATAGACGTGTTCAGAGTCCTACGATGCTAGTCCTCATATAACTAATAACAAGCTAATATATTACATTTGTCTTATGTTAGAAAATATTTTAATAATTATTACTAGTGGTTGTTACTCTGATTAGAGAGAGACTTTACAACTTTCACCTTCGATGTCTCCGCAAGATTATAAACATCACGTGGTACGACAAGATAACCAACTCTGAAGTACTGCAACGTGCTAACCTGCTTTCCATCATGGGTATACTCTGCAGTAGAAGACTTAGATGGCTAGGAAATGTGAGAAGAATGGAAACTTGTAGCATACCAAAACAAATATTGTTCTGTGAACTTTCAGAGGGAAAGAGGCACCAGGGCAGACCACTGTTCAGATATAACCCTGTAACGTTCGGTATTAAGAAAATCTCATTTATAAATGAATGCTACACGACTCCCGGAACTAACTTTATTTGTGTATTATTTATACATTTAAATGCATATAATATATGTTTTATAATGCAAAACATATGAATTACCATAACAATTTTTTTAAATATATATTATTTATTTTAAAGATGTCTAATCTCGTTGATTAAATCATGCTTTTCTTCTTCTTCTTCTTCTTCTGGTTCACCGCTATGAATGCATGCGTAGTCAGGAGACTGGTTTGGTGCATCTGACTGATTTTTGCATGAAAGCCTACTTACCGTTTCTACGGTGCCCCTTGCCATTCAGATGAACATTTTCCGACTTCAGTTGTGTAAGAACATGCTTTTATTACACCGACATTTCCGATCGGCCGCCTTTTTGGAAAATCTCTGCAGTCGAGTTTTCACTTTCACTTGTCAAAAATCACGCATTTGCTTAGAAAAGGCTATCTAATGACTCAGATTACTGTCCTGATCAAGACTATAAGTGTTAGTTTTTTATGGGCTGCTTACTAGACCAGTTCTGCATCCTTTTCGCTTATTTCTTTATTATTTATTAATTGGTGTCTCCAAAATATGGAAATATTTAGAAGTTACAAATTTCTTGATTACTGCCATATATATTATCCAAACAACTTCATATTTGGATATATTGTTTAAATATGAAGGTACTGAGAGGCTGTGTTAATAGTTTTCATGATATATTTCATACGTATTTTTGTCCTTCTTTGTGACTGTATAATTGTTTGAAATTTGCATGAAAATCTATTTTTAGCACCAACAAAATGAGGTCACTGATATCACATATTACATGACACTGCTATTAAAACCACATATCTTGATAGCACATTCAACAAGCTTTCCCACTATATATAATATGCCTATTTTCAATTCATGGAGTACATATGGTTTCTAGTAAAAGAGCAGCCTAAATAATACAAACTTTAAACCGATGAACGTTAAAGATGTTGAGCTCACTGATAATGTTCTATATCCCAGCACAAGGAAAAAAACTAGTTGATGACAGAGTTGTGTAGAAAGCGATATTGCGCAAGGGCGCAGATTCTTTAGAGAAGAGACTTATATATGAGCTGAGAGACAAGAAAGAAAAGTGAAAACTCAGTAGTTGTCACAGTAAAACACTTACCAATTGACCATCTGTAAAGACGAAAACGGTCATATAGATATATATATTTAAATAATAATAATAATATAATGTCAACTAGTTTAGGCGTGTTATTCAGCAAACAAAATTGGTCATTTCATCATGTTTTCTATCGTTATCTCGTCGTAAGTAAACATTTCATAAGAAGAGATAATAGTCACAAATAGTAGTAACATCAGAGAGAAAAGACCGTTCTTGGTTGACATCGTAAAACATAGAATGAAATTATTTTATCCTCTAGTAAGAATACAGTCAGACCACACTGTTTATAATATATTTTATAACAGAACATCGGAGGGAAGGTAAAGGTGAGAGGAAGACCAAGTAAAAGATGGATAAATTGTCTATATCATGCTAAACGGTACAAGAAACTATGAGTCAAGTCATTAGAAAAACTCAAGAAAGAAAATAGAAACCCACTAATAACAAGATTGTTACTGGGTACAGCTAGTTACAATATTTCCTGACTAATTCCAGTTCTAATGTCTGGTCAACCACTAGTAGAAACTGTTATAAGAAAGAGAAGATGAAGATATGTGATCTCATACTCTGAGAAGAAATCTCTGGTGAACCACTAGAAGTAACTGTTATAAGAAAGAGAAGATAAAGATATGTGATCTCATACTCTGAGAAGAAATCTCTGGTCAACCACTAGAAGCAACTATTATAAGAAAGAGAAGATAAAGATATGTGATCTCATACTCTGAGAAGAAATCTCTGGTCAACCACTAGAAGTAACTATTATAAGAAATAGAAGATAAAGATATGTTGAACATACTCTGAGAAGAAATCTCTGGTCAACTACTAGTCTTCTTCTTCTGCGAACGCCCCATAGCAACCACTCTTTTTTGGTCTGTATGTGATTCGAGCCTAAGAACGAGTGTACGTTGTGCCAGTTATGCGCCTATGAGTGCCTAAGCCATCGCATTCAATTTCTGCGCGCTTTTTATTTACTAAAGTAGCTCCCTATATCATTTTCCTTTGTGTTTTGATGGCTCTCTAACGATCATTGTTCGCCGTATATTAGGACTTTATGATCTGCGCCTATAAGGAGTATAGTCTACACTAGACTATACTATATCTACACTCTGTCTATGTCTACACAAGAGATGTCTACACTATGCGCTCTGTCTGACTACGTGAGGTCGTTCCGGATTAGGAACAGTCTCAGTTATTGGAGACACATTTGCTTGTCACACAAACAATCATTTTTAGGCTGTTTAATTGGCCTTTATATAATCTGAGCCATAGTGTTTGGATGTTATCTTACTCTGTGTAGAATTATCATCGTCCGAAAAGTATCGCCCTTCGCCAATGTTTGGGTATGTACATGTCAACCCTCTGCATTATCGGCATTACTTTTCTATCCACGGTGAGTTTATTCCTGAATAGGAATATTCTCATCCGCTTTGGGTCGCGTGTGAGCACTTGGCAATTTGAAATGTTTACTCTGCATTTTCCTGTCCCCGGAAACACAGGACTGGGGCTGCGCACAGATATTTTAGAGAGTCGTTTTATTCGGCGCTAGCAACAGAACTGAAATTTTGCGCTCGCCAACATCACCCACCCTAGTTCTTCCGGTGATGTTAGTTGTTACTGCAACAGTACCTTGCCCTGGGGTCCCAGGGAGGGCAGTTTTGTTATGCCCTAGGACGCAACTTTAGAATTTGCGCTCGGACAATCTTACCAAATAAATGTATCTGCATTTGGCCTCTGATACAGAATTTAATGCAATCTTCCCTTGTGTCGTCACGACACGTTGCATTTTTTTGACGATTTTTCCTAGAGCTGTCATATTGGGTGCGATCAATGTTTCGAGGGGATGTGCTTCATAGCGACTCGTACCTTGTCACTTCTAATGGTTTGTTTTTATTTATTCAGTTTTTTCCCCTTTGGCAGGGAGAGACGTGCAGAAATAGTCACTCTAGGATTTTGTTCGTCTGTGTTGCGAGCAGATCTCTCTCTCTCTCTCTCTCGCGATCCTGGCCTAGACTGAAGAACCAACTTTTTTCATGAATTTTACCGTATTTTTAAGGGACTCCGTTCCACCGTACAGCTTCACGCGCAGCTCTGTGTTTTGTGGCCAGATTTCTTTTCTTATACCTGCTATCAGTTGACAATCTTGCAGAACGTGTTCTGCCGTCATGTCCGCCTTTTTGCAGGGGCACAGGCTAGTTGTGCCAATTTTAAATTTGTGACACATGTGGGCGCGGAGTTTGTTGTGGCCGGTACGGAGGCGAAGTATGGCAACTTGTTCACTACGAGACAGACCATAGTATCCGTCGCTGTTGTAGTGGTGAGGATGATCTTTTGTCCAATGTCTCTATAGTGCCAGCCGATGGTTGTTCTGGCTTCCTCATAACTGACCTCGAGATCAGTTTGAGGTATTCGCCCGCCTTCTTTAGCTAGTTTGTAGACGAGCAGATCTCATCAAATGTAACTGAGTGTGCATCACTACTTATACCAGAGTAATTCTCCCTAGATCCCTACCCGCTTAGCCAGACAGGAACCTCTGTCTATTTCCAGGGTCCCCATGTGGGGGTGTGGTAAGATCTTTCTTAGTGCCTGCTCACTAAAGCTGGCGTGATGTTGCCCCTATGAGTGCGCCTTTGACCCTGTCTATTAGTAACAACTGTTATAAGAAAGAGAAGATGAAGATATGTTGAACATGCACTGAAAAGAAATTATCAAATATTAACAAAACTTGCATCGAAATGAGAGACAACATGTTCAGGAAATGAGAGGCAACATGTTCAGGAAATGAGAGACAACATGTTCAGGAAATGAGAGGCAACATGTTCAGGAAATGAGAGGCAACATGTTCAGGAAATGAGAGACAACATGTTCAGGAAATGAGAGGCAACATGTTCAGGAAATGAGAGGCAACATGTTCAGGAAATGAGAGGCAACATGTTCAGGAAATGAGAGGCAACATGTTCAGGAAATGAGAGGCAACATGTTCAGGAAATGAGAGGCAACATGTTCAGGAAATGAGAGGCAACATGTTCAGGAAATGAGAGGCAACATGTTCAGGAAATGAGAGGCAACATGTTCAGGAAATGAGAGGCAACATGTTCAGGAAATGAGAGACAACATGTTTAGGAAATGAGAGGCAACATGTTCAGGAAATGAGAGGCAACATGTTCAGGAAATGAGAGGCAACATGTTCAGGAAATGAGAGACAACATGTTCAGGAAATGAGAGGCAACATGTTCAGGAAATGAGAGACAACATGTTCAGGAAATGAGAGACAACATGTTCAGGAAATGAGAGGCAACATGTTCAGGAAATGAGAGACAACATGTTCAGGAAATGAGAGGCAACATGTTCAGGGAAAAGAGAGGCAACATGTTCAGGAAATGAGAGGCAACATGTTCAGAAATGAAGCAGCATGTTCAGGAAATGAGAGACAACATGTTCAGGAAATGAGAGACAACATGTTCAGGAAATGAGAGGCAACATGTTCAGGAAATGAGAGACAACATGTTCAGGAAATGAGAGGCAACATGTTCAGGAAATGAGAGGCAACATGTTCAGGAAATGAGAGGCAACATGTTCAGGAAATGAGAGACAACATGTTCAGGAAATGAGAGACAACATGTTCAGGAAATGAGAGACAACATGTTCAGGAAATGAGAGACAACATGTTCAGGAAATGAGAGACAACATGTTCAGGAAATGAGAGACAACATGTTCAGGAAATGAGAGACAACATGTTCAGGAAATGAGAGGCAACATGTTCAGGAAATGAGAGGCAACATGTTCAGGAAATGAGAGACAACATGTTCAGGAAATGAGAGGCAACATGTTCAGGAAATGAGAGACAACATGTTCAGGAAATGAGAGACAACATGTTCAGGAAATGAGAGACAACATGTTCAGGAAATGAGAGGCAACATGTTCAGGAAATGAGAGGCAACATGTTCAGGAAATGAGAGACAACATGTTCAGGAAATGAGAGACAACATGTTCAGGAAATGAGAGACAACATGTTCAGGAAATGAGAGTCAACATGTTCAGGAAATGAGAGGCAACATGTTCAGGAAATGAGAGACAACATGTTCAGGAAATGAGAGACAACATGTTCAGGAAATGAGAGGCAACATGTTCAGGAAATGAGAGGCAACATGTTCAGGAAATGAGAGGCAACATGTTCAGGAAATGAGAGGCAACATGTTCAGGAAATGAGAGGCAACATGTTCAGGAAATGAGAGACAACATGTTCAGGAAATGAGAGACAACATGTTCAGGAAATGAGAGGCAACATGTTCAGGAAATGAGAGGCAACATGTTCAGGAAATGAGAGACAACATGTTCATGGAAATGAGAGCAACATGTTCAGGAAAGAAAGGACGTTATAGAAATCCTGAAAAGAAACTTACTAAAAGAAATGAAGAATATTCAACTTAATTTTAAAGGAGATATTGAACGAGTTGCTCAGGACTGAGGAGCGTGTATACATATCCTGCAGACCATCTTAAGCGTATAACGGTACAAGAGATAAGGACATAACTTCTACGTCACAGAGACCATCTTAAGCGTATAACGGTACAAGAGATGAGGACATAACTTCTACGTCACAGAGACCATCTTAAGCGTATAACGGTACAAGAGATGAGGACATAACTTCCACGTCACAGAGACCATCTTAAGCGTATAACGGTACAAGAGATAAGAAGTAATTCTACGTCACAGAGACCATCTTAAGGTAACGGTACAGAGATAAGACATAACTTCTGACACAGAGACCATCTTAAGCGTATAACGGTACAAGAGATGAGGACATAACTTCTACGTCACAGAGACCATCTTAAGCGTATAACGGTACAAGAGATAAGGACATAACTTCTACGACACAGAGACCATCTTAAGCGTATAACGGTACAAGAGATGAGGACATAACTTCCACGTCACAGAGACTATCTTAAGCGTATAACGGTACAAGAGATAAGGACATAACTTCCACGTCACAGAGACAATCTTAAGCGTATAACGGTACAAGAGATAAGGACAAAACCTCTACGCACAGAGACCAATCTTAAGCGTATAACGGTACAAGAGATAAGGCTAACTTCCACGTCACAGAGACCATCTTAAGCGTATAACGGTACAAGAGATAAGGACATAACTTCTACGTCACAGAGACTATCTTAAGCGTATAACGGTACAAGAGATGAGGACATAACTTCTACGTCACAGAGACCATCTTAAGCGTATAACGGTACAAGAGATGAGGACATAACTTCTACGTCACAGAGACCATCTTAAGCGTATAACGGTACAAGAGATAAGGACATAACTTCCACGTCACAGAGACTATCTTAAGCGTATAACGGTACAAGGATAGGACATAACTTCCACGTCACAGAGACTATCTTAAGCGTATAACGGTACAAGAGATAAGGACATAACTTCTACGTCACAGAGACTATCTTAAGCGTATAGCGGTACAAGAGATAAGGACATAACCTCTACGTCAGAGAGACCATCTTAGCGTATAGCGGTACAAGAGATAAGGACATAACCTCTACGCCAGAGAGACCATCTTAAGCGTATAGCGGTACGAGTGAAATATAATAATAATTCTTGTTTTGGATAATGATTCTTTATTCTAAAAATTTGCCTTTACTGGTGTTACCTTGTTGTTCTTGTTCATGATTTGCAATGAAGGATGTCACCGAAGCACCATCTTCATCTTCTCTTTGTCTGTATCTCTCCCTTGTAGGTGTGACTGAATTTATACAAACATAACGAGACATGATCATATAATGAAAATAGACAATGCTATAATGAAGAAAACAGCAAAAAAGAACAGATCACAGCAGAAGAACATTTAAATTCTGAGTTTTGAAATATCATCATCATCATCAAGTAGCTTGTCCCTTCTGGAACTTGGCTCATATGACAGCAGTCCTTAAAAACTCTCTATTCTGTGTAAGTTGATAGGCGTAGTGCAGCAGTCATTCTCAGATCGTCAATGACAGCTTGTACTTTCAGGTCTTCTTCTCATTATTCTGCCAGGCACCATTCCCTCCAAAATTATCTTCTCTTGTCACTCATGTCGTTTGATGTGTCGGAAATATTTAATATTTCTTTGATTTTATCTTCTTTAATAGCCAACACTAATATCAAGCTGTTACAGAACAGAAGCATTTGTTCATTTCTCTATCCATGATATTCTAAGTACTTTTCTGTAGCATTTACATTCAGTGGCATTAATGATCTTCTCCACCGCGTTGTCAATGTCCCATGTACAATGTTACAATATAGAAGATAGGAAAAAATGAAATAAATTAAACCGCATGCATAGAAGACGTAAGGCGATGTTAATACCATCTCTAATTTCAGTACTAGTACTACTACTAGTACTGTTACTACTAATATTACTACTACTATTACTACTACTACTAATACAACTATTACTACTATTTTTAATCATCAAAACGCTTGTCCTGAGCAGAACTTTGTTGCCCTAACAGTCCTTTGGAATTTCTATCTCTCATATACCAGATTTCCCGCCTCTGCAGCCACCATGCTCGTTAGCAGTTACATCCTGAATACATCTTTTCTATTGTCTTTCTCTTCTCCTCTATGTAGGGATACCTCCTTCTATAATAGTTTTTTTTCCAACCTTTCGTGTCTCATTATATGTCGAAAATACTACAATTACCACGTTCTTCTTTGTAGCATCAGAAGGTTGTTTTTATTTCAAGTTGTTTCTGGGTAGATCTAATACTACCATTACTACTACTATTACGACTTCTACTATTACTACAAATCAAAGAAAACTGGATGATGCTATAAATAAGAGCGAGAAAATTAAAGTATTTTTGACATATACATATATAGAAAGAGCGGGAGAAGACAATCATTGAAGGGGGCGTCACCCTTACTAGGAGAGGAGAAACACCACGGAGAAGATGGCTGCAGGATGTAACTGATGGTTTAAGCATGACAGCTGCAGAGGCTGGACATATGTCTTATGAGAGAGAGAAATTCTGAAAGATGTTAAGGTGGCAACGTTCTGCTCACAACAAGCTATTTGATGATGATGATGACTAATATGGTTAGATGGCGTGGCAGCATCCTGTGAAAGAGCAAAGATAACAATCACACAAGCCACCAGAACAGCGCAAGACAAAACAGAAAACCACGACACTGGGCAACAACCCGGTAGCAGTGTGACGACAAAAGAAGAAAGAAGATGACTAATACTACTGTTACTCCTATTACTACTACTTTTACTACTATTACTACTACTAATACTATTACTAATACAACTACTACTACTACTGCTACTATATATATATATATAAAGTATAGTTACTAGCCCAGTCAAATGGACAAGATTGCAGTTACACAAGAACTGTGATTACAACTGTTGCTAACTCAATGCAATGGTACTTACCAGTTGCGGGACCAACGAAGGAACAATTGAATATCTCTTTAGCAGGCTGCAAATATATATCCATCAAATCTGACATGAAGTCAGCATCTGAGGAGCTACATCCATCCGTCATCTGTATTGTGTTTCTAGCACAGTCTGAGATCTCCTTAGTAGTTCTGTGATAGAAATATGATATAATCTATGTCCATAGATTAACATAAGAAAACGAACAGTAACTAATATTTTGTAATTCTATCACTTCTTCTTTTACTCATCTTGCTAACTTATTACTGCTGATACTGTTACTATTACTACTACTACTACTACTACTACTACCACTACTACCACTACTACCACTACCGCTACTACTAATACTACTACTATCACTACTACTACTACCACTACTACTACTACCACTACTGCTACTGCTACTACTACTACAATTATTACTACTACTACTACCACTACTACTACTACTTCTACTGCTACTACTAATACTACCACTATTACTACTACTTCTACCACTTTTACTACTATTTCTTCTACTGCTTCTGCTGCTACACAGGAAACTGCTAATAATAATAATAGCAGTCCTTCGCAAGCGATGATGACAACACCCTCAGACATGTATTGTTGCAATTCTTTGATATATGAGCTGGCGACTGTAGAATCCAATCCTGGAACACAACACCCTACCCAGGCATTATATATTAAATCAGTTATCAGTTATGTGCGGACTATCATCATAGCACTCCTGACATGTCCATAGGTGCTCCGATCTCCGCCTCAACAAAACCAGCAGCGTCCAGCGGTCTAGCACGCCGGTTCGATGCTGATTAATCAGTCTCTTTGCATATTTGGTATGGCGTTCTTTTCGGGCTGCATCAATATCGACAACCATCTTTCTCAGCCTGGTCAGCTAGTGGGACTCGCAATTCTGAAACTCTTCTGTTCGAAAAGACTCTCTCAGTGCGTTAAGAATGTCATTTCGGTCCATTGTAGCCCCCTCTGATACCGTGGCCATGCCAGCCAATCTGTCAGCTCGTTCATTACCCCTGACTCCTGCGTGCATAGGGACAAAAATGAAGGTGATTTGTTTTATCCTTGTCTGTACTAGTACATCAATCCAGTTTCGTCTCACCATTCCTGTTTCGACTTTACGAATCACACTCATGGAGTCACTTAGTATAAAAACACGAGCGAAGTCATGCGATGCCAACCACGTCACCGCCTCTGTAACCGCCCTTACTTCTAATGTCAAACTACTCGTGGTTGTCGCATAGGCCCTACTGGCCTCTCCTATTATTTTTCCTCCTGAGCGTGCGAAAATGCCCACGCATAGCGTTGTTTGGCGAATGACTGAACCATCGGTGTAGATTATTGCATCTGTTTCATTGACGTTGTCATTCAAAAGATTCTCAACCTCCGCGATGGTTAGTGATGGATTATTTTATTCACAGTTTTCCTTAATGGATGTACTGACCGTAAAAGCAGTCTGAAATTGGTTGGCACCGCAATACATTCCTTTCCTGGTTCGATTCCTGAAGGATCACATATGTTTCTAAGGGTACCTTCCGCCTGACTCAGCCATGATCTCTTGAGTCTGCAACCTTCCTCCTTACTGAGTTCTTCATGGAGGTGATGGTTTTTGTTTGCGTTGATTTTAAGATACAATTGAACCCTCCAAGTCTCAATTTTGTGAGAAATAGTGGAGAGGTTAAGAAGGAATCTCATTGACACTACTGGTGTATCTTTAGTGCATCCCAGAATGATGTGCATAGCCTCATTCTGAATTCTTTCCAGTCTCGCTGTCTGCGTAGGACTAATTGTTAAGATAGCGCATGCAAAATTCTATACATGACAGAACCAGGCCTTGGTACAGGAGCACAAGAAGGCGTTGATCAATGGTAGCAGCGCCATAATTTTCGGAACGAATAGTGCGTTGCGAGCCTTGGCAATAATTTGGTCGTGTGGCCCTAAAGCATAGACTGCGATGAAACTTTATACCCAGATAGCTCATAGATGCTTTTTGAATGATAGTGTGACCGTTTATTTTGACATTTAGTGTTTCAGACTTTACAATATGGTTGTTTAGGGAGAACTACGTCAGTACAGCTTTTTTTGTGGTTTATTGTTGCACCAGAAACATCACACCAGACCATGATGCGGTCCAGCTCCTCCTGTAGCTTATTAGCAATTGTATCCCTGTTTTTCCCCTTTTTGTACAAAACGATGTCGTCTGCAAATGACATTGTCTTTTCCCTGCCAGAAAGTTGCTGTTGTGTATATATTAAATGTATGAAATGAAAATCGTGGCATATCCTAAAGGACGTAACCATTAACCACAATAAAAGAGTCGTTAATTTGATAGGCACCACTTATACATTCAGTAGTTTGTCATTGCTTTCTGAAAGGTGAGGTCTATTTTTACCTTTTGTAAAAATCGCACGGAAACGAATTTGTTTCCAAACTTGTACCCGCCGTGGAGTTTGAACCAGGTACGCTTGGGTTTGTGATCGAGCTCACTACCACTTGAGCTACAGACGCTGACTATTAAATGTATATACGTTATATATTTACTCAGTGGCGGCTCGTGATCATTTTTATTGGTGGGGCCAGACAGTAATTTTCGGAAAAAACATTGTTTGGTTTGGTTATATTTTAATGTATAAAAGAATAAATACACATTACACATTATTTTTGGTGGGGCCCGGCCTCACTGCCGTTAATGACGAACCGCCACTGTATTTACTTGATTTTTTTAATGTTCATCTTCTTTTTCCACTTCTAGTTTTTTTGCATTTCTTTCGTTATTCGTTTTTAGTCACAGTTTTTTATTTTAGGACCGTTGGAATGTCTCTGCCGTAGTCTATATGTAGTGTGCTGTGAAATTCGGGATCCATGTTGTATCGATTGCTTGATAAAGACCATTTGGTCGAAACGTTGCTGTGTATTGTTATTGTTTTTGTATTTGGTCAAACTACAATACTTTGTTATTATGTGTTTCGAGAAGATGAAATCAGATAATGGACTTCAGAAAATATCTGATCAGATGCAAATTTTAGTACAGCATTATCATCATCAGGTGCCGTGCTGGTTGGCTTGCGTAAACGATCATGGATTTCCACAGATCTCTGTCTTTTGTGTTTGCTATCATCTCAGATGTTGACGCTCTACCGTGTCATGATGTTAGGCTATCCAAAATGTTCTCTCTATGTCTTCCTCTCTCTCGTTTCCGTTCGATTTTACCGGTTGTTACGATGTGTTTTAAATAAACGCATACTTCAGTTAAACTGTCCCAACAAGAGTAATGTATATGAATATGATTCAGTGAAATGGATATGGATATGGTGAAGATATCGAAGGAGAAGAAGAAGAAATGTATTTTGATATGGTAAAGGAAGCGAAGAAGAAGCAAGTATATGGCTGTTACCCGCAAGGACCACCTAACATCGTATGGGAATTGACAAGCTTTGGTAGACACACTTTTGTGATGACAGTTTTGGTCCTTTCTCTGTGGAAGCACTTGACACTATTCAAATAATCTGCAAAAAAAGACATCAGGAAATCTGCGTGTAATTATGCCAACAATAAGCAGAGATAAAGTTGAGTATTTACACCTGTAGCTTAAGTGAGTATTTACACCTGTAGCTTAAGTGATTGTGAGCTGGATCACAACTGAAATGAATCTGGTTGAAACTACGCGACGGGAATTTTGGAAGCAAATTCGTTGAATTTTTACGAACGGTAAAATTATACCTGGCCGTTATGAAAGCAATAGCAAACTACTAACCTTATAAGTAATGCTAAGAAAATCAACAACTCGTTTACTGTCGTTGATGGCTACGTCCTGTAAAGATATGCCGCGATGGTCTTTTCAGCACACCATCAGCAGCATGTTCCGTTTTCATGTCGAGAGGAATTTCAACAAATTATGTTCCTTATCTTTATAGTACGCTTTCATGTAGTTGTCTATCAACCTCTTTATGTTTCTCTTTAATTCATATATATATATATATGTCTCCTCCTGTTCTTGATTCCACCAAACATCCCCTTCCATACCATCTACAACAATATGACACTCACTGTTAATGATACCTCCAAACATCTCCTTCCATACCATGTACAACAATATGACACTTACTGTTAATGATACCTTCAAACATCTCCTTCCATACCATGTACAACAATATGACACTTACTGTTAATGATACCTTCAAACATCTTCTTCCATACAATGTACAACAATATGACACTTACTGTTAATGATACCTTCAAACATCTCCTTCCATACCATGTACAACAATATGACACTTACTGTTAATGATATTTCCAAACATCTCCTTCCATACCATGTACAACAATATGACACTCACTGTTAATGATACCTCCAAACATCTCCTTCCATACCATGTACAACAATATGACACTTACTGTTAATGATACCTTCAAACATCTCCTTCCATACCATGTACAACAATATGACACTTACTGTTAATGATACCTTCAAACATCTTCTTCCATACAATGTACAACAATATGACACTTACTGTTAATGATACCTTCAAACATCTCCTTCCATACCATGTACAACAATATGACACTTACTGTTAATGATATTTCCAAACATCTCCTTCCATACCATGTACAACAATATGACACTTACTGTTAATGATACCTTCAAACATCTCCTTCCATACCATGTACAACAATATGACACTTACTGTTAATAATACCTTCAAACATCTCCTTCCATACCATGTACAACAATATGACACTTACTGTTAATGATACCTCCAAACATCTCCTTCCATACCATGTACAACAATATGACACTTACTGTTAATGATACCTTCAAACATCTCCTTCCATACCATGTACAACAATATGACACTTACTGTTAATGATACCTTCAAAAATCTCCTTCCATACCATGTACAACAATATGACACTTACTGTTAAATGTACCTCCAAACATTACCTTTCATACCATGTACAACAATATGACACTTACTGTTAATGATACCTTCAAACATCTCCTTCCATACCATGTACAACAATATGACACTTACTGTTAATGATACCTTCAAACATCTCCTTCCATACAATGTACAACAAAATGACACTTACTGTTAATGATACCTTCAAACATCTCCTTCCATACCATGTACAACAATATGACACTTACTGTTAAATGTACCTCCAAACATTACCTTTCATACCATGTACAACAATATGACACTTACTGTTAAATGTACCTCCAAACATTACCTTTCATACCATGTACAACAATATGACACTTACTGTTAAATGTACCTCCAAACATTACCTTTCATACCATCTACAACAATGTAATACTTACTTTTCTTCTTCTTCTTTGCGTTTGTTCTTTACGACCAATTTTAATCACTCTTTGTGATATGTTTGATCTTTGCCAAGAACAATTATACGTTGCACATTGGTTCGGTATGCCCCTAAACGCATATATTTATACAGGTTTAGGACATGTGCATCCGATTTCAGCCGAAATCTCCTTAGTCGCCTCTTACGACATGCGTGGCAAGTAACAGTGGCTCTATTCTCTGCACCCCAAATTTGGACCCGGAAACCACTCAGGCGATACTTACTGTTAATGACACCTCCAAACATCACCTTTCATACGATCTACAACAATGTGACACTGTTAATGACACTTCCAAACATCACCTTTCATACCATCTACAACAATGTGACACTGTTAATGACACCTCCAAACATCACCTTCCATACCATCTACAACAATGTGACACTAACTTAATAGTACCTCCAAACATCACCTTCCATACCATCTACAACAATGTGACACTTACTGTTAATGACACCTTCAAACATCACCTTTCATACCATCCACAACAATGTGACACTGTTAATGACACCTCCAAACGTCCCCTTCCATACCATCTACAACAATGTGACACTTACTGTTAATGACACCTTCAAACATCACCTTTCATACCATCTACAACAATGTGACACTGTTAATGACACCTCCAAGCATCTCCTTCCATACCATCTACAACAATGTGACACTTACTGTTAATAACAGCAACATACTGTATATATTTTACTGATATTTCTTTAAGTAATTCATATTGTTCAATATAAATTTGTGCAACATTTCTTCTGTAGTTTATCTTAGCTATAACAATACCTTCATCGGCTCAACTACACTGTACATGTTTGTCTGTCAATATCTCACATGTTTGTATGTCAATATCTCACATGTTTGTATGTCAATATCTCAAAGGTGTGTATGTCAATATCTCACAGGTTTGTATGTCAATATCTCACAGGTTTTGTATGATGCAATATCTCACATGTGTGTATGTCAATATCTCTACATGTTTGTATGTCACTATCTCACAGTTTGTATGTCAATATCTCACATGTTTGTATGTATCAATATCTCACAGGTTTGTATGTCAATATCTCACATGTTTGTATGTCAATATCTCACATGTTTGTATGTCAATATCTCAAGCATGTTTGTATGTCAATATCTCACATGTTTGTATGTCAATATCTCACATGTTTGTATGTCAATATCTCACATGTTTGTATGTCAATATCTCACAGGTTTGTATGTAAATTATGTCTCTACAGGTTTGTATGTATCGTATCGCCAAGAATGTTCGTAATGTAAGATTCCTACCTAATCTCCTGGTATCACATACAGCGTTGATCACTCCTCGTTGAGTATCAAAAGGAAACTTCGTTACTAGGTCACATTGATCCAATTGTCCAGTTGTGTACACGCACGACATCGCTTTCTCTAAACGACTGTAGACAGAAAAATAGAGAGATTGGTTGGATGATACATACTTTTCTGGACAAACGATTTCAAGTCGATGATTAAATATATTTCTGGACAAACAATTAAAATAATTTGTTGGGTGCAGATAGTTTTGAGTAAATATATAGATGGATATTTTGTTGTATAATGGATGGATTAATGAATTGATTGATGTTTGTATCGATGTATACGTTGTCGTTGAATGAAATTATGGGTGGATGACTAGATGTATAAACTGAGCAGATAACAGTGGAGAAAGAGCTAAAAAAGATACGCTCGCGATGGATAACACACACATTGAGAAGATCGACTGAAAGCAAGACAGGCACTGTTTTGGAACCCGCAAGGAAAGAAGAGTTAAGGAAGGCCTAGACATACCTAAAGACTAGAGCTGGAGAATGATATTAAAAGGTTAGGCAAAATATGGACAGAATTGGAAAAGATGGCAGGAGAGAGGATGAGCTGGAAGACGTTTATTGAATACCTGTGCTCCGTTGGGAGTTGAAAGATAAAGAAGAAGAAGATTGGAGGCATGGATCAATGAAGTCTATCAGAAATGGATTGATGGATTGATGGATGTATAAATAACGTTGATAATTTGACGGATGGATTATTTAATAAATTGATGATTAAATTGACGAAAAAAATAGATAAATAAATAAATAATTGTGTAGAATGTTGAGTAAGTAAGGAATGGATAACACGTTTGAAGAATCAATGGAAGATGTGTGATGGATAGTACGACGGGACAGACAAAAGATTGAAACAATAAAGAAACATAGTTCTAGTCTAGTTTTGTGCTCATTAGAAAGTCTGAATTCTGTAGAAAGATGAATAAATACAATTCCTTCAGAATATGTTCACCAACTTCTAATTTACAACAGATACCCTCGTCGGCGCTTCGATGCGCGTGCACTGCCGCTGAGATCTTTCTGTGATCGGAAAGAGATCGGAACACGCATGATTACTCACCGAAGTGGAATGATGATTGTCCTATCAATCAATCAATCAATAGTTTTGTGCTCTGTAACATCTAGTTCGTTTCGTGTTTGGATATTTTCTATTTGTTACATAATTTCTTGGGGTAGACGGATTAGCGCAGTGTGTAGAGCGTTTACATGTTGAATAGGACACAAACGGGTTGTTGGTTCAGGTCCCGCACTCGACGTCTTACAAATGACGAAATGAATTGACTCTCCTACCAACTGCGTACTCATGAAAGAGATGTGAATGGACAGACACTTTATATCGCAAGTTCTGAAATGGCAATACTACGGATCATTTTTTTAAATGTATGCTTAGTTTTTATATACAGCTGATTAAAAAACATACTCGTAATTGATGGCTAATATATGTGTCAACACGGCAACAAATAGAATGCGTCGACAACTTTGATTACATTTGGGCATTGCTGACAAATGATGGGAATGCTATAAAAGAAATTAAAAGAACGGATGAGCATTGCGTTGCAAAAACTAAAAGAACTAACTAACCTATGGAAGGGAACTGACATAAGAACAAATATCAAGTTTTTAAAAAAAAAGGAATTTTTTCCTTGGCAACATAAGATTGTGAGACATGCACCATTGACAAAGAGGCAGAGAAGATCATTAATGCCTTTGAATGCAAATTCTATAGAAGAGTACTTATAATATCATGGACAGAGAAAAGAACAAATAATTTTGTTCTGTAACAGCATGATTTTAAATAGAGTTGGCCACTAAATGGCATAAAATCAAGGAAAATTAAATATTTCGGAAACATCAAACAACAAGAGTATCTGGAGAAGATACTTTTAGAGGGGAAAGGTGGACGGAAGAAGAATGAGAGGAAGACCTAGAAAACGTTGGGTGCAATATGTCATTGACCATCAGAGAATGACTGCTGCTGAGGCTGGTCAACTTGCACATAACAGAGAGTTTTTCTGGATTTCTGTTATAGGAGTCAAGAGGTTTCGCAAGGGACAACCTATTTGATGGTGATAATGCTTAGTTTTACTACAGTTTTATGAAGTGAGTCAGTGCTGACTGCCTTCTATATGACACTAATTAGACTTAACATCATGTTACAGTATTGCTCAGTATTTGGGTTACTATAAAGTCAGATTTTCTATTTGTCAAATCTTATAAGTGGTCCATCTGTAGAAATTGTGCATCCTATTGGAAAATATGCTCTGCGATTGGAACGGATCAATACTAATATATTGATCTTCTTCTTCTTCTTTGCATTCGTTCTTTACGACCAGTTTTATTCATTCTTTGTGATATGTTAGATCTTTCCCAAGAACGTGTATACGTTGCACATTGGTTTGGTAGGTCCCTAAATGCATAGACTTCTACACGTTTAGGACATGTGCATCCGAGTAGACGCCTCGTACGACATGCATGATAGGTAACAGTGGTTCTATTCTTCACACCCCAATTTGGGCCCCGGTAACTACTCGGACAATATATCGATCTGAGGATAGAGAAGCAGAATGCTCAACTTTCTGACAAATGACATTTATTTTTAGTTCCCAGGTCGTGATTGTTTTCTTGAAACATTTGAGTACCTGTCTTGGGTATAGCGAGAGCCGCAAAAACAAACATCAGACAAGTTGGCGGCGGGGAATGATCAAAGTGAAGCCTACTTTGATTGATGTATTAGGGAGTAGCACAGAGATCATCACAGTACCACATCGAACCCTACTTTGCTATATCAGTGAGTACAACACTGTCGATATGTAGGTGACTTGACGGAAAAATTGTACTACCCGATCGGTTTATCAAGTGTCTTGCAATATAGTGTGAGTTAGGAAAGTAAAGAAAAACATGATTAGAACAAACAACAATAGATACATACAAGATAAAAAGAATGAGCAAATGAAGATATTGATTGTATGAAACAACAACTTACGAACACATTTCATCCAGTTCTTGAACTGCTATAAATACATGAAGATCAATGAATCTTATTAAAGAGAAGTCTTGGCAGGTCCGCACATTACCTACTTTACATGTATTGCTGGTTGTCAACGCTGGAATAATCGACAATAATTGTTATGTGAATTAAATGTACTAATATTTGTTACAAATATCAAAACTTCTAATTCTTTGGTCTCTTCGCGACTGTCTGTTAGATGAGGACACTAAAATAGAAGTTGAATCGATCAAGCGATTTAGGCAGATTGGAGTTACCCGTCGTTCAAGTCGACTGAGAGGCAGAGTGAGAGGTGTGTTTAATCAGCGAACCACATGAACCATCAGTATGCAGTCTCTTCGATATCTGTTGGGAGACTGAGCACCTATGGGTCTGCCCGGAGTGCAATGACGTCAGTTTAGTAACCAATAACCAATTATAATTGTTAAAATTGTTCTGCAAAAGCTTTATATTAGAGAGAGATGGCTTTTAAAGAGCATACCTTCAAGGAAAATTAAATATTTCAGACACATCAAACGACATGATTGCCTAGAGAAGATCATTTTAGAGGAATGGTGCCTGGACGAAGAATGAGAGAAAGACCTAGTAGACGATGGGTGCAAGATGTCATTGACGATCTGAGAATGACTGCTGCTGACGCCTGTCAACTTGTAAAGAACATAATTTCAGCAGGACTGCTGTCATAGGAACCACGTTTTGGAAGGGAGAAGCTACTTGATGCTGATGGTGAATTGTTATAAATATGAAAACTTCTAATTGTTATAAATATCATATATTTCTAATTGTTATAAATATGAAAACTTCTAATTGTTATAAATATCATATATTTCTAATTGTTATAAATGTCATATATTTCTAATTGTTATAAATATGAAAACTTCTAATTGTTATAAATATCATATATTTCTAATTCTTGCAATTAGATAAACTTCTAAAAAAAGTTAATTGCATATCCTTAACAGGATTTTGCGGATCAACCCCAGCTTTGTAACGCTGCTTGTGATTTTTTAGGCATTATTACGTTCAGTAGTTTGCCATTGCTTTCTGAACGGCTGGTACCATCGTCCTTTTGTAAAATCCACGCGAAACAATTTGCAACCAAAATGTCCGCAGCGTGATTCGAACTTAGAACGTCGAGGTTAATAGTCCGAGTCACTAACACATAGGCCACAGACGCCACCGAAAAACGTCTAATTGTTACAAATATCATAATTAGAAGATAGTGAAACACGTACAAACAAAGTACTATAGTTTTACAAAATACATAAACAGTGACGATAAACAGCAACGTTTCGACCAACAAGGCCTTTATCAAGCAAACGAACAAACAGGAGTGACAAATTAAAATGAAACACAAATGGACGACCAAATACCAACGTATCTAAGGAAAATCTGGAATAAAAACGAATAACGAAATAAATGTAACACAAAAACACACATAAAAACTAGAAATAGAAAAGAAACAATGAAACATCTAGTAAATATATAACTTGAATACATGCAACATATACCCATATAGATTATAAAGCATGGGAAGAGAAAGTACTAAGAAGCATAAGAATGTAATACATGCAACATATACCCATAGAGATTACAAAGCATTGGAAGAGAAAGTACTAAGAAGCATAAGAATGTAATACGTTGAGCCCGCGTGGTCGCAAGGTACCATACAAAGAAATCAACCGATTCTCCAGAGCAAATCGACTACGATCATCAGAGGAACATGATCGGATGGCTGTGACCTGGACATCGCAAGCTCCTGAATGGCCAGTATCATTGAAATGGGTAGCTACAGGGTCACAGAGCATTGGCGTATATCACGCAAGTGTTGGGCGAATCGGTCACTGAGTCTCCTGCCGGTTTCCCAATATAGGCCTTGTTGCACCGCTTGCAGATAATGGCATAGATAATATTACGGGACTCGCACGTGAAACTGTCTTCAACAACGAACGTGGCTTTTGGAAAAGACACCGTGCGGGTCTGTATTACATAAGCACAAGTGTTACAGCGCCGACGGCCACACTGGATGGTGCCAAAATGACTCTGGATGTTTGGCTTGAGGCGACTGTGAACTAACATATCCTTAAGGCTTCTGTCCCGTCTGTACGCCACCAAAGGATAGTGTTGGAAGATTGAACGTGTATCAGGATCAGACTGAAGAATGGAGAGATGACGGAATAAGACTTTCTTCACAAGGGAACTATGAGGGTGGAAAGTTAAGACAAGTTTCACCCTGTCAGAATTGGAAGTTCTATGCTGGTTAGAGAGAGCCTCCTGGCGAGAAATTTGCTGAACGCGCCGCATAGCAGAAGCAAGCACCTTATCCGGGTATAAGCGCTTACGAAAGAAATCCAGCATCTCGTGAGCTCTATCGAGGAAATCGTCGTCCTCGCTACAGAGGCGACGAAGGCGCAAGAGTTGAGAGAATGGTAAAGAATCACGACAAGCCTGGGAATGGGAAGAGGTATAAAGAAGAAACTATGTGCATCAGTAGGCTTGTAGTATACTGATGTAGTGATGGTGGATAGGCTGATAGTGATAGTGATGTCAAGAAAGTTGACACAAGAGGTAGAGATGTGAGATGTAAACCGAATAGCCGGATTGAAGACATTAATGAAATTAATGAAGCGTGACAAATCGGCTTCAGGCATATCGGTAATGCCAATACAATCATCAATGTATCTATGATACACAGACGGAAGAGGGCCATCATAGGAATTCCATACTAGGTGCTCAAGATGACCCATGAATAGACAAGCATAACTGGGTCCCATTTTAGTACCCATGGCGACCCACTGATCTGCTCAAAGAACTGGTCATTGAACTGAAAGGAGTTGAGAGTTAGAACTAGTTCTGCAAGACGAAGGAGAGCCGAGGTGGAGACAAGTGGGTTAGTTCTCCTGTCGAGAAAGAACTGGAGAGCTTGAAGTCCGTCGGAATGAGGTATGGAGGTGTACAATGAGCACACATCAAGGAGGAAGAGACGGTAAGTCCTGCCAGGCAACAACTCAATAGACGAAAAACAGACAAGGTGTGGTTCGTATCTTTCAAGAATGAAGGTAGTGTGGTGACTATAGGATTGAAGATACTATCAAGAAATTCGGAGATATGTTCCGTAGGACAAGAGCAAGCAGAAACGATGGGCCTACCCGGATTGTTCAGTTTATGAATTTTGGGGAGCATATAAAAGGCGGGTTTTCCTAAACAGCTATCGATGACACAAAGTGATGATGCGCCGGTAGGTCTCTTGTGTCAACTTTCTTGACATCACTATCACTATCAGCCTATCCACCATCACTACATCAGTATACTACAAGCCTACTGATGCACATAGTTTTCTTCTTTATACCTCTTCCCATTCCCAGGCTTGTCGTGATTCTTTACCATTCTCTCAACTTGCGCCTTCGTCGCCTCTGTAGTGAGGACGACGATTTCCTCGATAGAGCTCACGAGATGCTGGATTTCTTTCGTAAGCGCTTATACCCGGATAAGGTGCTTGCTTCTGCTATGCGGCGCGTTCAGCAAATTTCTCGCCAGGAGGCTCTCTCAACCAGCATAGAACTTCCAATTCTGACAGGGTGAAACTTGTCTTAACTTTCCACCCTCATAGTTCCCTTGTGAAGAAAGTCTTATTCCGTCATCTCTCCATTCTTCAGTCTGATCCTGATACACGTTCAATCTTCCAACACTATCCTTTGGTGGCGTACAGACGGGACAGAAGCCTTAAGGATATGTTAGTTCACAGTCGCCTCAGCCTAACATCCAGAGTCATTTTGGCACCATCCAGTGTGGCCGTCGGCGCTGTAACACTTGTGCTTATGTAATACAGACCCGCACGGTGTCTTTTCCAAAAGCCACGTTCGTTGTTGAAGACAGTTTCACGTGCGAGTCCGTAATATTATCTATGCCATTATCTGCAAGCGGTGCAACAAGGCCTATATTGGGAAACCGGCAGGAGACTCAGTGACCGATTCGCCCAACACTTGCGTGATATACGCCGATGCTCTGTGACCCCTGTAGCTACCCATTTCAATGATACTGGCCATTCAGGAGCTTGCGATGTCCAGGTCAAAGCCATCCGATCATGTTCCTCTGATGATCGTAGTCGATTTGCTCTGGAGAATCGGTTGATTTCTTGTATGGTACCTTGCGACCACGCGGGCTCAACGTATTACATTCTTATGCTTCTTAGTACTTTCTTCCAATGCTTTGTAATCTCTATGGGTATATGTTGCATGTATTACATTCTTATGCTTCTTAGTACTTTCTCTTCCCATGCTTTATAATCTATATGGGTATATGTTGCATGTATTCAAGTTATATATTTACTAGATGTTTCATTGTTTCTTTTCTATTTCTAGTTTTTATGTGTGTTTTTGTGTTACATTTATTTCGTTATTCGTTTTTATTCCAGATTTTCCTTAGATACGTTGGTATTTGGTCGTCCATTTGTGTTTCATTTTAATTTGTCACTCCTGTTTGTTCGTTTGCTTGATAAAGGCCTTGTTGGTCGAAACGTTGCTGTTTATCGTCACTGTTTATGTATTTTGTAAAACTATAGTACTTTGTTTGTACGTGTTTCACTATTTATCAAGTTTTACTGCAGTCTTCCCCTATTTCGATAATTAGAAGATAGAAGATAATATTATTTTCTGAAGAAAAACAGAAGTAAAACAGGTATACCAACAACATAAATTTACTCACAGATAAACTGAAGAATAATTAGTCCCATCCAATATTTGTCCATCGCGTCCATGTTGGTTGAAACTTTCACATAACCTTTGATCAATTCTCAACAAATTTCTGAATAGTAACTTCAGCGAATTATCTTTTATATTGGTGTCACTGCATTATTAAAAAAAGAAATCATGCTACGAATTGGCAAAGCAACATCAGCTTTTAAAAGTCGAAATGAAATATGGAACTGCAATTTATATGGTTTTAAAACTAAATTATGAATTTTCAATTCAAATGTTATATCAATATATGCCAGAGTTAAAAAATGACTAAAGATATAGAAGAAAGTAAATTGAATGCATTTGACAATATTTGTCTGCAACAAATAATGAACATAAAATGAGACGAATTCGGGAGAAGTGATGAAATCAGAGACATGTCTAGTCAGCCACTAGTAAAAACTGCTATAAGTTGGAGAAGATGGAGATATGTTGGACATATCTTGAGAAGAAATGTCTGGTCAACCACTAGTAATAACTGTTATAAGAAAGAGAAGATGGATATATGTTGCGCATACCTTGAGAAGAAATGTATGTTATCAGTTATATGAGGACTATCATCATAGCACTCCGGACATGTCCATATGTGCTCCGATCTCCGCCTCAGCAAATCCAGCAGCGTCCAGCGGTCCAACACGCCAGTTCGATGTTGATTAATCAATCTCTTTGCATATTTAGTATGTCGTTCTTTTCGGGCTGCACCAATATTGACACCCACCTTTTTCAATCTGATCAGCGAGTGGGATTCACAGCCCTGAAACTCCTCTGTTCGGAAAGACTTCTCAATGAGTGAAGAATGTCATTTCGATCCATTGCAGCTCCCTCTGATATTGTAGCCAAGCCAGCCAATCTATCAGCTCGTTCATTACCCCTAACTCCTGCGTGCCCAGGGACAAAATTGAAGGTGATTTCTCTGATTATTGTCTGTACCATTACCTTCATCCAGTTGCGTCTCACCATTCCTGATTCGACTTTACGAAACATGCTCATGGAGTCACTGAGTATGAAAACACCAGAAATGTCTGATTCATCACTAGTAAAAACTGATATAGGTTGGAGAAGATATAGATATGTTGGACATACCTTGAGAAGAAATGTCTGGTCAACTACTAGTAATAACTGTTATAAGAAAGAGAAGATGGATATATGTTGCATACCTTGAGAAGAAATGTCTGATTAATCACTAGTAAAAACTGTTATATTTTGGAGAAGATGAAGATATGTTAGGCATACCTTCAGAAGAAATGTTTGGTCAATCACTAGTAACAATTATTATAAGGAGAAGATGGAGATATGTTGGGCATACCTTGAGAAGAAATGTCTGGTCAACCACTAGTAACAATTATTATAAAGAGAAGAAGATGGGGATATATTTCGCATACCTTGAGAACAAATGATCAAAGAATAATAAAACAGGTATTAAAATACATCAATAAGTAAAATATCTTTATATTCAAGATAACGTTATATCACGATCGGGATCTAAACTTCACATTTTACAAGCAAAGCAAAATATTCAATGTAAACTTCACTTTTACTATCAAATCTATATTAACTATTCGCCCGAGTGGGACCCAAATTTGGGGTGTAAAGAATAGAACCACTGTTACCTGCCACGCATGTCGTAAGAGGCAACTTTAGGAGGTATGACTGAAATCGGATGCACATGTCCTAAACGTGTAGAAGTCTATGCGTTTAGGGGCCTACCAAACCAACGTGCAACGTATTCACGTTCTTGGTAAAGATCAAACATATCACAAAGAGTGATTAAAATTGGTCGTAAAGAACGAACGCAAAGAAGAAGAAGAAGAAGTATATTAACTATTTAATCTAAGAATGATACAACTCTGGACCGTCATTCTGGAAATCTCTTCATAATTCTATGAACATAAGTTAGGTTAAACTACTGTCAGCTTGCTAGACCTGTCACAGTAACTACAGAAGCTCCTAGATGGGTCACACGGTGCACTAATCAATCATATTCAGGCTAGAATACACAAACTACATCCAAAGAAAACTGAAAAGCGGCCACGTTTATTGGCCAGCAGAAATGCACCTCCAGCCTATCATGCCATCTGGTCCGTTATTAAGTTCATCGAAATAATTGACACAAGTAAGATATTAACAATAACAACTGGAAACTCCAATAAACTGTGGACACATCGTACCTCATTTACCTCAAACAGTCAACTTACTTCTTGTAACGGCAAGAGAATAAATAGTTAAAAAAATAAAGATAGTGAAGTGTAAGTGTGGATAACAAAATGAACTATTGTTTACAAGTCGGTGATTGACATTCTAAAGAAAAGGAAGGGAGTAGTCCAGATGTTAAGAGATGTGCTTGACCTTTGACCTTCTGATGAGTCGGTTGAGACAGAAAGCACGACAAATTTGAAAACGGATTTGATGGATATAATTATTTGAAGTGAAGTTGTCAGGACGTGTGTAGGAGAGATAAAACTAAAGTATGAGTGGTAGGAAACTACACAGGATGACATATGTTGGTCAATTGTCTCTTTCTACTTTGTTTACAAAATTAGCTCTGGTTGATGTTTTGTTTACTGTCAAGATTATATTATTTGTTAACAAGGTAACCATGCACAAACGAAGAAAGGTAGTATTGGTTATTGGTTACTGAGCTGGCGTTATTATAATCCTGGTAGAACTTTACGTTCTCAGTCTCCTCGAACAGATATCGAAGAGTATGCATAATGATGGTTCCTGTAGCTCGATAGTTAAACACACTCCTTACTTTATCCAGTTCTACTTGTACACCGGGTAACTAGAAACTGCTTAAATCGCTGGGTCGATTCAACATCTACTTTAGTGTCTTCATCCAACAGGCAGTTTTGAGGAGACCGAAGAACATCGCCATTACCCAACTACAACTCCCCAACATTAAATGTGCTGAGTTGTTACTGTTAACAAGCGTTCCGTCTCTCTTAAGCTGATGTTACATACAGGAGACCGAAGAACATCCCCATTACCCAACTACAACTCACCAACATTAAATGTGTTGATGCAAGCCTGTCCGCTCTCTTACTGTTACATACAGGAGACCGAAGAACATCCCCATTACCCAACTACAACTCACCAACATTAAATGTGTTGATGCAAGCCAGTCCGCTCTCTTACTGTTACATACAGCAGTTTAACGTAAGCCACTGAAGGTTAGAAATTGTAATACTCGACATCTACTCATAACGCAACCTACCATTTGTTTTACAAAGTATAAAAACAAGAACAGCTACAGTAACACATGAACAGACTCCAGTTAACATGTAATAAATACAATATGAGAATAAACATAACATAACAGAAGTAATGACATTCGCTAGGAAGGACAGTTAAATTGTTTTATTATCCTGATCTTCTAGCTATGGAAGTAGTTTTTTTATGTCATCTCAGTTTATTCTTTAATTACTTAAACTTTGTTGGGGGCAAAGGTAACTTGTAATTCTAAACAGATGTTTAAATCTTGTAAACATATTTGTATGCAACATTACTGACATTTGTGTGCAGCTAATATTTTTTGTCTGTTTTTATTTTGTTTTCCTTCGCCTGCTATGAGCTCAGTCGCAGTCAGGGCGTCGCTGACTTACTTTTGTGTGAAGGCTTGCTTGACTAACTACCAGAGTATCTCGCTATTCAGGCGAGCTTTACTTTGACTTCTGAGGTATTTGTAATATAGATCCCCAAGTAAAAGAGAATTAGTAGTAACACTAACTATCTGGATCTAGATGTCCATAAAAACCATTCAAAGAAAACATAAATGATTGAGATTTCCATGCATTATAGGTTTTACTAGTTTTTCATTGAATTTAAGTATTGCATTTTTTCGACCGCAAATATTCTCAGCCAGCTCGACGCAGCTTTATTTGAAAATCAGAGAAGCACTGAGACGAAAAAGTGACGTTGACCACATCTCCACCTCCTGCCGTTGGTCAAAGAAAAATAGGTGAATATCACTGTATTCAACAATATAGCTCGTGGTAGCAAAACGTGCTCCTTTACTTTTTATTATTTATAATTTACAAAATTCATTATATTTTACAGAAACAAAATCTTGAAGAAATTGATGTTTGCATTTGGTAAACTGGAGAAAACTAACTCTGTCACTTATGTTTTTAGAAGCACGGAAGTTTATTCCGATTAAAATTGGTCGTAAAGAAAATGAACGCAAAGAAGAAGAAGAAGAAGAATTTACCCGTTTACAAATGGTGCAACTATGTTAATCCAGTTTACCATTGCGCATGCTCAATAATCTAGTATAATGGCTGAATGGACACACTATGTAATGTATATATTTTAAAGCACATTTAACTAATTAATAACTGGATAAAGAAAGCACGTAGAAGGCTTTACATGGTTGTGTTGACCAATATATTTCTGCAAGATTAGGCTGTTAAAATTGTCGAAACAAGTACAAACAAAGTACTATAGTTTTACAAAATACAGAAACAGTGACGATAAACAGCAACGTTTCGACCAACAAGGCCTTTATCAAGCAAACGAACAAACAGGAGTGACAAATTAAAATGAAACACAAATGGACGACCAAATACTAAAAGGTATCTAAGGAAAATCTGGAATAAAAACGAATAACGAAATAAATGTAACACAAAATACACACATAAAAACTAGAAATATAACGGAAAAGAAACAATGAAACATCTAGTAAATATATAACTTGAATACATGCAACATATACCCATATAGATTACAAAGCATGGGAAGAGAAAGTACTAAGAAGCATAAGAATGTAATACGTTGAGCCCGCGTGGTCTGAAGGTACCATACAAAGAAATCAACCGATTCTCCAGAGCAAATCGACTACGATCATCAGAGGAACATGATCGGATGGATGTGACCTGGACATTGCAAGCTCCTGAATTGCCAGTATCATTGAAATGGGTATCTACAGGGGTCACAGATCATTGGCGTATATCGCGCAAGTGTTGGGCGAATCGGTCACTGAGTCTCTTGCCGGTTTCCCAAATATAGGCCTTGTTGCACCGCTTGCAGATAATGGCATAGATAATATTACGGGACTCGCACGTGAAACTGTGTAAAAATGTCATGATTCCAAAGTGTGAGATTTTTAAGTTGTTCTCTAACACACACACATCCCTTGTGCATCATCCTCGGTTGCACAAGGGATACACCCTGTGTGGCGATGAGGTTTCTCCTGGATTTTCCGACCATGGAGTATAGAGTCAAGATAGCCAGAGCACGTGCCTATCTCAAAATAAGTGCCAAAAAGGGTCACCCATTGCATGAACAGCTCAGCGCCAGTGGTGGACATCGGTTAAATCGGGGCAAGTCATGGGTTGGCCGTGCCGCAGATAGAGTTCAGCTGCTATGCGGGCTCAATAATATTGACTATGGAGAAGAATGGATACCGATGCCTCCAATATACTGGAACACTTTTTCAACCATCATTAAATTTGACAAAGGTTGCAGAGAGGAAATCCCGTGGCGTTGAATGCAGACGTCAAAGCCATCATCGATGAAAATTGCAATGCAGACGACGTTGTGATCTACACGGATGGATCGGTAGTTCGTCACGAAAATATGCATGGGCCTTCTCTGCAAGCTCATGTGGCAGAATGGTCAAGGAAGCCAGTGGTGCATTCAGTATGACAACAAGCAGCATGACAATGGAGGTACTGGCGGTGACCAATGCAGTACTCTGGCTAGAGTCACAAAACTACACTCATGCGTGCATTTTGAGTGACTCATTAAATATGATCCGAAAGGTGGAGGCCGGTTCGGTGCGTAGGCAATGGACTGAATCACTGCAGGCGTCAACAATTTGCAGAATTACACTTGTCTTTGTTCCGGGGCACATGGGTATCGTTGGCAATGAGAGAGCAGACAGGCTGGCTGGCTCTGCCGCTATATCAGAGGGCCAGCCAATGGACAGAGCTGACATCGTGAACGCCCTCATAGAGCGTGGCCGCAGAGCAGACCTTCATCTAAACCAATCCACGTCAACTACTAGATTGCGAGAACTGGGTTTGAAGATTGGTGTTGGCAAGAAAAGAACGGTACAACAGGTATACGAGTAGGTTCATCAATCAAAATAGAACTGGTACGGTCAGTCGCTGGACGCTGATGGCGATATTGCGAAGAAGATCGGAGCACCTATGGACATGTCCGGAGTGCAATGAAGATATTTCAAACTGAAACTGAAACTAAAACACACACACACACACGCGCACACACACACATACAACACACAGACAGGACACACACCCTATGCTCCACGAGGAGCGGAGAAAATAATAATACAGAAGCCGCTTGTTGCCAATATACCATGTGGTATTAAACGCCATATCATTGTCCTGTACCATACATATTGTCATGTGGTGTCTGTACTCTATTTTCATTATCATGTACATGTAGTAAAGCTGGTACATGATATCATGTACATGTAGTAAGCTGGTACATGTCACTATCTGTACATGTAGTAAGCTGGTACATATCACTATCATGTACATGTAGTCAAGCTGGTACATGTCACTATCATGTACATGTAGTAAAGCTGGTACATGTGACTATCATGTACATGTAGTAAAGCTGGTACATATCACTGGTGCACATTTACTGGTATTTGCTAGAACATATCTATCTATGACCTTGGACAGAATCCAACTGTGCCAACAGGAATGTCGACCAAAGTATATCGCAATGTCATGTGAATGCATATTAATGTGAATACATGTATCAGTGGTTTGCAGCTAAGCATGGAGTGCAATAATATACATTTAATGTTCACGTGACCTCATCGTTAATTTTTTTTTTATCCGATAGTTACACATTTAGTTTTGTGTAATAAATGTATTCGTCATCAGACAAGAGGTTATCTCTCTCTAGCCAGTGACGCCCCTGGTACTTAGAGCACCAATAATTGGACACAATTGCTCTCTATTCACATCCATATTATATATTTATTTATGTGCAGCAATTGTATTTATCATTAGACAAGAGACTATCTCACACTGCATGTGACACCTCTGGCGCTTAGAGCAGAAACAAATACACATCATTCTTCTCTGTTCTTGATCGTCTTTTATGTTGTGCTCCAGCTATGATTATTTCTTTCAGTTATTGTTCTACTGTTCTCCACCAGGTAATTTTTGGTCTTCCACGTGTTCAGTTACCCGCTGGTATCTACCTTAGTGCAGTTTTCGGGACAGAGTTAGTCTCCATGCACACCACATTCATCCCCAGCGTCTCTCTTTTGGATGATGGTGCTCATACTCGCTTGTTGGTTAGTCTCCATGCACACCACATTCATCCCCAGCGTCTCTCTTTTGGATGATGGTGCTCATATCGCTGTTGGAGCTTGTTCACCCCCTGTGTAAGCAATTTCTTGGTTAGTGATAGTTTTTGACCAGAACATGTGTAAGAACTGTCGCAGATAAGTTGCATGGATGGTGGAAATGTGAACATAACTTATTCCGTAATTTTCCAACATTCTGACACGTATAGTAAATTTGATAGCACACAGCTGCTGCATATATTAACATTTCTTCTGATGCTGTATTGAGCTGATCTCCAGACCGTATAAAGGGTCATAAACGCATCTAATGCCTTACTCGGTCTGGTTTTAACGTCAGGTCCAGTTCCTTCTTCTTGGCTAATAACATTTCCAAGATATGTGAAAGCAGTTGTATATGAAATGATTTTTATCTTCTAGTTTTACTAGTGCTAGTGTGTTGATGTTCAGAGTCGTTATTTATATTTGCTTCTAATTCATATATTCAGCTCACCCAATTGACTGTTCTAGTTAAGGCATTAGGGAATTTTCCTAGACATCTTATATTTGCGAGATAGAAGTGCAATGTCATTAGGGAAATCTAGATCTTATAAAGTGGATGTGAGAGTTCATCTGATATCTCTTGACTTATCTTCAATTGTTTTAGAAAATCTATGACAATGTTGAATAGTATAGCTAGCAATACATATCCTTGTCGTACATCTGTTTTCATTTCAAAATTCAGTTGGGAAGTTTCAACACTGCATATATGAATTTGCTGTAGCAGTTTTTCATTATGTTTATAAAACATTAGTAGAATTTCATACACATATTAGAATATGTCAAAGACTTTCTAGTGTATGCTATCAAATGCCCTTTTTGAAGTTAATACAGTTTATATAGAGTTGTCTGTGCCATTCTGTGCATTGTTCTATGATAGTGCTATGTTTATATTGGAGGAGTATAGAATATTCTGAAATGCTATGGAATACCAGACAAAATAATAAACATTATTAATAGCCTCTATGATGGTTCACAGTGGGCATTGACTGGGTGATGCGAAAATGTTGCAGGGGCGAAACTGGCATCGATTGGGTAGAAAATAATCAACTAGAAGATTTGGATTTTGCAGATGATATTGCATTGTTAAGTAGAAACAACCAAGATATGCAAAGAAAAACAGACAACTTGTCATCTACAGCATCAAAAGTTGGACTACAGATAAGCTATGAAAAAACAAATATAACGAAGACACCTATGGCAAGTAATGCAGATATCACACTGGAATCTAAAATGATAAAAATAACACAGCAGTTCACCTATTTAGGTAGCAATTTTGATTGCACGGAAATGTTAAAAAAGAAATTATGATACGAATTGGCAAAACAACATCAGCTTTTAAAAGTCTAAATAAAATATGGAACTGCAAGCTATGTAGTATTAAAACTAAATTACGAATTTTCAATTCAAATGTTGTATCAATCATAACATATGCCAGCGAAATTTGGAAAATGACTAAAGATATAGAAAGCAAGTTGAATGCATTTGAAAATAGATGTCTGCAAAAATAATGAATATAAAATGGAACGAATTCAGGAGAAGTGATGAAATCAGAGACATGACTGGTCAACCACTAGTGACAGCTGCTATAAGAAAGAGAAGATGGAGATATGTTGGACACACCTTGAGAAGAAATGATCAACGAATATCAAAGCAGACCTTGAAGTGGGATGCAAAGGGTTCAAGAAAGAGAGAACAACCTAAGGAGACCCTGAAACGAACCTTGATGAGAGAGGCAGGAAATATCGGTCTCAGTTCCATGGAGAAGATTGAGCCAGTTGCCCAGGATAGAGCGGTATGGAGAAATGACTTGCAGGCACTATGTAACGTATAACGGTACGAGAGGAATTATTATTATTATTATATTGGAGGAGATAGAAAGATGGGGAGATGCGTGTGTGTTTGTATGTGTCTGCTGCGAAGTGGTTAATCAGTTAGAGTTGAGTTCTCAAGGTTGGGGATTCGAATCACTCTGTTCAGTTCAAGAAAGCATTTATTCCCTGAGCTCCTTTAATATTGTTGCCGGAGTTGCCGAGTTCGTGCAATACTCTCGGCAGGTGACGTCCCATTTCTGTTGAGAGGGACCAACTAGTGTTCTGAAACAAAGGCTGCAAAGTCAATTCTTCGCTATTTGTCCTATTTTTTAGTCTGTGTAAAAATGAACGGACATGCGTATTCAAGGGGTGAAGTTCAGTTCATTGTATCTCATTTGTCATATACTAGGACAAGGAACGTGACTAGCAGCAAGCTCTTGTAGAACAGACCGGACAAGTCTTAGATAAGAACAGACATTATGTCTTAGATGCAGCAAAATGACGGCCACAATCTGAGGTAAGTTAAACGATATTTCATAGCAACTTTCTATATCATCTCTATATTACAGTTGACACATAAGACATTCATGAGTAATACACGATCTATTGTTTATTATATCCATCACATAGCGTGAGTCAGTTCTGATGGCCTTCTTATAAGCAATCAGATCTGATACCATGCTACAGCAAAACTCCAGATGCGGTACTTTAAAGTGTGGTTTTTCTGTTTGTAATATTTTACTTTTATCTGTCTGTACAAATGTGTTTCCTGTTTGATAATATGTACACGCTTTGACCGACATTCCGATGTACCTGTCCTTCATTCCGTTGCGACCTAGAGAGGGTGCAAAGTACTCACGTTATCGGTATAAACTATACATATAACAACAAATAATTTTTTTGCTTGATAAGAACACACCAAAACAAACAACAACAATGACAAATATACAAATAACAGACATGTCAGGTTCACAACAATCATGTGCCGTCTCCTTCCCGAATTTTGGCTGTAGTATCTCTCCAACCAGTTTATGCACTATGTCCTGACAGTACACTAGGCCAGAATTTCCTTTGACATATTTCTAACTGTTCAACTTTTGATGTTTCTCCCTCAGTTATATCTATGTTGTCCTCTTGTACTCCTGACTTCCATCTACCTTCTTTCAAGATGGTTTTCTTCTTGCACTACTGCCTTCCATCTACCTTCTTTCAAGATGGTTTTCTTCTTGCACTACTGCCTTCCATCTACCTTCTTTCAAGATGGTTTTCCTCTTGTACTCCTGCCTTCCATCTACCTTCTTTCAAGATGGTTTTCTTCTTGCACTACTGCCTTCCATCTACCTTCTTTCAAGATGGTTTTCCTCTTGTACTCCTGACTTCCATCTACCTTCTTTCAAGATGGTTTTCTTCTTGTACTCCTACCTTCCATCTACCTTCTTTCAAGATGGTTTTCTTCTTGCACTACTGCCTTCCATCTACCTTCTTTCAAGATGGTTTCTTCTTTACTCCTACCTTCCATCTACCTTCTTTCAAGATGGTTTTCTTCTTGCACTACTGCCTTCCATCTACCTTCTTTCAAGATGGTTTTCTTCTTGTACTCCTACCTTCCATATACAGTTCCTTTCAAGATGGTTTTCTTCTTGTACTCCTACCTTCCATCTACCTTCTTTCAAGATGGTTTTCTTCTTGTACTCCTACCTTCCATATACAGTTCCTTTCAAGATGGTTTCTCTTGTACTCCTACCATTCCATACATTTCTTTCAAGAGGGTTTTCCTCTGTACTCCTGACTTCCATCTACCTTCTTTCAAGATGGTTTTCTTCTTGTACTCCTACCTTCCATTATACAGTCCTTTCAAGAGGGTTTTCCTCTTGTACTCCTGCCTTCCATCTACCTCCTTTCAAGATGATTTTTTCTGTATCCTACCTTCCATATTTCCCTTTTTCAAGAGGTTTCCTTGTACTCCTGCCTTCCATCTACCTCTTTCAAGATGGTTTCTTCTTGTACTCCTGCCTTCCATCTACCTCCTTTCAAGATGGTTTTCCTCTGTACTCACCTTCCAATACATTTCCCTTTTCAAGATGGTTTTCTTCTGCACTACTGCCTTCCATCTACCTTCTTTCAAGATGGTTTTCTTCTTGTACTCCTGCCTTCCATCTACCTCCTTTCAAGATGGTTTTCCTCTTGTACTCCTACCATCCATCTACATTTCCTTTCAAGATGGTTTTCTTCTTGCACTACTGCCTTCCATCTACCTTCTTTCAAGATGGTTTTCTTCTTGTACTCCTACCTTCCATATACATTTCCTTTCAAGATGATTTTCTTCTTGAAATCATGACTTCCATCTACATTTCCTATCAAGATCGTCCTTGTTTAATTATTTTCTTCTTTTTTTCATGACACTGATTATCCTTGTTTAAATCAATATTTCTCCAGCTTTAATTTTTCCCTCCATCTGTTTGTTCATTGTCCACATCTCCGCTCCATACAACATGCACTTGATAAATCGTATCTTTTATATATTTAATTAGAAGCTACTACACTTTTCATGTTTAAGATGTACTTGACTATTTCTGTACTTTCCGAACCCTTTCATATCTGCCACCTTCTGTTATTATATGACCAAAGGTCACGCTCTTTTTAGGTACCATCCCCTTTTGGTCCAAACCTGACTTCCAACTAACTCCTGTGGCTCCTAGTAGTTGTCAGCATTCGACAGCGGCCATCCGTTGTCCTGGTCATTCGTTGCCCTCAGTTCATTCTCCAGCCGTTTCGACTCTGTCCTGCCACTGGACATAGAAGGAATTGGGCGAGAGAGTGAGATCGACGAACAGCGCAACTCTTTCTTATTTTAAACCAAATCATCGTGCGTCACCATTTCATCCTCAAGAACTCCATGAAATCCTTAGGTATAGATGTCAACAATTGGGAGAATGTTGCTCAAGACAGATCAGCCTGGTGCACACTTCTCTGACACGGTTCTAAAGCCTGCAAGGCAGGTATAACAACAAGGATGGAACAAAAACGTCAAAATAGAAAGACAGTAAAACTCCCCACAAGTGCAAGTATACCTTACCCACACTGTACAAGAACATTTCAAGCCCGCATCGGGCTCACTAGTCATCTACACACACACACAGACAAACATAACGCAACTACATTCCATTGGATGAAAATGTATGTGTTCATCATCACCCGTGATTTACCAGCGTCATGACCAAAGTATACATACAGACACTTGTTTCAGTCTTTCTACATTTACCTTTATGTTCAACGTCTTTATCTCTTTTGTTTTCTTATGACCATTGTTTTTAATTCATCTATATTAATATCCAGGCTCACCCGAGTGGTTACCGGGGCCCAAATTTGGACTGTAAAGAATAGAACCACTGTTACCTGCCACGCATGTCGTAAGAGGAGTCTAAGGAGGTTTGGCTGAAATCGGATGCATGTGTCCTAAACGTGTAGAAGTCTATGCGTTTAGGGGCCTACAAACCAATGTGCAACGTATACACGTTCTTGGTAAGATCAAACATATCACAAAGAGTGATTAAAATTGGTTGTAAGAACGAAAGCAAAGAAGAAGAAGATATCAAGCTATACTTGACTTGCAGTATTTGCTGATTGCCATCAAACATTACCATATCATCTGTATATCTTAGGTCATTTATTATTCATCCATTGATGGGGGAGCTTTGATATCTCTTTTATTTGTTTGAATATTTGAATATGTACAGATATACACAGACAAGCGTATAAAATATACCCTGTCTACACATCACTCTGTCAATATGTATCGAGTAGTTTCCACCGTTCCTTATTGTTGTCTATTGTTTACAGTTCAAGCTGCTGATCATTCTAATGATTTTTCTATCCAAGCCTGTCATCTGCTGATCATTCTGATGTCTTTCTCATCCAAGTTTATCTATTAGTTTCCTTTTCGACAGTAACAGCTCTCGCATCGACCCAGAATCAAGTAGGCAAAAGGAACAAACTGGGAAATACAGGTGACCAGCATGATATTGACCACACCTCCTAATCGTGTGCTGATGGTCAATAAGATGAACAGACCTAACAACATATTCCCCAATATACCTCGGGGTATACAAAATGGATCCTTTACCATTATTCCCCCACATTGTACACATTTCAATGAAAACGAAACGTTGATGACGTATCTGTGTAAGTCTCAATTTATTCCTGTCTATTTTTCTATCTTTGAATAAATTAATATATGTGTTTATTTGAACGTTGCAGATTGACCATGTCTGGACAAGTACATCTGACCATCGCATTGTTACTGATCTTATCTCTGTCTTACATTGACTGTAAAAATGTTGTGTTTTTACCAATCATGATCACAAGTCATGCTAGAATTCATGCTTTTGTTGCACAGGAGTTAGACGATGGGACATAACGTCTGGTGTGCTATCCCATCAGCCTTTGACAAAAGAAAATCCGAGAGTTATCCAGGGGTGACCACTTTTAAATATATTGATTTCTGGGAGACTTCCGAAGAAATGATATAGTCTGTCTATTAATTCGTGAGCACGTTTGAAATTGATTTTCTCGAAAACTACCTGTTGGATCTCAGTGATTTTTTGCAAGCAGCCTTAGAATATCCATGACGCTAGAGAAATATTTTTTCCAAGAAAATTTGATGTAGTTTGAAATATTTCTTCTTCATGTTATATTAAAATCAACCTCACCGGATTGTACACAATAGTAACAGATTTACGGTACACAGACGCGTTGTTCTAAAAAAACATTATGGTAACATTGAAATATCGTGAGTTTCACGAATTCCGTGCACCTAACCCAGTCGACTTTGAAAGCGGAAAGCATATGACGTTATAATTGGGATACCGTTGTATAGTTATAGGCGTATCTCGCTATTTGTATGAAGCTATTGTATCATATTTGTTGGCTTATCAAAACTGACATTGATATCCCATTCATAATGAGTCTGAAGTGCACATTTATAACAATGCAGAAGGTTACAGTTTTACTATACCAACACTTCCGTAGGGAATCTAAGAGAGGTCATCTATATTGCGATATTCATAACCCTGAGAAACGAGCGCAACTGGCGCTTTGTCTGAATAGAGCATCCTTTTCCCGATGGATTAAACAGGACACAAAGTGCACTAATGTCAAGCAAGGAAGGAAAAGAACAATTGACGACTTTGACATAGATGTCATAAGACAGGAGCTCTTGAAAATGTTTGCGACAAATCAACTTGTTACTCTCAGGAAACTGAAATTAAAACTGCAATCAGATTGCAGCATAGACATTTCTAAAAGTACTCTATGGAAAATTGTAAGAGCCGCCGGCTTCACCTTCAGAAAAACTATAGGCGGCAGGAATATTATTTGTGAAAAGCCACATTTAATTGCTGCCCGAAGTAAATACCTGAGGCAGATCCGTGAGCGGCGGAGGCAATGCTATGATATTGTATATTTGGACGAATCCTGGGTCAATGCTCACGACACCAATGCTAAAGAATGGCAATCAGTAGACGGTGAACAGAAAGAAAAATACCAAGCAGCAAAGGCCAGCGTATTATACTAACACATGCAGGAAGTAGTGAAGAAGGTCTTGTCCATGACGCTGGACTTATTTTCCAATCAAAAGTACCGACGGTAGGGACTACCACACAGAAATGAATGGACATATTTTCAGGCACTGGATGGAGAAAGATCTACTTCCAATTCTAAACAGACCATCATGCTTGGTAATGGATAATGCATCCTATCACAACGCAGTATCAGCGGAAGACAAAGTACTAACTGCATCAAATACAAAAGATCAAATTAGGACTTGGCTTGCTAAGGAAAATGTCAGCTTCGATGATACATATTTGAAACCCGAGTTGTTGCACCTGGTGAGGATGACAAATAAGACAAAGGTGTTTCATATTGACAAAATCATTGCGGAATACGGCCACACGTCTTTGCGACTACCTCCATATCATGCTCACCTCAATCCGATAGAGCTTGTCTGGGCTAAAGTAAAGGGCAAGTTGCCGAACAGAACAGGACGTTTAAAATGTGTGATGTTGAAGTTCTGACACGTGAGTCCTTCTCAATGATAGACATGCAGTTCTGGAAGAAGTGTGTTGAACATGTGCTCCGAGAGGAAGACGAGTACTGGCACCGAGATGGATTACAATTTGTCCAGCCAGTAACAATTATCAACCTCATGGAATCGTCAGATTCGGGATGATACAAATCATATTTTGATTACAGACTGAGAAATAGCAACGTATACATTTCCATATCCAAATGCGTCTACCATCATACAATTTGTGGTGAAGTTAAGACACCCTGGGGTGTAATGGTGACCGAAGGGAGGACTAACTGTTGCATATTGTATCCAAGTTCACGATTGCACATAAAGGGCAACACACTTAATTACTTGACCTATCAAGTTAATATGGAGATACACCTATGAATAGAATTGACATGGACAAATTCTAGGATACTGTAAAATCTAAAATTTGAGCCCCGTATTTGCAATTGTCATAAAAGATCAAAGGAATTTGCCGATGTGCAAAATCCGTAGCATCTACGGACTACTGGTTAGCTTTATTTTAGCGTCATGGATATTCTAAGGCTGCATGCAAAAATTCACTGAGATCCAACAGGTAGTTTTCGAGAAAATCAATTTCAAACGTGCTCACGAATTAATGGACAGACTATAATATCTGAATTAGAAGGCACAATCTATAAAGCTTTCTCAACAGGGACGGATCCTGATTGGGAATGGCTATTTGATCATCATAACGTTATGTCTGAAGTTTATTTTCAAGCCCCTGCTCGAGGGCAAGTTTACCGAGTATATCAGAAGTCTGAAACCTGATCTCATTGTTCTAGATTGGTATCCAGCAGTTGACGAGAGAGTAGCTATAGAATACGAACTGAAAGTGCCCTTTGCCATTCTTAGTGCCCTACAAGAGCATGTTACAGCAAAAATACCCTTTAACCCGATTGCTGAAGCTTACAACTCTCCTTATTTCAGCACACAAGCTAGTTTGTATGAGCAAGTAGTCACAGTGATTCAAATAATGTCTCCTCTGTTTCAACATATTTATAATGACAGAGGTTACACTATACAACTTTTCCCATCAGATCCCAACGTCCCACCATCAAAGGAACTTATAAGTCAAGCCGAAGTCTACATTGTAGAATCAGATCCTATCTTTGACTATCCACGTCCTGAACTGCCCAATGTAAATCTTATCGGTGGATTGTCCGTCGGTCCAGCAAAAGAATTGCAAGAACCGTTTAAGTCGTTTGTGGAAAGGTCGGAAAAAGCCGGAGTAGGTGTGGCTGTTCTGTCATTTGGTAGTTTATTTATGAATCTTCCAAAACAATTAGAAGAAAAACTGCTGTCAGCATTTAGTCGGCTTAAACTCAACACAATTTGTATAACAGGCTAGCTGGTACAAGGTCCTTGTTGAAAGAGGTAGTAGTGTTAATTTAATAGAATGATACTTTCTCATGAAGATGCAAGGAACACACTTAAGTACACACTTCGTTCTTCAAAACAATAAATTTTAATAGCAAAGAAAATTATTGATTCACAGGTAACTCTCCTAACTCAACGTCACTTTGGACAACCGTAATGTATATCTTAATAAATCAATCCTAGGCATCAACTCACATCAACCTAATTCATTCTATACTCTAATTGGAAACCGTCTTATAAGTTCACCGCAATTAGTTCATTTCACAATTAAACAATATATCTTAGTTCAGAAATTGTTCTTTGTCTTCTAGTTAGATTAGTTCATTACAATTAAACAATATATCTTAGTTCGAAATTGTTCTTACCTTATAAGTTCGCAATTAGTTCATTTCACAATCAAACAATATATCTTAGTTCAGAAATTGTTCTTTACCTTATAAGTTCACCGCAATTAGTTCATTTCACAATTAAACAATATATCTTAGTTCAGAAATTGTTCTTTACCTTATAAGTTCACCGCAATTTTGTGTATGCTAGTTGGTGGCATACTCTGTTCAGAAATACCGTGGTCTACAAGTGGCCGCTCTCTGAACTCTCTACCATCACTGAAAAGTTCGTTGAACAGGGTTTTCTAGTTCCTCGAAAACAGTTAAATTTTTTACCAGGGCTAAAGTTTGTTTTTGAATCCTCTTACTAAAAGTTCGGACGTCGTCTCGGCCTAGGTCGTAGAAGTGGCCTCTCTAGAACTGGGTCGTCTGGTCTCTGGTCGTCTTGTCTCTGGTCATCAGAGTCTCTGGGTGTTTGTCCACAACAACACCAATATTCATCAGATGATTGGAAGGTTGTATGTCTCTCCGTATCAGAAAACAATATTCGCTTGTTCACTTCGCTAGTTCACTTCTGACTATCTCCCTCTCTGTTCAATTTAAATGTTCCTTAAATTTTGTCAGAAAAATATATAAGACTATAAGTTAGTCTTCCTCTCTCACAATAATCTTCATACCACGGAACTCAGTCTCATGTGTTCCTTTTCAAAGCCCTTTTTCTCTTCCTTACCATAACTATATCTCTTCTGTAGTGTGTGTCGTCTCTCCTCTAAATCTAAAGTTCCACTGCATATATCTAACCAAAACCCCCAGCTGCCCCTACCTGGGTCTCGAGATTTCCGAGATTAAAGGAGTCCCCGAAAACCATGGGATTACACTAATGTCCTGAGTCTGTAAACTGCTGGTCAGCAATTAAATATTGGTAAACAAGGTGTTTACTTACAGACTCAAGGACACCCAGTGCAATAAAGGGGGTGGCTTGGGTTGACCCCGAATATACCCTAATCATAACAGTGAAACTGTTACATTTGGAAAAGCCAATCTGACCTCTCCTGACCGAACAAAATACTTACATCTACCTGGTTACCTGTGAACGATCTTCTTGGCAACAAAAACGTGAAGGTTTCTCTCACACTCAGGATCACACAGTCTTTATGAAGCAGTATATCATGGAGTTCCACTTTTATGTTTGCCACTATTCTATGACCAGCACCCTAACGCTGAACGAATGGAAGCTAAGGGCTATGGACGTAGACTTGATGTACTGAAAGCATCAGCTGAAGAACTGAGTCAAGTAATAGAAGATGTTGCCTCCAACAGCAAAATAAAGACAACCATTAGCAAAGCTTCAGAAATTTACCGAGAGTTGTACAAAAATCCCAAACAAGAAGCCGCATTCTGGCTTGATCATGTGATGCGTTATGGCGGGTCTTACATGCGCTACAGTGGACAGCAGATACCAATGTATCTATTTATTATGGACTATGTGCTAGTCTTCCTGGCTGGTGTAGTATTTGCTCTAGTACTTTTCTTGGTTGTCTTTATTCTTAAGCGAGCTCTGAGCTTATGTTTAAGAAGAGACAAACATTTCAAGAAGGATTAATTTGTTAATGTAATTAGATTTTTGCTTTTGTGAAAATTATAAAAATACGAATTTAACAAAAAAATATTTTAAAAGATAAAAGTCTGTTATTAACAATGAAACAATTCATGAATACATTAATATTTCCAATAATTAAGTTTTGTGCATTCTTCACTGTTGTACGGGGAGAAACTGAAGTTACTGAGATGTTGAGGGAGAGAAGATTGTAGTTACTGAGATGTTGAGTGAGAGAAGATTGTAGTTACTGAGATGTTGAGTGACAGAAGATTGTAGTTACTGAGATGTTGAGTGACATAAGACTGAAGTTACTGAGATGTTGGGTGACAGAAGAATGTAGTTACTGAGATGTTGAGTGACAGAAGATTGAAGTTACTGAGATGTTGAGTTACAGAAGACTGAAGTCACTGAGATGTTGATTGAGAGAAGAATGAAGTTACTGAGATGTTGAGTGAAAGAAGATTGAAGTAGCGGAAATGTTGAGTGACAGAAGACTGAAGTTACTGAGATGTTTAGTAAGAGAAGATTGACGTCACTGAGATGTTGAGTGACAGAAGAATGAAGTTACTGAGATGTTGAGTGAGAGAAGATTGAAGTTACTGAGATGTTGAGTGACAGAAGATTGAAGTTACTGAGATGTTGAGTGACAGAAGATTGAAGTGATTTGGGTGATGATCTATAGACAAGATTGAAATTGTTGATATTATAATGGTTTGTAGTATTGAGGAGACATCAACAATCAATAACACAAAAACTGTCAACATTTAATGTCATATCAGGAATAGAGAATGTTGCAGATATATTTCAACCAATCTTGGATACGAAGATGACACTTAATCTGATCGGAAACACATTTCTTCTATGAACGAGAATGACATAAACTAAGCTATAATTCTTTATTTTAACAAAGTCGAATGATTCAAACGCAAACTTAAACAGTTTAATAAAGCATATCTGCAGACTAAACAGACGTTTTGAATAAAATGACTTCATCAAGTAAATGGCAAATAGAAGCAGACTAAAATAAACATGTTCCAATCCACTTACAAGTTATTTTAGATCTTAGTCGGTCTGTCTCTAAGTCTGTTTAACAAATTATTCAATGTCTCAAACCATACAGACTAATTCAATAAGTTAAACTCAATTTTGTCTTCTTGTGCGACATAGACACATAACTGGTCTAATATTGGATCCGAGATAAATGTGGTGACCTGAAAACGAGCTGACAAGAACTGAAGGAAACCTGGAGCAGTCTCATTTGTCCTAGAGCAGAAAATAAGTAAAGATAATTCTGGAACAATTTGTGGAAACGAAAACTACAACAGATGGCTAGGTAGCAAACTTTGAATAAATAGACATTAACAGACACATATATTCAAGCTACGAACGGGACTCTGTAGTCTAGAGTTGACCAACATAAAATTGTACTCAGAGTTTATCAAAATAAAATAAGCCTCAGAGTTTACCAACATAAAATGGGTCTCAGAGTTTACCAACATAAGATGTGCCTCAGATTTTGTCAAAATAAAATGGGCCTCAGAGTTTACCAACACAGAATGGACCTCAGAGTTCAACAACCGAAATCTGGCCTCAGAATTCATCAACACAAAATGGGCCTCAAAGCTCTCCAACACAAAATGGGCCTCAGAGTTCACCAACACAAAATGGGCATCATAGTTCACCAACACAAAATGGGCCTTAGAGTTCACCAACCGAAATATGGCCTCTGAGTCTACCACCAAAAAATGGGCCTCAGGGACTCTATATTTTGTAACCCAGGAGCACCCATGCAGACATCAGAACACGTCTTGCAAGACTGTTCCATTCTTATCAATCAAAAAACAGAAACCAGGCCTAAGAGCAGGAACTATTAGAGATAAATTGTGGGCAGATTGGAGAGGATTGCAAGCTCACTGTGCTGTTCACAACCATGTTAGAATAGAAACATGGCGGACAGCGATTGTAAAAATAGAAATCGATGTTTCGATAAAAGTTTTATCAAGCAAAGATTTATTGATTAATTGATTGACAGGGCCATCATCATTGTCCTTCGGTGAATAATCATGTTTGTTTCAATCTCTTTCTTACACATACAATCTCAGCGGTAGTGCACGAACTCTGTAGCAGCGGTGAGAGTCTCCTATGCAATTTTGAATATAGTGAAAGCATGTGTATGTGTATTATTTATTAATTTTTTTATGAAATTTATTCAAGAAAGGACTGTTCAGACTGATCCTATTGTCCAACGCCAAAATTTATTCAAGAAAGGACTGTTCAGACTGATCCTATTGTCCAACGCCAAAATTTATTCAAGAAAGGATTGTTCAGACTGATCCTATTGTCCAACGCCAAAATTTATTCAAGAAAGGACTGTTCAGACTGATCCTATTGTCCAACGCCAAAATGTCGCGTTATTTGTGTAACTTGAACACGGGAGCTAGCGAGATTACAAAATAAGAATATATTATGTGATGTCAAATAAAAAGAAAAGAAGTCTGGCGTATTAAAATATGAATGAAAATCGTGGCATATCCCAAAGGACGTAGCCATCAACCACAGTAAACAAGTCGTTGATTTTCTAGGCACCACTCAACTATACGTTCAGTAGTTTGCCATTGCTTTCTGAACGGGTGGCGCCATCGTCCTTTTGTTAAAATCAACGGAAACAATTTGCAAGCAAACTGTCCGCAGCGTGATTCGAACTCAGAACGTCGGGTTAATAGACAGAGTCACTAACCCTAGCCTACGAACGATTAAAATATAGTTACACTTATTTATATATTTAGTAAAACGGGACTTTTTAAAGTTAAAATGGAAGAGATACGGAGGAGATGTGTTCTAGAACAGTCTAATATATGACTTGAATAAATACAATCAAAACGTTTATTCTTTGTTCCTTGTTCCTGCTTTTGTTGACTATCTGTGAATATATATAAAATGTTATTTGATAATTACTCATATAATGAAGACATTATTAGTATATAGTTTGTATTCTGTAAACAAAAGCAATACTAAAGTCTATTACAAAATCATGTCCAGTTATATCAAAATATGTGATCCAATCCATGCTGGCCAAATACGCAGACGTCATTTTTAAGATGGTAAAAAATGTTTAAAAGATGGTTAAAGAATAAAAACAAGGAACATGAAATATTTCGGACACATTAAAAGACATTAGTGCCCAGAGAAGATAATTTTGGAGGGAATGGCGTCTGAAAGAAGAATGAGAGGAAAACCTAGTAGACGATGAGTGCAAGATATCATTAACGATCTGAGAATGACTGCAGCTGACGCCGGCCAACTTGCACAGAACATAAGAGTTTTTCAGAACTGCTGTCATAGGAGCCAAGTTCCAGAAGGGACAAGCTACTTGATGATAACCAAAGTTGTAGTAAGAATTCTACTCTAATCTTTAAACACATTAACTGCAAAGTACCACGGCCGACATTCGTTTCTCTGTTCCGTTTGTCCATGTGCCGCATTCTACGTCCCGCATTGTTTTATTATTAGACTGGTTTTAAATGCACATGATCTTATTACGGTCGTTACCAATGATTAGTTTACATTTTGTGGTATCATTCTGCAAGATTGTCATGAACCTAATTTTGTTTAACTATAAAATCATGTGACGTTCATCAAACTTGGTTAAAAAGTAATAAAACTACAATCTTTCTCTTCTTTCTTTCTCGAATCCTGTATGCCTCATAGCGTCAGGTCAGGAAGAGATTTCTAAAACGGGCCCTAGTATGCGCTTCGTAGATAGTCTCTTTCGTCGCCTCTGTTATCTCTGAGGTCCATCTTTTGCGTGGCCGGCCTTTTGCTTTGTACCCATTGTATCGGAGCAGCATTGCTCTTTGGGGTGCACTGTCTGATGGTAATCTGCTTACGTGACCGAACCATTTAATTTGTTGTTTCTTGATGAAGTCTAGTACTGATGTTGTACCCACTTTTTCCTGATGTCTTCATTTCTCAACCGGTCTCTTCTTGTTACACCCAGCATTCTGCGTAGACACTTCATCTCTGTTGTGACTAGTTTTCTTCTATCGTTTGTTGTCAGCGTCCAGGTTTGGCACTGGTAACATAATGTGGGAGAAAGATTGTGTTGAACATTGCTCTTTTTGTGTTTATGGTGACGTGTTTGCATCTTAAAATTGGCGCCATTTGCCCTATCATTTGATTTGCTTTGTTGCATCTGTGTTGAATTTCATTAGTTATTCTTCCATTTGCTGAAAAAATGCTCCCCAGGTATGTGAAATCTTTGCTTGATTTAGTAGATGATTATCGATGTAGATGTTGGTAGTGTTTTCCTCTCTGGCGAATGTCATTACTTCTGTTTTGTCGATGTTAATTCTCATGTTGTATTCGTTACATGCTAACTGGAGTCTGTTGATGTGTTGTTGTAGCTGTTCTTCTGTTGTTGAAATGATTGCCTGATCGTCTGCAAAAGAAATTCATTTAAGAGTTCTCCGAGGTTGTTTCTTCGCTGGTGTTAGCTATTTTACAAATGTGGTCAATGTACGTGATGAATAGCAGCGGGGATAGTACGCAACCTTGTCTTACTCCTGACCCTACGTGAAACTTTTCTGATAATCCTGTATTTGTTCTAATCGTACATTGGCTGTCAGTATAAATGTTCTTGCAAAGGTTGATTAGGTAATAAAGTAAAACTACAATAAAGTTTGTAAATACAACTAAGTGAGAAATAGAACCGCAATGTTAAAAGACATCAAGAAATTCAACCACAGCTTATTTGTCAATGTGATATTCAATGAATTATGAGAGTTTGTAGCTCAAGCGGTAGTATACAGTGAGCTCGATTATAAACACAAGAGTTATGAGAGTCTGTAGATCAAACGGTAGTATATAGTGAGCTCGATTATAAACACAAGAGTTATGAGAGTCTGTAGATCAAGCGGTAGTATATAGTGAGCTCGATTATAAACACAAGAGTTATGAGAGTCTGTAGATCAAGCGGTAGTATACAGTGAGCTCGATTATAAACACAAGAGTTATGAGAGTCTGTAGATCAAGCGGTAGTATACAGTGAGCTCGATTATAAACACAAGAGTTATGAGAGTCTGTAGATCAAGCGGTAGTATATAGTGAGCTCGATTATAAACCCAAGAGTTATGAGAGTCTGTAGCTCAAGTGGTAGTATATAGTGAGCTCGATTATAAACACAAGAGTTATGAGAGTCTGTAGCTCAAGTGGTAGTATATAGTGAGCTCGATTATAAGCCCAAGAGAGTTATGAGAGTTTGTAGCTCAAGCGGTAGTGAGCTCGATCACAAACCCAATCGTACCAGGTTCAAACCTCACGGTGAGGAAGTTTGGAAGCAAATTCGTTTCTTGGGAGTTTTTACAAAAAGATAACAATAGACCTCACCGTTCAGAAAGCAATGGCAAACTACTGAACTTATAAGTGGTGACTAGAAAATCAACGACTCGTTTACTGTAGTTGATGGCTATTTCCTGTAAAGGATATGCCACGATTTTGTTTTTCATTCAATGAGTTAATGAAATATACTATGACAAAGGTGATCAGACATTGATTTTACACTGTCAGAGGATCTTGTAACTCCTAAACGTCGATGGGATTTTAAGATTTTTTGTTATTTTTGAAGGTCTGCTCCATTACTAGAAGCTATATATACTCCATGAATTTAAAAGAGGGAAAGTTATATATTGTTGAAAGCTAATTGAATGTACTATCAAGATATGTGGTTTTAGTATCAATGTGATGCAATATGTGATATCAGTGACCTAATTTTGGTGATGCTAACAATTGTTTTTTTTTACAAATTTCATATAATTATACAGTCACAAAGAAGGGGAAAAAAAGTATAAAATATATCATGCAAACTCGCCCGACTGGTTACCGGGGCCCAAATATGGGGTGTAAAGAATAGAACCATTGTTACCTGCCACGCATGTCGTAAGAGGCGACTAAGGAGGTTTGACTGAAATCGGATGCATGTGTCCTAAACGTGTAGAAGTCTATGCGTTTAGGGCCTACAAACAAATGTGCAACGTATACACGTTCTGGGTAAAGATCAAACAAATCACAAAGAGTGATTAATATTGGTCGTAAAGAAGGAACGCAAAGAAGAAGAAGAAGAAGAAGAAGATCATGCAAACTGTTAACACATTCCCTTAGTACCTTCATATTTACCCAATATATCCAAACATGAAGTTGTTGGACAATATATAAGACAGTAATAAGGAAATTTGTAACTTCTAAATATTTTCATATTTTGAAGACACCAATTAATAAATTATAAGTAAAAATGATGCAGAACTTGTCTAGTAAGCAGCACATAAAGAGCTAAAACTTATAGTCTTGATCAGGACAGTAATCTGAGACATTAGATGCCATTTTATAACCAAAAGTGTGGTTTTTGACAAGAGGAAGCGAAAACACGTCTGCAGAGATTATCCAAAATGGTGGCACGATCGGAAATGTATGTGTAATAAAAGCATACTCTTACCTCTGAAGTCGGAGAAGGTTCGACTAAATGGCTAGGGACACCGTAGAATCAGTAAGTAAGCTTTCACGCAAAAATCAGTCAGAAGCGCCATACCAGGCTCCTGACTACGCATGAATTCATAGCGGGTGAACATAGAAGAAGAAAAAAAGCCAGATTTAAGCTGAGGCACTAGCTTTCAACCTAAGAACGAAGCTTGTGGGTATTGCTTTAATCTACGAGATTAGACATCTTAAAAAAAAATAATATATTTTTTAAAAAGTTTATTATGGTAATAGCATATGTTTTGCATTATTTAACATATATTATATGCATTTAAATGAATAAATAATACACGAATACAGCTAGCTCCGGAGTCATGTAGCCATCTCATTTATAAATGAGATTTTCTTAGTACTCGAACGTTGCAGGGTTAAATCGTCCCTCTCCGATAGAACTGACAACTGTATCCCCCCTACTTTGAAATCGGGGTCAATGAAAACATATTCCGCATGCTTCACGTGAGGAACGAACCAAGTAGCTTTGAAACGAGAGGCAAAAACGTTGCCCCACTTCACTGAGACTCCATGTTGTACAATAATAAAATATTTAGTCAGTGTTTGAAGTTAACTATTTGTAACTAGTTTTATAGATAACAATAAGAATAAAACATCATTTGAACAACTATGTCGCCATATTGTGTAGCGTCATTACAACTATACCTCGTTAGCAAATTCGTCAACATCTTTATCGACCAATATAAAATCATTCATTTGACAGAAATTATTGGTGTTTTTTTTACATTTTTCTATAGATAACATTGGCAACATTAGAAAATTTTAATTTTGCTCATCCAAACCTTTAGAGTGTACAATGTTACTTATTTGTGGTATATACCATCATACAATTTGTGGTGAAGTTAAGACACCCTGGGGTATAATGGTGGCCGAAGGGGAGGACTAACTGTTGCATATTGTATCCAAGTTCACGATTGCACATAAAGGGCAACACACTTAATTACTTGACCTATCAAGTTAATATGGAGATACACCTATGAATAGAATTGACATGGACAAATTCTAGGGATACTGTAAAATCTAAAATTTGAGCCCCCGTATTTGCAATTGTCATAAAAGATCAAAGGAATTTGCCGATGTGCAAAATCCGTAGCATCTACGGACTACTGGTTAGCTTTATTTTAGCGTCATGGATATTCTAAGGCTGCATGCAAAAATTCACTGAGATCCAACAGGTAGTTTTCGAGAAAATCAATTTCAAACGTGCTCACGAATTAATGGACAGACTATAATATCTGAATTAGAAGGCACAATCTATAAAGCTTTCTCAACAGGGACGGATCCTGATTGGGAATGGCTATTTGATCATCATAACGTTATGTCTGAAGTTTATTTTCAAGCCCCTGCTCGAGGCAAGTTTACAGTATATCAGAAGTCTGAAACCTGATCTCATTGTTCTAGATTGGTATCCAGCAGTTGACGAGAGAGTAGCTATAGAATACGAACTGAAAGTGCCCTTTGCCATTCTTAGTGCCCTACAAGAGCATGTTACAGCAAAAATACCCTTTAACCCGATTGCTGAAGCTTACAACTCTCCTTATTTCAGCACACAAGCTAGTTTGTATGAGCAAGTAGTCACAGTGATTCAAATAATGTCTCCTCTGTTTCAACATATTTATAATGACAGAGGTTACACTATACAACTTTTCCCATCAGATCCCAACGTCCCACCATCAAAGGAACTTATAAGTCAAGCCGAAGTCTACATTGTAGAATCAGATCCTATCTTTGACTATCCACGTCCTGAACTGCCCAATGTAAATCTTATCGGTGGATTGTCCGTCGGTCCAGCAAAAGAATTGCAAGAACCGTTTAAGTCGTTTGTGGAAAGGTCGGAAAAAGCCGGAGTAGGTGTGGCTGTTCTGTCATTTGGTAGTTTATTTATGAATCTTCCAAAACAATTAGAAGAAAAACTGCTGTCAGCATTTAGTCGGCTTAAACTCAACACAATTTGTATAACAGGCTAGCTGGTACAAGGTCCTTGTTGAAAGAGGTAGTAGTGTTAATTTAATAGAATGATACTTTCTCATGAAGATGCAAGGAACACACTTAAGTACACACTTCGTTCTTCAAAACAATAAATTTTAATAGCAAAGAAAATTATTGATTCACAGGTAACTCTCCTAACTCAACGTCACTTTGGACAACCGTAATGTATATCTTAATAAATCAATCCTAGGCATCAACTCACATCAACCTAATTCATTCTATACTCTAATTGGAAACCGTCTTATAAGTTCACCGCAATTAGTTCATTTCACAATTAAACAATATATCTTAGTTCAGAAATTGTTCTTTGTCTTCTAGAAGTTCACCGCAATTAGTTCATTTCACAATTAAACAATATATCTTAGTTCAGAAATTGTTCTTTACCTTATAAGTTCACCGCAATTAGTTCATTTCACAATCAAACAATATATCTTAGTTCAGAAATTTTTCTTTACCTTATAAGTTCACCGCAATTAGTTCATTTCACAATTAAACAATATATCTTAGTTCAGAAATTGTTCTTTACCTTATAAGTTCACCGCAATTCTGTGTATGCTAGTTGGTGGCATACTCTGTTCAGAAATACCGTGGTCTACAAGTGGCCGCTCTCTGAACTCTCTACCATCACTGAAAAGTTCGTTGAACAGGGTTTTCTAGTTCCTCGAAAACAGTTAATTTTTTTTACCAGGGCTAAAGTTTGTTTTTGAATCCTCTTACTAAAAGTTCGGACGTCGTCTCGGCCTAGGTCGTAGAAGTGGCCTCTCTAGAACTGGGTCGTCTGGTCTCTGGTCGTCTTGTCTCTGGTCATCAGGGTCTCTGGGTGTTTGTCCACAACAACACCAATATCCATCAGATGATTGGAAGGTTGTATGTCTCTCCGTATCAGAAAACAATATTCGCTTGTTCACTTCGCTAGTTCACTTCTGACTATCTCCCTCTCTGTTCAATTTAAATGTTCCTTAAATTTTGTCAGAAAAATATATAAGACTATAAGTTAGTCTTCCTCTCTCTCAATAATCTTCATACCACGGAACTCAGTCTCGTGTGTTCCTTTTCGAGTCCTTTTTCTTCCTACCATAACTATATCTCTTCTGTAGTGTGTGTCGTCTCTCCTCTAAATCTAAAGTTCCACTGAATATATCTAACCAAAACCCCCAGCTGCCCCTACCTGGGTCTCGAGATTTCCGAGATTAAAGGAGTCCCCGAAAACCATGGGATTACACTAATGTCCTGAGTCTGTAAACTGCTGGTCAGCAATTAAATATTGGTAAACAAGGTGTTTACTTACAGACTCAAGGACACCAAGTGCAATAAAGGGGGGGTGGTTTGGGTTGACCCCCGAATATACCCCTAATCATAACAGTGAAACTGTTACATTTGGAGAGCCAATCTGACCTCTCCTGACCCGAACAAAATACTTACATCTACCTGGTTACCTGTGAACGATCTTCTTGGCAACAAAAACGTGAAGGTTTTTCTCTCACACTCGGGATCACACAGTCTTTATGAAGCAGTATATCATGGAGTTCCACTTTTATGTTTGCCACTATTCTATGACCAGCACCCTAACGCTGAACGAATGGAAGCGAAAGGTTATGGACGTAGACTCGATGTACTGAAAGCATCAGCTGAAGAACTGAGTCAAGTAATAGAAGATGTTGCCTCCAACAAAACAATAAAGTCAAGTATTAGCAAAGCTTCAGAAATTTACCGAGAGTTGTACAAAAATCCCAAACAAGAAGCCGCATTCTGGCTTGATCATGTGATGCGTTATGGCGGGTCTTACATGCGCTACAGTGGACAGCAGATACCAATGTATCTATTTATTATGGACTATGTGCTAGTCTTCCTGGCTGGTGTAGTATTTGCTCTAGTACTTTTCTTGGTTGTCTTTATTCTTAAGCGAGCTCTGAGCTTGTGTTTAAGAAGAGACAAACATTTCAAGAAGGATTAATTTGTTAATGTAATTAGATTTTTGCTTTTGTGAAAATTATAAAAATACGAATTTTACAAAAAAATATTTTAAAAGATAAAAGTCTGTTATTAACAATGAAACAATTCATGAATACATTAATATTTCCAATAATTAAGTTTTGTGCATTCTTCACTGTTGTACGGGGAGAAACTGAAGTTACTGAGATGTTGAGTGAGAGAAGATTGTAGTTACTGAGATGTTGAGTGACAGAAGATTGTAGTTACTGAGATGTTGAGTGACAGAAGACTGAAGTTACTGAGATGTTGGGTGACAGAAGAATGTAGTTACTGAGATGTTGAGTGACAGAAGATTGAAGTTACTGAGATGTTGAGTTACAGAAGACTGAAGTCACTGAGATGTTGATTGAGAGAAGAATGAAGTTACTGAGATGTTGAGTGAAAGAAGATTGAAGTAGCGGAAATGTTGAGTGACAGAAGACTGAAGTTACTGAGATGTTTAGTAAGAGAAGATTGACGTCACTGAGATGTTGAGTGACAGAAAATTAAAGTTACTGAGATGTTGAGTGACAGAAGATTGAAGTTATTGTGATGTTGAGTGACAGAAGAATGAAGTTACTGAGATGTTGAGTGAGAGAAGATTGAAGTTACTGAGATGTTGAGTGACAGAAGATTGAAGTTACTGAGATGTTGAGTGACAGAAGATTGAAGTGATTTGGGTGATGATCTATAGACAAGATTGAAATTGTTGATATTATAATGGTTTGTAGTATTGAGGAGACATCAACAATCAATAACACAAAAACTGTCAACATTTAATGTCATATCGGGGAATAGAGAATGTTGCAGATATATTTCAACCAATCTTGGATATGAAGATGACACTTAATCTGATCGGAAACACATTTCTTCTATGAACGAGAATGACATAAACTAAGCTATAATTCTTTATTTTAACAAAGTCGAATGATTCAAACGCAAACTTAAACAGTTTAATAAAGCATATCTGCAGACTAAATAGACGTTTTGAATAAAATGACTTCATCAAGTAAATGGCAAATAGAAGCAGACTAAAATAAACATGTTCCAATCCACTTACAAGTTATTTTATATCTTAGTCGGTCTGTCTCTAAGTCTGTTTAACAAATTATTCAATGTCTCAAATCAGACAGACTAATTCAATAAGTTAAACTCAATTTTGTCTTCTTGTGCGACATAAACACATAACTGGTCTTATTGTGGATCCGAGATAAATGTGGTGACCTGAAAACGAGCTGACAAGAACTGAAGGAAACCTGGAGCAGTCTCATTTGTCCTAGAGCAGAAAATAAGTAAAGATAATTCTGGAATCATTTGTGGAAACGAAAACTACAACAGATTGCTAGGTAGCAAACTTTGAATAAATAGACATTAACAGACACATATATTCAAGCTACGAACGGGACTCTGTAGTCTAGAGTTGACCAACATAAAATTGTACTCAGAGTTTATCAAAATAAAATAAGCCTCAGAGTTTACCAACATAAAATGGGTCTCAGAGTTTACCAACATAAGATGTGCCTCAGATTTTGTCAAAATAAAATGGGCCTCAGAGTTTACCAACACAGAATGGACCTCAGAGTTCAACAACCGAAATCTGGCATCAGAATTCATCAACACAAAATGGGCCTCAAAGCCTCAACACAAAATGGGCCTCAGAGTTCACCAACACAAAATGGGCATCAGAGTTCACCAACACAAAATGGGCCTTAGAGTTCACCAACCGAAATATGGCCTCTGAGTCTACAACCAAAAAATGGGCCTCAGGGACTCAAATTTTGTAACCCAGGAGCACCCATGCAGACATCAGAACACGTCTTGCAAGACTGTTCCATTCTTATCAATAAAAAAACAGAAGCCAGGCCTAAGAGCAGGAACTATTAGAGATAAATTGTGGGCAGATTGGAGAGGATTGCAAGCTCACTGTGCTGTTCACAACCATGTTAGAATAGAAACATCGCTGACAGCGATTGTAAAAATAGAAATCGATGTTTCGATAAAAAGTTTTTATCAAGCAAAGATTTATTGATTAATTGATTGACAGGGCCATCATCATTGTCCTTCGGTGAATAACCATGTTTGTTTCAATCTCTTTCTTACACATACAATCTCAGCGGTAGTGCACGAACTCTGTAGCACCGGTGAGAGTCTCCTATGCAATTTTGAAGATAGTGAAAGCGTGTGTATGTGTATTATTTATTAATTTTTTTATGAAATTTATTCAAGAAAGGATTGTTCAGACTGATCCTATTGTCCAACGCCAAAATGTCGCGTTATTTGTGTAACATGAACATGGGAGCTAGCGAGATTATAAAATAAGAATATATTATAATGTGATGTCAAATAAAATGAAAAGAAGTCTGGCGTATTAAAATATAGTTACACTTATTTATATATTTAGTAAAACTGGACTTTTTAAAGTTAAAATGGAGGAGATACGGAGGAGATGTGTTCTAGAACAGTCTAATATATGACTTGAATAAATACAATCAAAACGTTTAGTCTTTGTTCCTTGTTCCTGCTTTTGTTGACTATCTGTGAATATATACAAAATGTTATTTGATAATTTACTCATATAATGAAGACATTATTAGTATATAGTTTGTATTCTGTAAACAAAAGCAATACTAAAGTCTATTACAAAATCATGTCCAGCTATATCAAAATATGTGATCCAATCCATGCTGGCCAAATACGCAGACGTCATTTTTAAGATGGTAAAAAATGTTTAAAAGATGGTTAAAGAATAAAAACAAGGAACATTAAATATTTCTGACATTAAAAGACATTAGTGCCAGGAACATTAAATATTTCAGACATTAAAAGACATTAGTGCCCAGGAACATTAAATATTTCAGACACATTAAAGACATTAGTGCCAGGAACATTAAATATTTCAGACACATTAAAAGACATTAGTGCCAGGAACATTATATTTCAGACACATTAAAAGACATTAGTGCCCAGGAACATTAAATATTTCAGACACATTAAAAGACATTAGTGCCCAGGAACATTAAATATTTCGGACACATTAAAAGACATTAGTGCCCAGGAACATTAAATATTTCAGACACATTAAAAGACATTAGTGCCCAGGAACATTAAATATTTCAGACACATTAAAAGACATTAGTGCCCAGGAACATTAAATATTTCGGACACATTAAAAGACATTAGTGCCCAGGAACATTAAATATTTCGGACACATTAAAAGACATTAGTGCCCAGGAACATTAAATATTTCAGACACATTAAAGACATTAGTGCCTCAGGAACATTAAATATTTCGGACACATTAAAAGACATTAGTGCCCAGGAACATTAAATATTTCAGACACATTAAAAGACATTAGTGCCCAGGAACATTAAATATTTCGGACACATTAAAAGACATTAGTGCCCAGGAACATTAAATATTTCAGACACATTAAAAGACATTAGTGCCCAGGAACATTAAATATTTCGGACACATTAAAAGACATTAGTGCCCAGGAACATTAAATATTTCGGACACATTAAAAGACATTAGTGCCCAGGAACATTAAATATTTCAGACACATTAAAAGACATTAGTGCCCAGGAACATTAAATATTTCGGACACATTAAAAGACATTAGTGCCCAGAGAAGATAATTTTGGAGGGAATGGCGTCTGAAAGAAGAATGAGAGGAAAACCTAGTAGACGATGAGTGCAAGATATCATTAACGATCTGAGAATGACTGCAGCTGACGCCGGCCAACTTGCACAGAACATAAGAGTTTTTCAGGACTGCTGTCATAGGAGCCAAGTTCCAGAAGGGACAAGCTACTTGATGATAACCAAAGTTGTAGTAAGAATTCTACGCTAATCTTTAAACACATTAACTGCAAAGTACCACGGCCGACATTCGTTTCTCTGTTCCATTTGTCCATGTGCCGCATTCTACGTCCCTCATTGTTTTATTATTAGACGGGTTTTAAATGCACATGATCTTATTACGGTCGTTACCAATGATTAGTTTACATTTTGTGGTATCATTCTGCAAGATTGTCATGAACCTAATTTTGTTTAACTATAAAATCATGTGACGTTCATCAAACTTGGTTAAAAAGTAATAAAACTACAATCTTTCTCTTCTTTCTTTCTCGAATCCTGTATGCCTCACAGCGTCAGGTCAGGAAGAGATTTCTAAAACAGGCCCTAGTATGCGCTTCGTAGATAGTCTCTTTCGTCGCCTCTGTTATCTCTGAGGTCCATCTTTGCGTGGCCGGCCTTTTGCTTTGTACCCATTGTATCGAGCAGCATTGCTCTTTGGGGTGCACTGTCTGATGGTAATCTGCTTACTTGACCGAACCATTTAATTTGTTGTTTCTTGATGAAGTCTAGTACTGATGTTGTACCCACTTTTTTCCTGATGTCTTCATTTCTCAACCGGTCTCTTCTTGTTACACCCAGCATTCTGCGTAGACACTTCATCTCTGTTGTGACTAGTTTTCTTCTATCGTTTGTTGTCAGCGTCCAGGTTTGGCACTGGTAACATAATGGGGAGGAAAAGATTGTGTTGAACATTGCTCTTTTGTGTTCATGGTGACGTGTTTGCATCTTAAAATTGGCGCCATTTGCCCTATCATTTGATTTGCTTTGTTGCATCTGTGTTGAATTTCATTAGTTATTCTTCCATTTGCTGAAAAATGCTCCCCAGGTATGTGAAATCTTTTGCTTGATTTAGTAGATGATTATCGATGAGATGTTGGTAGTGTTTTCCTCTCTGGCGAATGTCATTACTTCTGTTTTGTCGATGTTAATTCTCATGTTGTATTCGTTACATGCTAACTGGAGTCTGTTGATGTGTCGTTGTAGCTGTTCTTCTGTTGTTGATATGATTGCCTGATCGTCTGCAAAAGAAATTCATTTAAGAGTTCTCGAGGTTGTTTCCTTCGCTGGTGTTAGCTATTTTACAGATGTGGTCAATGTACGGATGAATAGCATGGGGATAGTAGCAACCTTGTCTTACCTCCTGACCCTACGTGAAACCTTTTCTGATAATCCTGTATTTGTTCTAATGTACATTGGCTGTCAGTATAAATGTTCTTGCAAGGTTGATTAGGTAATAAGTAAAACTACAATAAAGTTTGTAAATACAACTAAGTGAGAAATAGAACCGCAATGTTAAAAGACATCAAGAAATTCAACCACAGCTTATTTTTCAATGTGATATTCAATGAACTATGAGAGTTTGTAGCTCAAGCGGTAGTATACAGTGAGCTCGATTATAAACACAAGAGTTATGAGAGTCTGTAGATCAAACGGTAGTATACAGTGAGCTCGATTATAAACACAAGAGTTATGAGAGTCTGTAGATCAAGCGGTAGTATACAGTGAGCTCGATTATAAACACAAGAGTTATGAGAGTCTGTAGATCAAGCGGTAGTATACAGTGAGCTCGATTATAAACACAAGAGTTATGAGAGTCTGTAGATCAAGCGGTAGTATATAGTGAGCTCGATTATAAACACAAGAGTTATGAGAGTCTGTAGATCAAGCGGTAGTATACAGTGAGCTCGATTATAAACACAAGAGTTATGAGAGTCTGTAGATCAAGCGGTAGTATATAGTGAGCTCGATTATAAACACAAGAGTTATGAGAGTCTGTAGATCAAGCGGTAGTATATAGTGAGCTCGATTATAAACACAAGAGTTATGAGAGTCTGTAGATCAAGCGGTAGTATACAGTGAGCTCGATTATAAACACAAGAGTTATGAGAGTCTGTAGATCAAGCGGTAGTATACAGTGAGCTCGATTATAAACACAAGAGTTATGAGAGTCTGTAGATCAAGCGGTAGTATATAGTGAGCTCGATTATAAACACAAGAGTTATGAGAGTCTGTAGATCAAGCGGTAGTATATAGTAGGCTCGATTATAAACACAAGAGTTATGAGAGTCTGTAGATCAGCTTTAGTAGTATAAGTAGCCTGATTATAACCCAAGAGTTATGAGAGTCTGTAGCTCAAGTGGTAGTATATAGTGAGCTCGATTATAAACACAAGAGTTATGAGAGTCTGTAGCTCAAGTGGTAGTATATAGTGAGCTCGATTATAAGCCCAAGAGAGTTATGAGAGTTTGTACCCTGAGCGGTAGTGAGCTCGATCACAAACCCAATCGTACCAGGTTCAAACCTCACGGTGAGGAATTTTGGGAAGCAAATTCGTTTCTTGGGAGTTTTTACAAAAGATAACAATAGCCCTCACCGTTCAGAAAGCAATGGCAAACTACTGAACTTATAAGTGGTGACTAGAAAATCAACGACTCGTTTACTGTAGTTGATGGCTATTTCCTGTAAAGGATATGCCACGATTTTGTTTTTCATTCAATGAGTTAATGAAATATACTATGACAAAGGTGATCAGACATTGATTTTACACTGTCAGAGGATCTTGTAACTCCTAAACGTCGATGGGATTTAAGATTTTTGTTATTTTTGAAGGTCTGCTCCATTACTAGAAGCTATATATACTCCATGAATTTAAAAGATGAATGTTATATATTGTTGGAAAACTAATTGAATGTACTATCAAGATATGTGGTTTTAGTATCAATGTGATGCAATATGTGATATCAGTGACCTAATTTTGGTGATGCTAAAATTATTTTTTTACAAATTTCTATAATTATACAGTCACAAAGAAGGGGAAAAAAGTATAAAATATATCATGCAAACTCGCCCGACTGGTTACCGGGGCCCAAATATGGGGTGTAAAGAATAGAACCATTGTTACCTGCCACGCATGTCGTAAGAGGCGACTAAGGAGGTTTGACTGAAATCGGATGCATGTGTCCTAAACGTGTAGAAGTCTATGCGTTTAGGGGCCTACCAAACCAATGGGCAACGTATACACGTTCTGGGTAAATATCAAACATATCACAAAGAGTGATTAATCTTCTTTCTTTCTTTTGTCGTCACACTGCTACCGGGTTGTTGCCCAGTGTCGTGGTTTTCTGTTTTTGTCTTGCGCTGTTCTGGTGGCTTGTGTGATTGTTATCTTTGCTCTTTCACAGGATTCTGCTACGCAATCTAACCATCTTTTCCGTAGTCTTCCTCTAGCCTTCTTTCCTGATGTTCTGTTGTAGAAGACTCTGTATACTGTGGAGTTTGGATGCATTCTTATTAAGTGGACAAACCACTTCATTCTTTGTTTATCTATGTAATTCAAGCACGGTGTTGTGCCAACTTTCTTTCTTATGCTGATGATGGTGATTCTGTCTTTTCTTGTGTTGTTGGTAACTTTTCGCAGGCAACGCATTTCACATGTAGTTATTTTTGTGACTGCGCTTTGCTCAATGTCCATATTTGGCTCTGGTAACACAAAGTAGGTATAAAAATGCTGTTGATCATCTGTTGCTTAGCTGCCTGTGAAATTTTGGGTGCCTTAACAATTGGGCTAGCTGGTAGGTTACAGCATTTGCTTTTGCACTCTAGCCTCTATCTCTCTATCTAGTCTTCCGTCTTCTGTGAATATGCTTCTTAAGTATTTGAATTCTTTCACTTGGTTTATTTTAGTGCATTGACATGGATGTCTAGATTATTATGTTTTCTTCCCATATTCATTATTTCTGTTTTAGTGTTGTTGATTTTCATGTCATGTTTTACACAATTTTTGTTCAAGGTGTCAATATGATGTTGTAGATCTTGTTCATTTTGATGTATCAGGCACTGATCATCTGCAAACAGCAGTTCATTTATTTCATCATTATCTGAATTTGACTCTTGAGTTATTTTTTATCCATATATGCAATAAAGAGTAGTGGTGAGAGGACACAACCTTGTCTAACACCTGATTAATATTGGTCATAAAGAACGAACGCAAACAAAAAGAAGAAGAACAAGATCATGCAAACTGTTAACACATTCCCTTAGTACCTTCATATTTACCCAATATATACAAACATGAAGTTGTTGGACAATATATAAGACAGCAATAAGGACATTTGTAAATTCTAAATATTTTCATATTTTGAAGACACCAATTAATAAATAATAAGTAAAAATGCTGCAGAACTGGTCTAGTAAGCAGCACATAAAGAGCTAACACTTATAATCTTGATCAGGACAGTAATCTGAGACATTAGATGCCATTTTATAACCAAAAGTGTGGTTTTTGACAAGAGGAAGTGAAAACACGTCTGCAGAGATTATCCAAAATGGTGGCACGATCGGAAATGTCGGTGTAATAAAAGCATACTCTTACCTCTGAAGTCGGAGAAGGTTCGTCTAAATAGCTAGGGACACCGTAGAAACGGTAAGTAAGCGTTCATGCAAAAATCAGTCAGAATCAATACCAGGCTCCCTGACTACGCATGAATTCATAGAGGGTGAACCACAGAAGAACAAAAAAACATGATTTAATCAACGAGATTAGACATCTTAAAAAATATTATATTTTTTAAAAAGTTTATTATGGTAATAGCATATGTTTTGCATTATTTAACATATATTATATGCATTTAAATGAATAAATAATCCACGAATACAGCTAGCTCCGGAGTCATGTAGCATCTCATTTATAAATGAGATTTTCTTAGTACTCGAACGTTGCAGGGTTAAATCGTCCCTCTCCGATAGAACTGACAACTGTATCCCCCCTACTTTGAAATCGGGGTCAATGAAAACATATTCCGCATGCTTCACGTGAGGAACGAACCAAGTAGCTTTGAAACGAGAGGCAAAAACTTTGCCCCACTTCACTGAGACCCCATGTTGTACAATAATAAAATATTTAGTCAGTGTTTGAAGTTAACTATTTATAACTAGTTTTATAGATAACAATAAAAATAAAACATGATTTGAACAACTATGTCGCCATATTGTGTAGCGTCATTACAACTATACCTCGTTAGCAAATTCGTCAACATCTTTATCGACCACTATAAAATCATTAATTTGACAGAAATTATTGGTGTTTTTTTTACATTTTTCTATAGATAACACTGGCAACATTAGAAAATGTTAATTTTTCTCATCCAAACCTTTAGAGTGTACAATTTTACTTATTTGTTATTAGTAAAATATATCATATTTATATATAACATTCAAAGATTGATGACGCTTGGAGTCTTAAACGTTTTAATGTTCACTAGTACTGGGACACAGTCAACTCTAAGTAGCTAGTCCAGACAGCTGACGGGGAAACCTCTGACCTAGATTCAGTTTTGGGGAGGGTGGGTTGGAATTTATATATGTTTGATAGAATACTGCAAGCTTTTACTTAATTCTGTGAGTCTATGGTTATTTATTGGGGAAAAAATATTCATAATATTGATATTCCTTATTATTAAACTTAAATTGTTGCATAATATAACTTTGATTTAGCATGTTGTGTTGATGTTAAAATGAATTCGTCTATATACAACAATACTGTAATGCAAGGTCACATGACCGGCTGTGATCTGATTTCCCATAATTTTTACCGAGTCCGCACCTTTTAGAGTTTAAAGTTGGTTGTTAGTGGGTCCACCTGTTGCTGCACTTCCGGGTCGTGCCCATACCAAAAATTGTTGGCTTACGTGCTATGATATAACCAAATAAGGTTCATATTAGGTTTAAAGTGGTGTACCTTGGCTTAAAGATGCTCTCATCCATACATAACAACATTACTACGATATGTATCTGATAATATTGGTCTTTGCAACAACAACAAAAATTAGGCCTCATCTACTAAGATATACTGTAGCATGGTGTTTAATATTATTGGTCGTTAGGGAGGCCCTCAGAGCTGACACCTATGTCATATCAACCGTCCAACCACTACACCACCCGATTACTCTAGTGTGCACAATATTATGGGAATAGTACCAAAAAATGAACACACACCCAGCGCTTGAATAAAACACACATCAGCGCTTGAATAAATGACACACCCAGCGCTTGAATATAACACACACCAGCGCTTGAATATAACACAACCAGGGCTTGAAATATAATACACACCAGGGCTTGAATATAACGACACCTTTCCGGCTTGAATAACAACACACACAGCGCTTGAATAACAACACACACACAAGCGCTTGAATAACAACACACACACAGCGCTTGAATAACAACACACAATTTTATGGGAATAGTAAAAATAAAATGAACACACACCCAGCGCTTTAATAATAACACACAATTTTATGGGAATAGTACAAAAAAATGAACACACACCCAGCGCTTGAATAACAACACACAATTTTATGATACGCAGACATTTCTTCTACCGTACGACTCTATAACACAATATGGCGCGTATATGAAATTGGGTCAGTCACTGTACATTGGCTAGGAGAGTGTAGTCGTGAAATATATGATACCGGGGCACTTTCCGTGTTACATCGCAATATAGAATTATTTTTATTATTTAGTTCGTTTGAAAATCGTGAACATCGTTACCAACCGATACAAAATCATCCCCTTGACATAAATTATTGGTTTTTTTAAAAGGGTTTTTTATAGATAACATTGGTGGCCTTCGTAGAGCATTTTTTGCCCACCAAAACTTTTAGTGCTGTAAGATTTTACTTATTTGTTAATAGTAAAATAACAGTGATGTTTATTTGGTAAACATGTAGAAGTTTAACAAACAGCAGTCAAGTATTTCTATAATTGCGCATTCGCGTGCTAAAAATTGCAAACTGCAATAAAAACATATTTTTTTATTGCAATACAAGTTTTGAATATCTTATAAACCTCATTGGAGGTCCCGCTGGTGCTGCGGCGTTAGTGAACAATCACTAAGATCTTTCTATGTAAGAGATAGATCGGAAGTGACATGGTTACTCACTGAAGTGCATTAATGATGGTCTTGTTAATCATTCAAACAATCTATGCTATCGGACAAAAAATGTCACCACACTCAAACATGTTGAGACAAAAGCTGTGAAGAATGTCTCATAACTTAAAGAGAGTATTAAGTTAATAGATACCATATCACTGTAATATTTGCTTCTGCTTCTACTGTCGAAGCGTTTTAGGCTCATTGTGCTTCTACTGTCCAAGCGTTTTAGGCTCATTGTGCTTCTACTGTCCAAGCGTTTTAGGCTCATTGTGCTTCTACTGTCCAAGCGTTTTAGGCTCATTGTGCTTCAACTATCCAAGCGTTTTAGGCTCATTGCTGCAGAATTTACATCTGTTCTTAACCTTCTTATCGCAATTGTTTAGTCATAGTATTTCTAGGTCTACTTCAATCTTATGTCATCATCGTTTTCTTTGTCTGACTAGTGATCTCGTTTCTTTCTTATCGCAATTGTTTAGTCATATTATTTCTAGGTCTACTTCAATCTTATGTCATCATCGTTTTCTTTGTCTGACTAGTGATCTCGTTTCTTTCTTATCGCAATTGTTTAGTCATAGTATTTCTAGGTCTACTTCAATCTTATGTCATCATCGTTTTCTTTGTCTGCCTAGTGATCTCGTTTCTTTCTTATCGCAATTGTTTAGTCATATTATTTCTAGGTCTACTTCAATCTTATGTCATCATCGTTTTCTTTGTCTGACTAGTGATCTCGTTTCTTTCCCTTTTTTTGTATATCTAATTTTTCTGTACTTTACCATTATTTTAATATACCCTAGCCATTGTAAGTTATTAACCTTCATTAAACTATCTCAAACCTGTTGCTTGCTGATGACTGTGCCCTTGCTACCAACTCTGAGCAATAAATGCAGACTTATATGGACAAGATCTCAATGGCCTATGACATGTTTGGCCTTACAGATAGCGAAGTCCTCACAAGAGCAACAATCCTAATCGTCAACACCCTGTTGCAGAAGGCCCAAATGAGATGGGCCGGTAACGTTGCTCGGATGCCTGATAAACGCATTCAAAACAGTTGATATATGACAAACTTGAAGGGGGCAGACATTCTGCTGGTGGACAGAAAAAACGCTTTAAAAACACTTTTAAAGCAACTCTGAAATGCTTCGATATAGACACCACGTGTTGGGAATCTCTATCGCAAGTTCGCCAAATGTGGGGCTGTAACAACACAAGAGGAAACGGTATATCTGAGAATCATCGTGCCGTTGAGGCACAGCGAAAACGAGCTGCGCAAAAAGACAGAACACACAACACCAACATGTCTAACCTCGATCATGTATGCCCCACCTGTGGTAGGGATTGTGCTATGGGATTGACTACAGTTACCTCCGCACACTAGAGAGGTTTAGCAGCACACACCTGAGGCTGTTGTTTTAATTAGACATAATTTGTAATACAAGCTGTTGTACAAGTAATTCCTCTTCTATTTCACTGTCTACGGTTCGTCTCCATGTCTCTGTAGGTCTTTCCATACTCTTCTCGCACCCAGGATTCCATTTCAGAGCCGTGTGTGGGTGTCTTTTCTTCTGCATTCTTACTGTATATCTCAACTACTTTCATCTCCTACATTTTATATCAATATTCTAATAAGTCGTCAAATAAATAGTATTAGGTCGCTTAACAAACTTGATCAGACAGACATCATATACTAATAGAAAGCTACACAATATGGCGTCACAGTTGTTAATATCATGTTTGCTATTATAATTACTATCATATATAATTAGTTACACACATAAGTAACGTCAAATATTAACTATTATCTTATTGATAAACAAGAAATATGGTATTATACTATTTTATGTTTAAATCAGTGGTATTCAATTTGGCAGGAGCGTCACCCTTGATGGAGGTGGTTAGTGCTGTTATAAAGCTCAGAGTGAAAATATTTTGTTTGTCATTTGCTTTTTTTTGTGTGTGGAAATTACAATTAAATCAGGAGGAAAAATTAGCAAATACAAAAAGAGGACGGGTGTGTAAGTTTTGCCTCATTTTCAAGTGGGACACCAGCTGACAAAGACCGATAACCCCTGTATCAGATGGACACACTCTAGATCAATATTAAATAAAACACATTTTAAAACGACATATATACTATCGTTTCGTGATTCAACGCTCGCTCTGTTTGCATAACAACAACACCGAGACAGCAATTTAGTGGGCCTGCTGGCACCAGAGCTCGATCTGTGCATAACAACAATACCGAGACAGCGATTTAGTGGGCCTGCCTGGCACCAGAGCTCGATCTGGTTGCATAACAACAATACCGAGACAGCGATTTAGTGGGCCTGCCTGGCACCAGAGCTCGCTCTGGTTGCAGCTCTGGTTCCATAACAACAATACCGAGACAGTGATTTAATGGGCCTGCCTGGCACCGGGGCTAGATCTGGTTGCTTAAATCAAGTGGGCCCTAAACACGAGTACATAGATGGTGAGAAAGAACATATCTAAAATACGGTCGTACACACAAAAGATCTCAAATTATCTAAGAATGAGACAGCAAATATCATGAACTGTGACGTGAGAAATACTTTGGCTTAGTTATAGATACTGGATAGTAGGTCATAGCAAGGCCGATAACATTTGTGTACTCGCAGACAAGGTTTTATAGATAAGAGATATGAACATTCAACTGAATGAAACATACAAGACGATCAACCATTTGTTTACCTGGATCTGCTTTACTGAACAAGTCCTACTTTAGATTCAGACAAGTGTCATCTCATATCTCATATATTAGGTAAGTTCATCAATTAAAAACAACTTTATATGTGTTACGTAGAATGTAGTTGCTATGTTAAAAAAAATAGTAATACAAGTATAATTGAATATTGCATTTCTAAGATAGTTGACAGTATCTATATGAAATAAAATATCTACGTCTACATTTTAACGTTTGTTTCTTCTATTTATTCTTCAAATGTTCCATATCAACAACTTGTTAAACCACTCTTTGTGATTTGTATGAGATCTGAGCCAAATAGAGGTTGTACGTTGTGCCAGTTATGCGTCTACAAGTAGGCCATCAAACCAGATTTCTGCGACGCTTTTATTTACTAGGCAGCTTCCTAGGCTCCTACTTATGTCGCATCTTACGACATATCTTGTAAGTCGCAGTTTTACTAATCATTGGTCCCATTGCAAGCCCCGGCAATACATGGATAAAAAATGTGTCCCAAAATTTATTTTCACTTATTTTTTTTGTCTTACCAGGCAATTCTGAAATGAGTGAACCCAGTACGTGTGAATTAATAAGTTCCGAGAGTCACACCCTTTCAAAGAGAGTTTTTCTGAATATGTTTTGGTGCATACGAGCGCCTAGCTATTGGCTTGAATGTAGTCTTCCACTTTCTTGACGCGTTCAACCGCTGGAAACACTTTGAACTTATCTAAAAGGCTGAAGCATTTCTTATGTTCATTTTTGAGATGATATATTAATATAATTAGACAGTAAACAAGTATTAAGAGTCTCTGAAAAAAAACACACTTTACCAAACACATGATACGAACCACGAACCTTAATTTCTTACGGCACACTTTACCTAGCGTACAGATAACCATTTTTTCAGAACATAGCCACCTAGCTCTCTTACTTTACCTAGCTGTACAGATAATCCATTTTTTCAGAACATAGCCACCTAGCTCTCTTACTTTACCTAGCCGTACAGATAACCGTTTTTTCAGAACATAGCCACCTAGCTCTCTTACTTTACCTAGCCGTACAGATAACCATTTTTTCAGAACATAGCCACCTAGCTCTCTTACTTTACCTAGCCGTACAGATAACCGTTTTTTCAGAACATAGCCACCTAGCTCTCTTAAAAAGGAGCTTTACTGAGAGTCCTTTTTCAAACAGTGTCGATTAAAGAGCACAAATAAATCAGGTCAGATTCGATCGAACAGTACGTGAACAAACACATCCGATAAGCTTTTTGTCTTTGTATAATTAGGCGAAATAACAGCTACCATTCACACACGTATATACACATATAACATACATGCACACATTATTCATCAAAACCAAAACATGATCTATTTGTTTCACATGTCCAAACTACTGTTGCCTTTTTTATAATTACCAAACTTCACCCCCCCCTTTCTTATTTTCCCATTTCTTAAGTTTTAGTTTAGACATAAAACAGCATTGTACAGGACCTTAGACAATTTATTTGAAAAAATTAAATGTGCTTCTTGTTTTGAGAATGTAGAATCGTCCAATGTTTTTAACTTTGTTTTTGTTCATGTGTTATGTAGAGGGTTAAAGCATATTTAAGCCGAGGTGCACAACTTTCAACATAAGAACGAGGTGTTTGATTATAAACATAACAAACATAACAAATAAGAATGTGTATATAATAATGCATAGCCCGCGTGCCCAGCGTGTTCGTAGCGCGTTGGACTACGGGTGACTAGTCCTCTGTATGTGCGGGTTCAACTCCGCGGACTGGCAGAAAAACTACAGGTTCCCCAGATTTACGGTGTTCGTGGCACCGAACCGAAGGGTTACGATGTCCATGACATCGAGCAGAAGAGCGTTCAGCTCAAGTGCTTCTGGATCGAGAAGAAAAAAAAAAATGTATGTAATAATGCTTCAATATTTATGATGAATAGAGCTAAGTAGGTCAGAGCTTTGCGACATACAGGGATAGTTCAGGGGTGAAAGGTCAGACGTTGTGAGCTCGAATTACCCTCGGTTTAACTTTTATGTTATGTTATGTTATGCGAAAATATGGAACTGCAAGTTATATAGTATTAAAACTAAATTACAAATTTTCAATTCAAAAGTTGTATCAATCCTAACATATGCCAGCGAGAGTTGGAAAATGACTAAAGATATAGAAAGCAAGTTAAATGCATTTGAAAATAGATGTCTGCGAAAAATAATGAATATAAAATGGAACGAATTCAGGAGAAGTGATGAAATCAGAGACATGTCTGGTCAACCACTAGTGACAACTGTTATAAGAAAGAGAAGATGGAGATATGTTGGGCACACCTTGAGGAGAAATGATCAAAGAATATCAAAGCAGGCATTGAAGTGGGATGCAAATGGTTCAAGAAAGAGAGGTCGACCTAAGGAGACCCTGAAACGAACTTTGCTGAGAGAGGCAGGAAATATCGGTCTCAGTTCCATGGAGGAGATTGAGCGAGTTACTCAGGATAGAGCGGTATGGAGAAATTACTTGCAGGCCCTATGTAACGTATAACGGTACGAGAGGAATTATTATTATTATTATGTTATGCGAACAGCGTCATTGGGCATTCTCATGCATTCACATTGGGCATTCTCATGCACGCTTTGTCTTCCGTTGCAGCAACTCTCCGCTAAATCTCCCATCCCAATACTCCAAGCAAGTGCAACCTTAACAGGCGCAAGAACGTAAAGGTTTAGCTTTTATCTCACGGTCAACACAAAAAATCCCGGTTCTTGAAGGGAGGAATGTTTTGTTAGGTTATAGAACATTTACGCTCAGCCAACTTCGACTACCCTGTTACATCCACTAGGCCCCAACTTGAAAGCTTACTGCAGTCTCCCTTATGTCGACGCGACACAAACATAATATCTTGGACATTCACAGTGTCTGGATGAACTGAAAACCTTGGTCCAGCTATTGACTTTGGGTGCTGGGAATTGACGTTCACAGCTCTGCTCCGTTTAGCGGTATTTGTTCTGCATTTGTAACTGCCATGTATCTTTGGATGTCGGTCAGGATACACGTGTCGACTCAAATCTATATTGCGAACAGATCATTTAGTATTTGTGATTGCGCCCCCAATTTTGCTACCTTACCATTTGGTAGCTTTTTGTCGATCCTTACTCTGGGCCATCAAGTGAAGGTGGGACTGGATCCTGGTCAGTGTGTGGCAGCTCAATGATCCTATCGCTACGTTGTCACTTTGTTTCATTACATCTGTGGCGCATATGATGATTTAAAAAACTAAAAATCAGACTAATACTCGTAGATTGGAAGTTTGTGTGGGTGTCTATGACGAAGAAGTTAAAATGTTTGCATGTCGTTCTGAAGTTTGTGGGTCGAATCCAGACACAGTCACATGCGCCATTTTTTCCCCGAGAAAGGATTGTTGCTTGAGCAACGGAGTTTGTACCTTATGAACCTAGGACCTCCTGAACGCAAGGTAACGGTTTAACTACTAAAACACAGCCACTTCACACAAGATATGTTCTTCGTGGTTGAGCGTACACAGCCACTTCACACTAGATCTGTTCTTTATGATTGAGCGTACACAGCCACTTCCCACTAGATCTGTTCTTTATGATTTAGCGTACACAAAGATCAAGATCACTACTTTTCATCCCGGCAACACTTCTATAAAGAAGTCAATGGTGAAGAAGAAGAAGAAGAAGAGTACAGAAAGAGCTATTTATCAAAAATGTAAATGCATACGAAATGTGAAACGGGCAACAAAACTTACCCACCGATTATTGATGTACATATATCTGATGATCACACACACATACATACATACCTACATACAATCTCCCAAAAAGTTGTATACAAATTGGCTTTGCTAAAATGTTGACAGACCTGAAATGAATGATCTTTACGAAAATAGCGGTTGGCACTTGCTAGCTCTTTTTGCTAAATGTAAAGGTCAACTTAACAGAATTACTTCCAGGAAACAAGTCATTATGTATTTTATTTTTTCTTAGGCCCGATATTGTTTCAGGTTTAGTATTGGTGCCTAATACTGCACCTTTGACTACATTTTGCGTGAAGGCTTGCTTTCATTATCAGCATTTTTCCTAGCCATTCATGCGAGTCTTACTCCGACCGCAGATTTACTTATAATTTAGATTCCAAGAAAGGGTCAAGGTCTTTGTTCAGCCAAGTACCGATGTGATGTCTACTTTTCCAGCCAGGTGCCGATGTGATGTCTACTTCTCCAGCCAAGTACCGATGTGATGTCTACTTTTCCAGCCTCGTACGGATGTGACATCTACTTCTCCGGCCAGGTACCGATGTGTTGTCTACTTCTCCAGCCACGTACCGATGGGACATCTACTTCTCCAGCCACATACCGACGTGATATTTAATTTTCCAGCCTCGTACGGATGTGACATCTACTTCTCCGGCCACGTACCGATGTGTTGTCTACTTCTCCTGCCTTGTTTGGATGTGACATTTACTTCTCCAGACGCTTACGGATGTGACATCTATTTCTCCAGCCACGTACGGATGTGATGTCTACATGCTTAATTTTCACTTTGACTTAGAAAATTGAAATATATTTCTGTCATACATCCTCAATTTTCAGATGATTATATGCATGAAATAGAAAATTGATGAAAAAAAGGATAGTGTAAAATGGGCATAAGATGAATTAAACTGCATAACTCAAATTGTAAATGATTATTCAATCGCAAAATCACGAAAAATCTTTTTTAATATTTATTATTAATTTCTGCTTTAAGGAGCCACTAACCCCTAATTGCTTGAACATCCCCCAAATTCTTCTGAACTCACTATCTCCCCCCTAGAATGCTTCAGCGCCCATTGGGAGGAGGTACGCCTACTTTGGGAAACGCTGTACTAAACAAATCAATTTGATCACGGTCACACACTTTGCCATATCATATAACATACATGTCTTTTGTTGGTGGGGGAAGAATTAATTGGGGTTTAGTTTGAAATACTCTAAAGTAGGATAAGAATTGATAACATAAGCACTTACATGACAATACATTTAGAAGAGTGGCTGTGGCATTCAGTTGAAACGTGTAACGCGATCAACCTTTGTTAACTTTGAATTGAACCTTCTACCTCCCACTCAACCAAGTTACGGACACAATCTTAGGTAGGTTATATCACTTTTAATAAAAACTGATTTTCTTTTATAGATTATAGTTTCTGTTTAAATAATAATATAATATGAATTTATGAACTATATGAATAAGATGTTATATTTTATTTTAATAAAATTCTTTGTTAAATTGGAGGATTTTAGTGGTCAATTTTTCTACTGTTCTTATGAAATAAAGTCCTGTTTGTAGAAACGTCGATATTGTTGCTTCTCTTCTACTTTCTCTAATCCTGGTTTTCCTCACAGCGCCAGGAAGAGACTTCTAGAACAGGTTGTTGTTTTTGCTTCGTACATGCTGTCTTTGAGTTCCTCTGTTATTTATCTGGCCAACATTTGCGTTGTATTCACTCTAGCCACCAATAGTGTACAGAACATAAGTAGTACATCCAACAATAGTGTACAGAACATAAGTAGGACATCCAACAATAGTGTACAGAACATAAGTAGTACATCCAACAATAGTGTACAGAACATAAGTAGGACATCCAACAATAGTGTACAGAACATATGAAAAGAGATTATTTCACATTATTTTGATGTCCATTCTGAACTTATGACCAGTTCTATGTACATTCCTCTTTCTCCTGGTTTAATGACTTATCTCCTTCTATAATGACTAGTATATGCTGGATGTAGTTTATGTCTCTGTGTTGTATTTCATGCAGAACAGATTGCTCTGAAAAGAGTAGAATGTTTGGCGGATTTCGAGTATTATCTTGAAGGTCGAAAAATCATAATCGGGGCATATTCTTTACATGACTTAGTCTTTAACAACAGTAAACCAGGCATACATTTTCTAGGCACCACTTATACGTTCAGTAGTATGTCATTGCTTTCTGAACGGTGAGATCTAGTTTAACCGCGTGTAAAAATTTAAGGAACTCATTTACTTCCAAACTTTCCGCCGCTGAGTATAAACCAGGTACGCTATGGACAGAACATAAAAAATACACCCAACATTAGTGTACAGAACAAAACAAATAGACCCAACATTAGTGTACATTAAAGATTGCGTACTTTAGATAGCGAAATATGACGTCATAAATGAACAAATATAGGTATCAAGCGGTTACTATCGCTTGTTAACAGGGAGCCGAGATATTTAAAACTGTTCACATTTTTAATTTTCTCTCCCTCGATAAAAGTAGACTTTGTCATGCTCGCTATATCTCTTGTCATTATTTTGGGTTTTTTGTTCACGTAAATATATTTATTTCTCGCTTTTTAATTGCACTTTCTACAACCATTTTGTTGCCATGTTGACTGTACCACTGTTTCGTCAGCATATCTTATTTCACAACCATTTTGTTGCCATGTTGACTGTACCACTGTTTCGTCAGCATATCTTATTTCACAACCATTTTGTTGCGATGTTGACTGTACCACTGTTTCGTCAGCATATCTTATTTCACAACCATTTTGTTGCGATGTTGACTGTACTACTGTTTCGTCAGCATATCTTATTTCACAACCATTTTGTTGCGATGTTGACTGTACTACTGTTTCGTCAGCATATCTTATTTCACAATCATTTAGTTGCGATGTTGACTGTACCACTGTTTCGTCAGCATATCTTATTTCACAACCATTTTGTTGCGATGTTGACTGTACTACTGTTTCGTCAGCATATCTTATTTCACAACCATTTTGTTGCGATGTTGACTGTACTACTGTTTCGTCAGCATATCTTATTTCACAACCATTTTATTGCGATGTTGACTGTACTACTGTTTCGTCAGCACATCTTATTTCACAACCATTTTGTTGCGATGTTGACTGTACTACTGTTTCGTCAGCATATCTTATTTTACAACCATTTTGTTGCGATGTTGACTGTACTACTGTTTCGTCAGCATATTTTATTTCACAACCATTTTGTTGCGATGTTGACTGTACCACTGTTTCGTCAGCATATCTTATTTCACAACCATTTTGTTGCGATGTTGACTGTACTACTGTTTCGTCAGCATATCTTATTTCACAACCATTTTGTTGCGATGTTGACTGTACTACTGTTTCGTCAGCATATCTTATTTCACAACCATTTTGTTGCGATGTTGACTGTACCACTGTTTCGTCAGCATATCTTATTTCACAACCATTTTGTTGCGATGTTGACTGTACCACTGTTTCGTCAGCATATCTTATTTCACAACCATTTTATTGCGATGTTGACTGTACTACTGTTTCGTCAGCATATCTTATTTTACAACCATTTTGTTGCGATGTTGACTGTACTACTGTTTCGTCAGCATATCTTATTTCACAACCATTTTGTTGCGATGTTGACTGTACTACTGTTTCGTCAGCATATTTTATTTCACAACCATTTTGTTGCGATGTTGACTGTACCACTGTTTCGTCAGCATATCTTATTTCACAACCATTTTGTTGCGATGTTGACTGTACTACTGTTTCGTCAGCATATCTTATTTCACAACCATTTTGTTGCGATGTTGACTGTACTACTGTTTCGTCGGCATATCTTATTTCAGAACCATTTTGTTGCGATGTTGACTGTACCACTGTTTCGTCAGCATATCTTAGTTCCGTATTTCTCTTCTTCCGATTATAAACGAATTGTTTTTTCTTTTTTTGCTATCTTACGTAGCATTCCGCATGTTGTTTTCTGCATATATGTAAAACAGGTAAGGCGACAGATTGCAGCCTTTTCTGATTTCTGCCTACGTTAAACCAGTCTTATTATTGGTTCTAACTTCGGTATCAACCGCAGTAAATAAGTCGTCTCTTTCTAGGCATTACTTATAAGTTCATTATTTTGCCATTGCTTTCCGAGCGGTGATGTCTATTTTTACAGCTTAAAAAAAAATACACCAAACAGACTTTGCGCTACAGACACCCACAATATCAAATACAATATCGCCCACAATATTGATAATTAACAATACCAAACTCACTGAACAATATTAGTTTAAGTTAGCAATGCGAATTTCATTGTACATGTTTATGTGTGTGTTTGTATACATGCATGATAGACTCTGATCATAGACCAGTTGTACTTTGGATACAAAAACCAAATAGAAAAACGACAAGAGTACAACTCAACAAATTGAAATAATAGATATTGAAAAGCTAAATAATAATGAAACCAGGAATCAAATTGAAGGAGCAGTCACAACAACTTTTAACACCCTAGAAGGAGTAAGCAACATAAATAAAGAATGACAAATCTTCAAAACAAATATCATGGATATAGTGAAAGAAAATTGTGAACTTAAAAAGTTAAATAAGCAGAGAAAACTCACAGCATGGTGGAATAAAGAAGTTAAAAGGTCTATACAAGAAAAGAAAAATGTTTTCACAGGTGGCAAAAGTCAAAATTAGATGAAGACTACACCAAATACAGAACAGCAAGAATGAATATTAAAAATTAAGTAAAGTCATCTAAATCAGAATCGTGGGCAAATTATGGACAACATTTAGCGAAACTATGCACTAAGGCACCAAGGAAGTTTTACAGAACCATCAAGGCAATGAGACTAAGAGAAGAAAGACTCAATCCAGTCACCATTATAAATAACAAGTCTAAGAAACCTCTTACCAACAGCAACGATATTAAAAACAGATGAAAAGAATATTTCCCCGAACTGTTAGACTGCAAAACACAAGGTACAGAAACATTTCAAGTGAAACGTGGAAAATATCAACAATTGAACATTTTAGAATATGAAATTGAAATGGCACTCAAACAAAGCAAAAGAAAAAAATGACAGCAGGGATAGATGGTAGTACAGCAGAAATGTTACTTGCATGTAAAACAACAGTAATTACCTGACTCACCACAATTGTTAACATAGCTTGGGAGGCACAAGAAGCTCCAGAGGACTGGCAGAGAGCAATTATAGTCCCAAAATGGAAGAACAAAGGAGACAAAAAAGACTGTGAAACATACAAGGTATCTCTCTTTAAGCCATATAGGAAAAATGTTTGCAAAATATTGGAGCGAAGAGCAAGACATATATTAGAGCCCCAGTTAAGCAATAGCCAGTTTGGATTTAGGAGGGGTAAGAACTGCACAGACGCAATATTTACACTAAGACAGATCTGCGAATAAATAATTGTATACAATCAAAGTAAACAACTTATATTTATAGACCACAAAAAGGAATTTATAGAGTAAACAGGTACACATTATGGAAGATCCTTGAAGAATATGGCGTCCAGGGACAACTATTATGTAACATCAGTAATATCATGGCCTTATATCAAGATAGTCAGAGTACAGTAAGAAAGACAGAAGGAATGACCTACTGGCTCTCTGTTACATCAGGTGTCAAACATGGTTGTGTCCTCTCACTACTACTCTTTATTGTATATATGGATAAAAAATAACTCAAGAGTCAAATTCAGATAATGTTGAAATAAAAGAACTGCTTTTTGCAGATGATCAGTGCCAGATACATCAAAATGAACAAGATCTATAACAACATATTGACACTTTGAACAAAAATTGTATAAATCATGACATGAAAATCAACAACACTAATACAGAAAAATGGATATGGGAAGAAAACATAATAAATTAGACACCCATGTCAACGGCACTACAATCAACCAAGTGAATTCAAACACTTAGGAAGCATATTAACAGAAGACGGAAGACTAGATAGATAGAGGCTAGAGTGCAAAATAAAAATGCTGTAACGTACCAGTTAGCCCCATTGTTAAGATACCCACAAATTTCACTAAACAACAGATGATCAGCAGCATTTTGACACCTACTTTGTGTTACTAGAGCCAAACATGGACAATAAGCAAGGAGCAGTCACAAAAAATAACTACATGTGAAATGCAAAGGGTTCAAGAAAGAGAGGTCGACCTAAGTAGACATTCAAACGAACTTTACTGAGAGAGGCAGGAGGTATCGGTCTCTGTTCCATGGATGAGATTGAGCGAGTTGCTCAGGATAGAGCGGTATGGAGAAGTTACTTGCAGGCAATATGTAACGTATAACGGTACGAGAGGAAATTAGTTATTATTATTATTATACAGTCTTCTACAACAGAACATCGGGAAAGAAGGCGAGATGAAGACCACGAGAAAGATGGTTAGATGGTATAGCAGAATCCTGTCAAAGAGCAAAATAACAATCACCCAAACCACCAGAACAGCGCCAGACAAATACAGAAAACCACGACACTGGGCAACAACTCGGTAGCAGTGTGACGACACTAGGCAACAACCCGGTAGCAGCGTGAGGACACTAGGCAACAACCCGGTAGCAGTGTGATGACACTAGGCAACAACCCGGTAGCAGCGTGAGGACACTAGGCAACAACCCGGTAGCAGCGTGAGGACACTAGGCAACAACCCGGTAGCAGTGTGACGACACTAGGCAACAACCCGGTAGCAGTGTGACGACACTAGGCAACAACCCGGTAGCAGTGTGACGACAAATGAATAAGAATAAAGAAGTATACATGCGGGTGTCTGTCTGTCGGGGATAGGGGTGGTGGGGTGAGAGGGGTGTGTGGTGCTATATTTGTATGTATGTATAATTTCATGATATAATTGCGTCTTGCAGATTCACCATGTCTGGACAAGTACATCTGATGGTTACATTGTTACTGATGTTGTCTGGGTCTTACATTGACTGTAAAAATGTTGTCTTCTTGCCAGTAATGGCTACTAGTCATGCCAGAATTCATGCTTTTGTTGCACAAGAGTTAGCAAAGATGGGACATAATGTCTGGCTAGCTTTTCCTCCCGCTCTAGACAAAATAAAACCTGAGAGTTATCCAGGAGTGACAATTATTAAATACAGCAACTTCTGGGAGTTCTCAGACGAGACGGCTATCTCCCAGGTGAGAAACCGTTAGAGACGCTGTGATCTCCAATACCGATCCAAACTGGGACTGGGTGTGGGAGTATGCAGACACCGTTTCTGAAGTTTATCTTCAAGCTATGATCGAGGAAAGTTCACGAATACATCAGAAATCTTAAACCTGATCTCATTGTTCTAGATTGGTTTCCCTCGGTTGACGAGAGATTAGCGATAGCATACAAACTAAAAGTGCCATTTGCCGTTCTTAGTGCTCTGCAGGATTATGTGACAGGAAGAATACCCTTTAACCCAGTTGCTGAAGCGTACAACTCTCCTTTTTTCCCCACACAAGCTAGTTTGTATGAGCAAGTTGTCACAGTGATTCAACTAATGTCTCCTCTGTTTAAGCATATTTTTAATGACAGAGGTTACACTAAAATACTTTTTCCATCAGAGCCTGATCTCCCACCATCAAATGAACTCATGAGTCTAGCCGAAGTCTTTATTATGGAGTCGGATCCTATCTTTGACTATCCACGTCCTGAACTACCCAATGTGAAACTTGTCGGTGGATTGTCTGTCGGTCCAGCAAAGGAATTGCAGGAACCGTTTAAATCGTTTGTGGAAAGGTCGGAAACAGCTGGAGTAGGTATCGCTGTTTTGTCATTTGGTAGTATGTTTATGAATCTTCCAAAACCATTAGAAGAAAAACTGCTGTCAGTATTTAGTCGGCTTAAACTGAACACAATTTGGAGAGGTAATCTGACCTCTCCTGAGCCCAACAAAATACTTATTTCTACTTGGATACCCCAAAACGATCTTCTCGCAAACAAAAACGTGAAAGTGTTTCTCTCACACACGGGATCACACAGTCTTTATGAAGCAGTATATCATGCAGTTCCAGTTGTCTCTTTACCTATATTCTTAGACCAACACCCTAACGCTGAGCGAGTGGAAGCAAAAGGCTATGGTCGTAAACTCGATTTACTAAAAACATCAGCTGATGAAATGCTACAAGTAATAGAAGAAGTTGCCTACAGCAAAGAAATAAAGTCAACCATTAGCACAGCTTCAGAAATTTACCGAGAGTTGTACAAAATCCCAAGCAAAAAGCTGCATTCTGGCTTGATCATGTTATGCTTATGGCGGGTCTTACATGCGCTACAGTGGACAGAAGATACCAATGTATCTATTTATTATGCACTATGTGCTAGTCTTCCTCGCTGGTGTAGTATTTGCTCTAGTAATTTTCTTGGTTGTCTTTATTCTTAAGCGAGCTCTGAGCTTGTGTTTAAGAAGAGACAAACATTTCAAGAAGGATTAATTTGATCATTTGATTTTCATTCTTGCTTTTGTGCAAATTATAAAAATGCCAATTGAAAGAAATAAATATTTTAAAAGATGAGAGTCTGTTATTAACAATGAAACAATTCATGAATACATTAAATTTCATAATAATTAAGATTTACGCATCTTCTTTGTTGTACGATCAGAAACTTGAGCAGACATTTAGAAAACAAGATTGAAGTTACTGAGACGTTGAGTGACAGAAGAATGAAGTTACTGAGACGTTGAGTGACAGAAGAATGAAGTTACTGAGATGTTGAGTGACAGAAGATTAAAGTTACTGCGATGTTGAGTGACAGAAGATTGTAGAGATGTTTGTAATGATTTATAGACACGATTGAAGTGAGTGATAATAGAATGTTTGTAGTGGTGTGAAACATCAAAAGACAATAACATAAAACTGTCAACATGTAATCTCATATCGGGATAGAGAATGTTGCAGATATATTTTAACCAATCTTGGATACGATGAGGGCATGGAATCTGATCCGAACAAAAATGTCTTATGTGAACGGTAATGACATAATTTTAACTATTTTTTAAAAAATAAAGACGAAAGATTCAAACACAAACTTAAACAGTTTTAAAAAGCACGTTAGCAGACTAAACTGACGTTTTTACCAAAATGACTTCATCAAGTAAATGTCTAAACGAATAGAAGCAGACTAAAACAACGAACATGTTCCAATGCACATTAAAAAAATATTCTCGTTCTTTGTGACTCTATGTCTGGTTGACAAACTATTCAATGTGTCGAACAAAACAGATTAATTTAATAAGTAAAAACTAAGTGAGAACCATTTTTTTTTGTCGTTTGCTTTTTTTGTGTGGAAATTAAAGTAAGTTCATAGAGGAATAAATTCCAACAAAAGAGGACAGGGCGCGTGAGTAATGTCTCATCTTTAAGTAGGGTACCAGATGAAAACGGCAGAGAATCCCTGGTTTAGATAGACACACTAAATTAATGTTAAATAAAACACAGAGGGCCAGCCAATAGACAGAGCTGACATCGTGAACGCCCTCATAGAGTGTGTCCACAGAGAAGATTTTATCTAAACCAGTCCACATCAACTACTAGATTACGGGATCTGGGTTTGAAGATTGGTGTTGCAAGAAAATAACAGTAAGCCTACGACAGGTCTATGAGTAGGCTCATCAATCAAAATCGAACTGATACGGTCAGTCACTGGACGATGTTGGAGATATTTCAAAGGAGATCGGAGCACCTATTGACATGTCCCAGTGCAATGAAGATATTCCATATTGAAACTGAAACTAAATAAAACAAATTTTAAAATGAAATATCTAGTATCATGTCGTAATTCAGGGCTCGCGTTGGTTGCATAACAACAATACCGAGACAGCGATCTTGTTGGCCTGTCTGGCATCAGGCTCGCGTTGGTTGCATAACAACAATACAGAAGCAGCGATCGTGTTACCTGTCTGGCACCAGGGCTCACGTTGGTTGCATCACAACAATACCGAGGCATCGATCTTGTTGGCCTGTCTGACTCAAGGCTCGCGTTGGTTGCATAACAACAACACCGAGGCAGCGATCTTGTTTGCCAGTCTGGCACGAGTACATAGATATCGAGAAAAAACGTTTCCTAAAATACGGTGGTACACATGCAAGCTCTCAAACTATCACGGCATGAGAAAAACGTTTCTAAAATACGGTGGTACACATGCAAGCTCTCAAACTATCAAGGCATGAGAAAAAACGTTTCCTAAAATACGGTGGTACACATGCAAGCTCTCAAACTATCAAAGCATGAGAAAAAACGTTTCCTAAAATACGGTGGTACACATGCAAGCTCTCAAACTATCAAAGCATGAGAAAAAACGGTTCCTAAAATACGGTCGTACACATGCAAGCTCTCAAACTATCAAGGCATGAGAAAAAACGTTTCCTAAAATACGGTCGTACACATGCAAGCTCTCAAACTATCAAGGCATGAGAAAAAACTATCATGAACTTTGACGTGAAAATACTTTGGCAGTAGGTCGGTAACATTTGTGTACTCGCAGACAAGGTTTAACAGATAAGAGATATGAACATTCAACTGAATGAACTATACAAGACGATCAACCATTTGTTGACCTGGATCTGGTTTACTGAACAAGTCCTACTTTAGATTCAGACAAGTGTTATCTCATGTATTAGGTAAGTTCATGAATTTAAAAAAAACTCGACTTCATATGTGTTACGTAGAATGTAGTTTCTGGTTAAAAATATAGTATAATTGAATATTGCATTTCTAAGCTCGTTAGCAGTATTATCTATTTAAATTATCTACATCGACATTGCATTTCTAAGCTCGTTAGCAGTATTATCTATTTAAAATATCTACATCGACATTGCATTTCTAAGCTCGTTAGCAGTATTATCTATTTAAAATATCTACATCGACATTGCATTTCTAAGCTCGTTAGCAGTATTATCTATTTAAAATATCTACATCGACATTGCATTTCTAAGCTTGTTAACTGTATTATCTATTTAAAATATCTACATCGACATTGCATTTCTAAGCTCGTTAGCAGTATTATCTATTTAAAATATCTACATCGACATTGCATTTCTAAGCTCGTTAGCAGTATTATCTATTTCAAATATCTAAATCAACATTGCATTTCTAAGCTCGTTAGCAGTATTATCTATTTCAAATATCTACATCGACATTGCATTTCTAAGCTCGTTAGCAGTATTATCTATTTAAAATATCTACATCGACATTGCATTTCAAGCTCGTTACTAGTATTATCTATTTCAAATATCTACATCGACATTGCATTTCTAAGCTCGTTAGCAGTATTATCTATTTCAAATATCTACATCGACATTGCATTTCTAAGCTCGTTAGCAGTATTATCTATTTAAAATATCTACATCGACATTGCATTTCTAAGCTCGTTAGCAGTATTATCTATTTAAAATATCTACATCGACATTGCATTTCTAAGCTCGTTAGCAATATTATCTATTTAAAATATCTACATCGACATTGCATTTCTAAGCTCGTTAGCAGTATTATCTATTTAAAATATCTACATCGACATTGCATTTCTAAGCTCGTTAACTGTATTATCTATTTAAAATATCTACATCGACATTGCATTTCTAAGCTCGTTAGCAGTATTATCTATTTAAAATATCTACATCGACATTGCATTTCTAAGCTCGTTAGCAGTATTATCTATTTAAAATATCTACATCGACATTGCATTTCTAAGCTCGTTAGCAGTATTATCTATTTCAAATATCTAAATCGACATTGCATTTCTAAGCTCGTTAGCAGTATTATCTATTTCAAATATCTACATCGACATTGCATTTCTAAGCTCGTTAGCAGTATTATCTATTTAAAATATCTACATCGACATTGCATTTCTAAGCTCGTTAGCAATATTATCTATTTAAAATATCTACATCGACATTGCATTTCTAAGCTCGTTAACAGTATTATATATTTAAAATATCTACATCGACATTTTAACTTTTGTTTATTCTTCTTCGAACGTTACATATAGACTACTTGATAAATCCGTCATTGTGATTGTATGTGATCTGAGCCTTAGAGCGAGTGTACGTTGGGCCAGTTATGCGCCTACAAGTAGGCCAGGTCATCCGATTTCTGCGATGCTTTTTATTACTAGAGTAGCCAAAGTCCCAAAGTTGTATATAAATTGACGTTGTTAAATTGTAGACAGAACGGAAACTGAAGGTATTTACAAAAATATCAGCACGAGTTATTTGTGCCAAATGTAAAGGTCAACCGAGAATTTGACTTCCAGGAAACAAGTCAATAAGTATTTCTTTTTTCCGTTCCTGATATTGTTTCAGGTGTAGTCATGCTGTCCTAAAATGGCACCTTTGACTGTATTTTGTGCAAAGGCTTTCTTTCCTCACAGTTTTCCTTGTCCTTCATGCGAGTCTTACTTCGACTGCTAATATATTGTAATTTAGATCCCCAAGTCGTCGGTGTTGATCTAGGGCCGCAAGGGAAGCAAAGCATAGTACCACTGCTACCTATAAGGCATGTCGTAAGAGGCGACTGATGTAGGACCTAGGGACGCTACCCTAGTAAATAAAAAGCATCACAGAAATAGGATGTGCTGGTATACTTGTAGGCGCATAACTGACTAACGTACAATGGCTCTTTGGCTCAGATGACGTACAAGTTACAGAGTGGTTAACAAGTGGTCGACATGGAGCGTCCGAAGAAAAAGATCTCCAATAAAGGAATCAAGGTATGTAGCCCAGCCAGGTACCGATAAGGAATCAAGGTATGTAGCCCAGCCAGGTACCGATAAGGAATCAAGGTATGTCTCAGCCAGGTACCAATGTGACATTTTCTCTGAATGACATTAACACAGAGATCAAAGGCGGAGAAAGACAATGTTTGAAGCGTACACATAAGCTGTGAGGCAAATCAGAACTGGAGAAGAGAAATAAAGACAAGGCGCATAGAGAAGCTTGCTCCAGGTGTTTGATTTTCCAACCTGACGCTGAAAAGCAAAACAAGATTAGAGAATAGATAGACAGACATTTACACACTTCACACAGTCGAAGTAAAGCAAACTTAAAGCTATAAATGTGCAATGGGAGACAATGTGGTGTTTATACAGTGTGTTGACATAGAACCAGTCATAAACCACGATCGTACACATTCATTTTTCAATGTTCTAAATAAATAATTGTATCACATGCACACACTTTGACATCATATAACATACCTGTTATATGAACAGGGAAGGGGGGGGTATAATTGAGTTTTAGTTTGAAATCCTAAATGGATAAAAAATTTAATACACAGACATTTACATGACTCACGATATTTCACTAATTTTAAAAATTGGACGTCCGTTAAACGTGTGGATCATTTCCTTTGAAATTGAACCTTTACCTTCCACCCAAATTGGACCAAACAGGTTTTATCCTTTTTTAAAAACATACATTTTCATTATTTTTTTTCTATAATATAATTTTTAAAACATATGGCTTCAAAATTTAAAAATTAAACCCCCCCAAAATTTTTTTTTTTAGAAAAATTTTTTTTTTGGTGGGGTTTATTTTTTTTTTTCGGTATTTTGTGAAAAAAGGGGGTTCAAAAAAATAGTTCTATTGCTTCTCTGTGTCTCTAATCTGATTTTCAGACAAAATTCAGTTTGAAGGGGCGTATAAAACGGAAGTTGCGTTTCCTTTCGCCCCTTGGGGCCAGGGCCTGCAGGAAGCAAAGAATATACCCCAGCGATATACAAACTTGTCGTAATGGCGACAATATAGCCTGGGAAGCTACCTATTGGAAAACATCAAATTCGGATGTGCTAGCCTACTTGTAGGTCAATACAAAGTAAAACACTCTTAGGGTCAGATCCCTACGAAAGAAAAATGGTTAACAAATATCGATATGGGGCGTTTTGAAGAAAAAATTTTTCCTAAAATATGTCTTCATGTCTCCTTTATTCATTACATCCCTCTCTCATTCTTTTACGTGATCAAATTTGCCTTGTTTTTTTCTCTTTTTCTCTCTGGGGGGTCTTTGATAGATGTTAGGTTTATCTCTCTGAGTGTCTTTTGCGTAAGTTAAGTGCTCATCTCTCTCTGGGTGTTTTGACGTAGAAGTTAGGTGCTCTTCTCTCGGGGGGTCTTTTTAGCGTAGAGTTGGGGGCTTATCTCTCTCTGAGGTGTCTTTGGTAGAGTTGGGTGATTCTCTCTGAGGTGTCTTTTAGCGTAGAGGGTTTGGTGCTCATCTCTCTCTGAGTGTCTTTTTGGGAGAAAATTGGGGGCTCTTCTCTCTCTGAGGTGTCTTTGTGCGTGGGTTAGGTGCTCGTATTTTCTCTGAGATGTCTTAGTAGCAGGGTTAGGTTCATTCTCTCTGAGATGTCTTTTTAGCGTAGAGGGTTGGTGCTTTCTCTCTCTGGGTGTCTTTGGGCCTAGATGTTAGGTGTGTTCTCTCTGAGGTGTCTTTGTAGCGAAGGGGTTGGTGCCTATTTTCTCTGAGATGTCTTTTTAGCGTAGAGGTTGGGGTGTATCTCTCTCTGAGATGTCTTTGGCTAGAGGTTGGTGCTCGTATCTCTCTCTGAGATTTTTTGTACGTAGTTTGGTCCTTTTTTCTCTGAATGTCTTTTTAGCTAGATGTTAGGTCTCATTCTCTCTGAGATGTCTTTGTAGCGTAGATGTTAGGTGCTCGTATTTTTCGGATGTCTTTGTAGCGTAGATGTTGGTGCTCGTATCTCTCTCTGGGGTGTCTTTGTAGCGTAGATGTTAGGGGCTCATTCTCTCTGGGAATTTTTTCAACGTAGATTTGGTGCTCGTATTTTCTCTAATTCTTTTGCTGAGGGTTTTTCCTCCTCGGATTCTTTGAGCGTGATTTGGGGTTTTCTCTCTGGGTTTTTTGTCAGATGTTAGGTGTCTTTCCCCTTGAATTCTTTGTGCGTAGGGTTGGGTTATCTCTCTAGATTCTTTTTGGTAAGGGTTTGGTGTCTTCTCTTCTGAGATTCTTTGTAGCGTAGAGGTTGGTGCCTATCTCTCTCTGAGATGTCTTTATAGCGTAGAGGGTTGGTGCTCGTATCTCTCTCTGAGTTCTTTTGGAGATTTGGTGCTCTTCTCTCTCTGAGATTTTTTGACCCCTAGATGTTGGTTTCTCGTATTTTCTCTGAATGTCTTTGTAGCGTAAGGGGTTGGTGCTCGTATCTCTCTCTGAGATGTCTTTGTAGCAAGGGTTGGTGCTTGCTCTCTCGGGGGGTCTTTGTAGCGTAGATGTTAGGTGCTCGTATCTCTCTAGTGTCTTTTTAGCGTAGGGCTAGGTGCTCGTATCTCTCTCTGGAAATTTTTTTGGGTTTAAAAGGGTTTGGGCTCTTTTAGTTCCGTGGGGAAGGTTTGGTCTCTATCTCTCTGAATTTTTAGGTGGGGTTGGTGCCTTTTTTCCGGGATGCTTTTTGGGGTGATGTTGGTTTGTTTCTCGGTGTCGGCTGTGTTGGGTCCCTTTCTCTCTGAGATTCTTTTTAGTAAGGTTGGGTTTAAAATTTTCTCAATTCTTTTAACGTGTTTTGCTCCCTTTTTTTGAGGTTTTTTTGCTAATTTAGGTGCTCGTTCTCTCTGGATTTTTTGTAGCGTAGAGGGTTGGGGGTTTAAATTTTCTAATGTCTTTGTAGCGTAATTTGGTGCTCTTTCTCTCTGAGTTCTTTTGGGATAGATTAGGTCTCTTCTCCCAAAATTCTTTTTAAAAATTGGTACTCTTCTCCTCTGGATTCTTTTAAGGGTTGGTGTCTATTTCGGGGTGTCTTTGTGGGGTTGGGTGTTTTCTCTGAGGTGTTTTGAGCGTAGATGTTGGTGCTCTATCTTAAAATGTCTTTGTAGCTGATGTTGGTCTGTTCTCTCTCTGGATGTCTTTGTAGCGAGATGTTGGTGTGTTCTCTCTCTGAGATGTCTTTTAGCTAGGGTTAGGTGCTCTTCTCTCTTGAGATGTTTTGTAGCGTAGATGTTGGGGGTTTGTATCTCTCTCTGGGTGTCTTTTGCGTAAGGGTTGGGTGTATTTTCTCTGAGATGTCTTTGATAGTGTTGGTGCTCTATCTCTCCTAAATTCTTTTGAGGGAGATGTTAGGTGTTATCTCTCTCTGAGATGTCTTTGTAGCGAGAGTTGGTGTCATTCTCTCGAGATGTTTTGTGCGTGAGGTTAGGGGCTCGTATCTCTCTCTGAGATGTCTTTTAGCGTAGAGGGTTTGGTGCTCTTTTTTCTGAATTTTTTTGTAGCTTTTGGTGCTCATTCTCTCTCTGAGATGTCTTTGTGCGTAGATGTTAGGTGCTTATTTTCTGAGATGTCTTTGTATAAGTTGGTGCTCATTTCTCTCTAAAGGTGTTTTTCGAGAGTTTTGGTGTGTATCTCTCTCTGAGATTCTTTGTGCGTAGATGTTATTTTTTCTCTCTCTGAGTGTCTTTTTTAGCTGATGTTGGGGCTCATTCTCTCTGAGTGTCTTTGGCGGATTTAGGTGTTATCTCTCTCTGAGTGTCTTTTGCGTAAAATTATTTATCTCTCTCTGAGGTTCTTTGTAGCGTAGATGTTGGTGTTATTCTTCGAGATTCTTTGTAGCGTAGAGGGTTGGGTTATCTCTCTCTGGATTCTTTGTAGGTAGATGTTGGGGGGTTTAAAAATTTCTCTCGAGATTCTTTTTAGCGTAGAGTTGGGTGCTCATCTCTCTCTAAAAATGTCTTTGTGGGAGATGTTGGTGTCGTATCTCTCTGGAAATTTTTTTTAGAGGTTGGGTGCTCTTTTCTCTGAGATTCTTTGGCGTAGATGTTGGGTGTATCTCTCTAATGTCTTTGATAAAAGGGTTGGTTTATCTCTTAGATTCTTTGAACAAAATTTGGGTCCTATTTTTCTAGATTCTTTGTAGGATTGGGGCTCTTTCTCTCTAGATTCTTTTGGGGTAGAGTTGGTCTTATCTCTCTCTGAAAGTCTTTTGGGTAGATTTTGGTTAAAAATTTTCTCTCTGGATGTCTTTGTATAGAGTTAGGTGCCGTTTTCTCTCGAATGTCTTTTTAGCTAGAGGGTTGGTGCTCATTCTCTCTGAATGTCTTTGAGCGTGGGTTAGGTGCTGGGATCTCTCTCTGAGATGTCTTTGGCTAATTTAGGTGCTCTATCTCTCGAGATTTTTTGTAGCGTAAAGGGGTTGGGTGCTCATTCTCTCTGAGATTCTTTGTAGCTGATGTTAGGTGCTGTATTTTCTCTGGGTTTTTTGAATAGGTTGGTGTCATTTCTCTGAGATGTCTTTGTAGCGTAGATGTTGGTGCCTGTTTCTCTGAGATGTCTTTTAGCGTAGAGTTGGGTGCTTACTCTCTAGATGTCTTTGTAGCGTAGATGTTGGTGCTCTTCTCTCTCTGAGATTTTTTTAGCGTAAGGGTTGGGGGGCTCTATCTCTCTCTGAATGTCTTTTTAACGTAGATGTTAGGTGCTGTTCTCTCTTGGATTTCTTTTGCTGGGGGTTTTGTATCTTTCTGAATGTCTTTGGGTTTGAGTTGGGGGCTGTATCTCTCTCTGAGATGTCTTTGTAGCTAAGTTGGGTTGTTTTTGGAGTTTTGTGGGAGGTTGGTCTTTTTCTGAGTTCTTTGTAGCGTAGATGTTGGTGTATTCTCTCTGAGATGTCTTTAGCGTAATTTATGTTTCTCTCTCGGTTCTTTGGGTGATTTGTGCTCGTTCTCTGAGATGTCTTTTGGGTAAGGTTGGGTGCTCATTCTCTCTGGGATGTTTTTGGGGTAGAGGGGTTGGTGCTCTTCTTCCCCGAGATGTCTTTGTGCGTAGAGGTTAGGTCTCTTCTCTCTCTGAATGTCTTTTAGCTAATTAGGTCTCTATCTCTCTCTGGGTTTTTTAGCTAATTTTTTCTCTATCTCTCTCTGGGGTGTCTTTTGGGAGATTTTGGTCTTATTTTCTGGATGTTTTGGCGTGAGGGGTTTGGGGCTCATTCTCTGGGGAAAGTCTTTATGCGTAGGGTTGGGGCCGTTTTCTCTCTGAGATGTCTTTGAGCTGGTTAGGTTCTCTTCTCTCTGGTTTTTGTAGCGTAGATGTTGGTGCTCGTATTTTCTCTGAGATGTCTTTTAGCGTAGAGTTGGTGCTCTTCTCTCTCTGAGGTGTCTTTGGGGCCTGATTTGGTCTCTATCTCTCTGAGATGTCTTTTAGCGTAATTTAGGTGCTCATTTTTCTGAGATGTCTTTGTAGCGTAGGGTTAGGTGCCTTTTTCTCTGAGATGTCTTTTGCTAGATTTGGGGGCTCACTCTCTCTGAATGTCTTTTAGGTAGATGTTAGGTGTTATTTTCTCTGAGATTCAGCGTAGATGTTAGGTGCTCGTATCTCTCTCTGGATGTCTTTTAGCTAGAGTTAGGTCTCATTTTTTCTGAGATTCTTTGAGCGTAGATGTTGGTCTCGTATCTCTCTCTGAGATTCTTTGGCGTAAGTTGGTTTTTATCTCTCTCTGAGATGTCTTTGTAGCGTAGAGTTAGTGCTCTTTCTCTCTGAGATTCTTTGTGGTAGATGTTGGGGGCTCTTTCTCTCTGAGATGTCTTTGTGCTGGGTTGGTGCTTATTCTCTCTCTGAGATGTCTTTGTTTTGCTAGAGTTGGTGCCATCTTCTTGGTGTCTTTGTAGCGTAGAGGTTGGTGCTCGTATCTCTCTGGATGTTTTTTAGCGTAGGGTTAGGTCTCTTCTCTCTCTGAATTCTTTTTAGCGTAGAGGGTTGGTGCTCGATTTTCTCTGAGTTCTTTGAGCGGGGGTTAGGTGCTCTATCTCTCTCTGGATGTCTTTTGGGAGATGTTGGTGCTCTTCTCTCTCTGAAATTTTTTGAGCGTAGAGTTAGGGGCTCATTCTCTCTGAGATGTCTTTGGCGTAGGGTTGGTGCTCATTCTCTCTGAGATGTCTTTGTAGCGTAGATGTTGGTTCTTTTCTCTCTCTGGATTTTTTGAGGGAGGGTTAGGTGCTCTTCTCTCTCTGAGTGTCTTTGTAGCGTAGAGGGTTTGGATTATCTTCTCTGGGTTCTTTGTAGGGTAATTTTTCCCCTTCTCCCCTGGAAAATCTTTTTAAGGGAGAGTTAGGTCTCTTCTCTTTGGTGTCTTTTGCGTAGGGTTTGGTGTGTATCTCTCTCTGAATGTCTTTGTAGCTGAGTTAGGTTTTCATCTCTCTCTGAGATTCTTTGTAGCTGATGTTGGGGGCCTATTTTCTCTAATGTCTTTTTGCGTAGAGGGTTTGGGGCTCATTTTCTCTTTAGGATTTTTGTAGCGTAGATGTTGGTTTCTTCTCTCCGGTGTCTTTGGCGTAGATGTTAGGTGCTGTATCTCTCTTGAATGTCTTTTTCGTAGATGTTTGCTCGTATCTCTCTAGATGTCTTTTGCGTAGAGTTAGGTGCTCTATCTCTCTAGGTGTCTTTTTAGGGAGATGTTGGTGCTCGTTCTCTCTTTGAATGTCTTTTAGCGTAGATGTTAGGTGCTCTATCTCTCTGAATTCTTTGAGCGTAGGGTTAGGTTTATCTCTCTTGAATGTTTTGAGCGTAGATTTGGGCTCGTTTTTCTCTGAGATTCTTTGTGCGTGATGTTGGGGGCTGTATCTCTCTGAGATGTCTTTTTAGCGTAGAGTTGGGTTTCTCTCTCGGATGTCTTTGTGGGAATTTGGGGCTTTCTCTCTCTGAGATTCTTTTGCGTAATGTTGGTCTCGTATCTCTCTCTGAGTGTCTTTGTGGGGAGGGTTAGGGGCTCTATCTCTCTCTAGATTCTTTGTGGGGTGAGTTTTCTTTTCTCTCTGAATTCTTTGTGCGTAGATTTGGTTTTGTATTTCCCCTTTGGAATTTTTTACGGATTTGGTGTCTTTTTTTTAAGTGGTGGGGTTGGGGGCCGTTTTAGGTTTTTGTGGGAATTTGGTTGTATTCTCTGAGATTTTTTAGCGTAGATGTTGGGGGTTTTGTTCTCTCTGAATTTTTTCTTTAATTGTCTCTATCTCTCTCTAATTTTTTAAAAATTTAAATCTCTTCTAATTCTTTGAGCGTAGATTTGGTCTCATCTCTCTCTGAGATCTTTTTTTGAGGGTTTGGGGTTTTTTTAGGTTTTTAGCGTAGGGTTAGGTGCTCGTATCTCTCTCTGAGATGTCTTTGTGTAGGGTTAGGTGTGTATTTTTCTCTGAGATGTCTTTGTGGTAGAGGGTTTGGTGTTATCTCTCTCTGAGATGTCTTTGTAGCGTAGAGTTGGGCTTTCTCTCTCAAATGTCTTTGAGCGTAGAGGTTAGGGGCTCTTCTCTCCGAGTGTCTTTTTAGCGTAGAGGGTTTGGTGCTCTATTTTCTCTGAGATGTCTTTGTAGCGTAGATGTTGGTGCTCGTATTTTCTCTGAAATGTCTTTTAGGTTTTAGGTTAAGTGTCGTTCTCTCTCTGAGGTGTCTTTGTAGCGTAGGTTGGGGTTTGTATCTCTCTCTGAGATGTCTTTGTAGGGAGATGTTAGGTGCTCGTATCTCTCTCTGAGATGTTTTTAGCGTAGAGGGGTTGGGTGCTCTTCTCTCTAGATTCTTTGTAGCGTAGGGTTGGTCTCTATCCTCTCGGAAAAGTCTTTGTAGCGTAGATGTTAGGTGCTCGTATCTCTCTCTGAGATGTTTTTGGCTAAGGGGTTGGGGGCTCGTTCTCTGGGTCTTTTGGCGTAAGGGGTTGGTGCTCGTATCTCTCCTGGATGTCTTTGTAGCTGAGGGTTTGGTGCTCATTTTCTCTGAGATGTCTTTGAGCGTAATTGGGTCTCGTATTTTCTCGGATGTCTTTGGGTAAGGTTGGTGCTCGTACTCTCTCTGAATTCTTTGTAGCGTAGAGGTTGGTGCTCTATCTCTCTCTGAATGTCTTTGTGGGTAGAGGTTAGGTGCTTATTTTTCTGAATGTCTTTGTAGCGTAGAGGGTTGGTGCTCGTTTTCTCCAATGTCTTTGTAGCGTAGGGTTAGGGGCTCGTTCTCTCTGAGTGTCTTTTTAGCGTAGGTTGGTCTGTATCTCTCTGAGATGTCTTTTAGGAATTTAGGTCTCTATTTTCTAAATTCTTTTAGTAGAATTATGCTCATTCTCTCTGGTGTTTTAGCTAGATTTGGTTCTTCTCTCCCGGATGTCTTTGTAGCGTAGATGTTGGGGGCTCGTATCTCTCTCGAGTGTCTGTAGCGTAGAGGGTTGGTGCTGTTCTCTCTAGTGTTTTGTGCGTAGGTTAGGGGTTGTATCTCTCTCTGAGATTCTTTGTGGTAAGGGTTGGTGCTCGTATCTCTCTCGAGTTCTTTGTGCGTAGGGTTAGGTTTATCTCTCTCTGAATTCTTTTGGCGTGGGTTAGGTGCTCGTATTTTCTCTGAATGTCTTTTGCTAAGGGGGGTGCTCTATCTCTTTTGAGATGTTTTGGGTAGAGGGTTGGGGGCTCGTATTTTCTCTGGATTCTTTGTAGGAGAGTTGGGGGCTCTTTCTCTCTGGGGTGTCTTTGTGCTAAGGGGGGTGCTCGTATCTCTTTTGAGATGTTTTTGTAGCGTAGAGTTAGGTGCCTATCTCTCTCTGGATTCTTTTTGGGGGAGAGTTGGTGCTCTTCTCTCTCTGAGATTTTTTGGCGAAAGTTGGTGCTCGTATTTTCTCTAGTTCTTTGTGCTGGGTTGGGGGCTCGTATCTCTCTGAGATTTTTTGAGCGTGATTGGGGGCTCATATCTCTCTCTGGATGTCTTTGTGTAATTTGGGGTTTTATCTCTCTTAATGTCTTTTGTGCGTGGGTTGGGTTCCCTTTTGGTGTTTTTAGGGTTTGGTGTCTATTTTTAGGGTTTTTGTAGCGTAGTGTTGGGTGCTCGTATCTCTCTCTGAGTGTCTTGTAGCGTAAGGTTAGTCTCGTTCTCTCTGAGGGGTTTTATTTGTGGCGTAGATGTTGGTGTCTTCTCTCTGAGATTTTTTGTAGCTAGATGTTAGGTGTCTTTCTCTCTAGGTGTCTTTGTGGGGTAGAGGGTTTGGTGCTGTATTTTTCTGAGGTGTCTTTGTGGGGTAGAGGTTAGGGGCTCTTCTCTCTCTGAGATGTCTTTGAGGTAGGTTTTCCCGTATCTTTAAGTTCTTTTAGGAAAAATTTTGGTCTCTTCTCTCTCTAGATTTTTTGTAGCGTAGATGTTGGTGCTCGTATCTCTCTCTTTTTAGATGTCTTTGAGCGTAGAGTTGGGTATTTTCTCTCTGGGGTTCTTTTGTAAGAGTTGGGGGCTCTATCTCTCTCTGGAGTTTTGTGGAATTTGGGGGTTAAAATTTTGGATTCTTTTGTATAGATGTTGGTGTCTTCTCTTCTGAGATGTCTTTGTGCGTAGAGTTGGGTGCTCGTTCTCTCTGAGATGTCTTTGTAGCGTAGAAGGGGCTCATTCTCTCTGAGATTCTTTGTAGCGTAGATGTTAGGTGCTCATTTTTCTGAGATGTCTTTGTAGCGTAGATGTTAGGTGCTCGTATCTCTCTCTAGATTCTTTGAGCGTAGATGTTAGGTTTATTTTCTCTGAATGCTTTGTACGTAGAAGTTGGTGCTCTTCTCTCTCTGGATTCTTTGTAGCGTAGAAGTTAGGTGCTCTATCTCTCTCTGGATGTCTTTGTAGCGTAGATGTTGGTCTCTTCTCTCTGAGTTCTTTGTAGCTAGATTTAGGTCTCGTATTTTCTCTTTGATGTCTTTGTAGCTAGATGTTAGGTCTCATTCTCTCTGAATTCTTTGTGCGTAGATTTGGGTGCTCTTCTCTCTGAGATGTCTTTGTAGCGTAGGTTAGGTCTCATTCTCTCTGAATGTCTTTGTAGCGTAGATGTTAGGTCTCGTATCTCTCTCTGAGATGTCTTTGTAGCTAGATGTTAGGTGTTATTTTCTTGAGATGTCTTTTTGCTAGAGTTGGTGCTCGTATTTTCTCTGAGATATCTTTTACTAGATGTTGGTGCTCTATCTCTCTCTGAGATGTCTTTGAAGAGGTTGGTGTCTATTTTCTCTGAGATGTCTTTGTGCGTAGAGTTAGGTGCTCGTATCTCTCCTGAGATGTCTTTGTGCGTAGAGTTGGGGCTCGTATCTCTCTCGAGATGTCTTTGTAGCGTAAAGGGTTTGGTGCTCTATCTCTCTCTGAGTGCTTTGTAGGTGAGGGTTTGCTCTTTCTCTTCTGAGATGTTTTTGTAGCGTAAAAGGGGTTGGTGCTCGTTCTCTCTTGAGATGTCTTTGTGCGAATTGGTGCTCTATCTCTCTCTGAGATGTCTTTGGCTAAGGGTTTATCTTTCTCTGAATGTCTTTTGGGGGGTTGGTGCTCTTCTCTCTCTAATGCTTTGTAGCGTAGGGGTTGGTTTATCTCTTCTGAGATTTTTGTAGCGTAGATTTGGTCTCTTCTCTCTCTGAGATTCTTTTGGGAATTTTTGGTCTCGTTCTCTCTCTGAGATTCTTTTGCGTAGATGTTGGTCTCATTCTCTCTAAAAGTCTTTGAGCGTAGAGTGGGTTCGTATCTCTCTCTGAGATGTCTTTGTAGCGTAGATGGTAGGGTTATCTCTCTCGGGTTCTTTTTGGGAGATGTTAGGTGCTCATTCTCTCTAGATGTCTTTGTATAGAGTTGGTTTTTTCTCTAGATGTCTTTGTAGCGTGATTTGGGGGGCTCGTATCTCTCTCTGAGTTCTTTGGCGTAGATGTTGGTGCTCGTATCTCTCTCTGAATGTCTTTTTGCGTAGAGGTTGGGGGGCTGTATTTTCTCTGAATGTCTTTGTAGGTAGTTTGGGTTATTCTCTCTTAGATGTCTTTTGCGTAGATGTTAGGTGCTCGTATCTCTCTCTAGATTTTTTGTAGCGTAAGTTAGGTGCTCTTCTCTCTCTGAGATGTCTTTGTAGCGGATTTAGGTCTCGTATCTCTCTTGAGTTCTTTATAGATGTTAGGGCTCTATCTCTCTCTGAATTCTTTTAGTTTTTTTGAAATTGGTGCTCTATCTCTCGAATTCTTTTGCTAATTTGGGTTTTGTATTTGGATGTCTTTTGCTAGATGTTGGTTCTATTTTCTCAGAGGTGGAAGTTGGTTAGTTTTTGGATGTTTTGTAAGGGGTTGGTGCTTATTTTTGGATGGTTTTCCCCGTGAGTTGGTTTTTTTTGGATTCTTTGACGTAGATTTGGTGCTCGTTCTCTCTGAGTGCTTTGAAGATGTTGGTGTACTCTCTCCGAATTTTTTAAATAGAGTTAGGTCTCTTCTCTCTGAGATGTCTTTGTAGCGGATTTGGTGTATTTTCTCTTGAATGTCTTTTGCGTAGAGTTGGTGCTCGTTCTCTCTGAGATGTTTTTCAGCGAGGGGGGGTGTCTATCTCTCTGAATGTCTTTTTGGGGTAATGTTTTTTTCTCGTATTTTCTCTGAGATGTCTTTTGGGAGATGTTGGTTCGTATCTCTCTCTAGATTCTTTTCTAATTTCTTTGTCTCTTAATTTTTTGGGGAAAATTTTTAAAAATTTTTTAAGATTCTTTTATAATTTGGTCTCTATCTCTCTGGATTCTTTTAGCTAGGGTGGTGCTCATTCTCTCTGGTGCGTGGTTGGGTGGTTGCCGTATTCCCCGGGGTTTTTGTGCTAATGTTGGGGGGCTCTTTCTCTCTGGATGTCTTTGTAGCGTGATGTTGGTGCTCGTATCTCTCTCGAGTGTCTTTGTAGCGTAATGTTAGGTGCTCGTTCTCTCTAGATTCTTTTTACTGTTGGTCTTTATCTCTCTGAATGTCTTTGTGGGGTTGGTGCTCTATCTCTCTCTGAGATGTCTTTGTAGGTTGATGTTAGGTGCTCTTTTCTCTCTGAGATTCTTTGTGCGTAGATGTTGGTGCTCTTTTCTCTGAGATGTCTTTGTAGCGTAGATGTTAGGTGCTCGTATTTTCTCTGAGGTGTCTTTGTAGCGTAGATGTTAGGTGCTCGTATTTTCTCTGAGATGTCTTTTGCTGGGTTAGGGGCTCTTCTCTCTGGATGTCTTTTAGCTGGTTGGGGGTATTTTCTCTCTTGGGTGTCTTTGTAGCGTAGAGTTGGTGCTCATTTTCTTTGGATTCTTTGGCGTAGTGTTGGTGCTCATCTCTCTCTGAGTTCTTTTAGCGTAGATTTGGTGCCTTTTTCTCTCTCTGGTTCTTTTAGCGTAGAGTTGGTGCTCATCTCTCTCTAGGATGTCTTTGTAGGTAGAGTTGGTGCTCGTTCTCTCTCTGAGATGTCTTTGTAGCGTAAAATTGGTGCTCTTCTTTCTAGATGTTTTTGCGTAAGTTAAATGTCGTATTTTCTCTGAGATGTCTTTGTAGCGAGATTTGGTTCGTTCTCTCTAGTTCTTTGTAGCGTAGATGTTAGGGGCTCTATCTCTCTCTGAGATGTCTTTTTGGCTAAGTTATGCTCGTTCTCTCTTGAATTCTTTGTGGGGATTTAGGTTATCTCTCTCTGAGATGTCAGCGTAGAGGGTTTGGTGCTCTTCTCTTCGAGATGTTTTGTAGCGTAGATGTTGGGGGCTCTTCTCTGGATGTCTTTGTGCGGAATTTTTGGGGGCTGTTTTTTTTCTTTTGGGGTTTGGGGGCTATTCCCCTCTCTGAGATGTCTTTGTAGCGTAGAGGGTAGGGGCTCGTTCTCTCTCTGGGGTCTTTTAGCGTAGATGGTAAACCCATGTCCCCTACAGAAAGTCTTTGTAGGAAGGGTGCTCGTATCTCTCTCTGAGATTCTTTTGCTAGATGTTAGGTGCTCAAAACCCCTCTGGATGTCTTTTTGTAGATTTTGGTGCTCATTTCTCTGGATTCTTTGACGTAGATTTGGGGGCTCTTCTCTCTGAGATGTCTTTGTATAGGGTTGGGGGGCCCTATTTTCTCTGAGATGTCTTTGGGCCCTAATGTTAGGTGCTCGTATCTCTCTCTGGGAAAGTCTTTTTAGCAGGGTTGGGTGCTCTTCTCTCTCTGGGTGTCTTTGTGCGTAGATGTTTAGGTGCTCATTTTCTCTGGTGTCTTTTTTAGCGTAGAGGTTGGTGCTTTCTCTCTCTGAGATGTCTTTGTAGCGGAGTTAGGTGTTATCTCTCTCTAATGTCTTTGAGCTAGATGTTGGTGCTCATTCTCTCTGAGATGTCTTTGTGGTTGAGTTGGTGTATCTCTCTCGGGAAATTTTTTGTGGCGTAGATGTTGGTGCTCATTCTCTCTGAGGGTTTTTTAGCGTGTTTGGTGCTCATTTTTCTCTCTGGGGGGTTTTGTATGATGTTGGTGCTCTATCTCTCTCTGAATGTCTTTGTGGGGAGTTGGTGCTCGTATCTCTCTCTGGTTCTTTGGCGTAGATTTGGGGTTTTATCTCTCTGGATTTTTGAGCTGATTTGGGTTTTTTCTCTCTCTTGGGTCTTTGTATAGTTTTGTGTCTTCTCTCTCTGAATGTCTTTGTAGCTAGATTTATTTATCTCTCTAGATGTCTTTTTAGGGTTTGGTTCATTCTCTCTGAGATTCTTTTGCCAGAGTTGGTGCTCTTCTCTCTCTGAGATGTCTTTGTGGGGAGATGTTAGGTGCTCGTATCTCTCTCTGAGATGTCTTTGTAGCGTGATGTTTTGGTGCTCCCTTTTCTCTCTGAGATGTCTTTTTACGAGAGTTGGTCTCTTTTTTCTCGAGATTCTTTGAGGAGAGTTGGGGTGTATTTCTCTCTGGGGTGTCTTTTGCTAAGGGTTGGTGCTCATTCTCTCTGAGATGTCTTTGTGGCAGATTTGGGCTTATCTCTCTCTGGATGTCTTTTTTCTAGATTTAGGTGTCATTCTCTCTGAGATGTCTTTGTAGCGTAGATGTTAGGTGCTCTTCTCTGAATGTCTTTGAGCGTAAGTTGGTGTTTTCTCTCTGAGATGTCTTTTGCGGAGATGTTTCTGTATCTCTCTCTGAGATTCTTTGTAGCGTAGATTTGGGGGGCTCGTTTCTCTCTGGATGTCTTTGAGCGTAGAGTGGGGTTTTTCTCTCTCTGAGATGTCTTTACGTAGAGGTAGGTGCTCTATCTCTCTCTGAGATGTCTTTAGCGTAGATTTATCTCTTCTCTCTCTGAGTGTCTTTTGTGATGTTGGGGGCTCTTCTCTCTCTGGATGTCTTTGTAGCGAGATGTTGGTTTATTCTCTCTCTGAGATTCTTTGTAGCGTAGAGTTGGTTCTTTCTCTCTCTGAATGTCTTTGTAGCTAATGTTGGTCTCATATCTCTCTCTGAATTCTTTTTAGCGTAGGTTAGGTGCTCATCTCTCTCTGAATTCTTTGTTAGATGTTAGGTGCTCGTTTCTCTCTGGTGTCTTTGTAGCGTAGATGTTGGTGTCGTATTTTTCTGGGGTTCTTTTAGCGTAGATGTTGGTCTCTATCTCTCTCTAATATCTTTTAGCTAGGGTTTGGGGGCTCATTCTCTCTGAGATTCTTTGTAGGAAGGGTTGGTGCTCGTATCTCTCTCTGAGATGTCTTTGAGCGTAGATTTATCTCTTCTCTTGGATTTTTGGGGCGTGATGTTGGGTCGTTCTCTCTCTGAGTTCTTTGTAGCGTGGTTGGTGCTCGTATTTTCTCTGAGATGTCTTTGTAGTGATTTGGGGGTTGTTCTCTCCGAGATTCTTTGTGCGTAGATTTAGGTGCTCTATCTCTCTCGAGATGTCTTTGTGCGTAAGGGTTAGGTGCCTTCTCTCTTGAATGTCTTTGTGGAGATGTTGGTTCTCATATCTCTCTCTGAGATGTCTTTGCGAATGTTGGTCTCTATCTCTCTGGTTCTTTGTAGCGTAGAGGGGGGGGTCTCATTTTCTCTGAGATGTCTTTTTGGGTGGGTTGGTTTTAAATTTTTTGGATGTTTTGTGGGTAGATGTTGGTGCTCTTCTCTCTCTGAGATTCTTTTGCTAGAGGGGAGGGGTTTATTTTCTCTGAATGTCTTTGTAAACGGGAGATTTGGTGCTTTCTCTCTCTAGATTCTTTTCGTGTGTTTGGGGGGCTCATTTTCTCTGAATGTTTTGGCGTAGAGGTAGGTGCTCATTTTTCTGAGATGTCTTTGTAGCGTAGATGGTAGGTGCTCGTATCTCTCTCTGAGATGTCTTTGTAGCGTAGATGTTGGTGCTCGTATTTTCTCTGAGATGTCTTTGTGCGTAGATGTTGGTGTCGTTCTCTCTGAGATGTCTTTTGGGGTGGTGTTGGTCTCTATCTCTCTCTGGGTTCTTTCCCTAAATGTTGGTCTCATCTCTCTCTGAGATGTCTTTGTAGCGTAGAGGTTAGTGTTTCTCTCCGAGATGTCTTTGTGGGGTGATGTTGGGGGCTCGTTCTCTCGGATGTCTTTTACAAGGTTGGGGGCTCATTCTCTGGATGTTTTGGCGAGATGTTGGTGCTTATTTTCTCTAGGTGTCTTTGTAGCGTAGTGTTGGGTGCTCGTATTCTCTCTGGTGTCTTTTAGCGTAGAGTTGGGGCTCTATCTCTCTCTGAGATGTCTTTGTAGCGTAGAGTTGGGGGCTATTCTCTCTGAGATGTCTTTGAGCGTGATGTTTTGGGGCTCGTATCTCTCTCTGAGATGTCTTTGTAAGGGGGGTTGGGTGCTCATTTTCAGGATTTTTTGGCTGTGTTGGTGTATTCTCTTTCCAGATGTCTTTGGGAGAGTTGGTGCTCTTTCTCTCTGAGATTTTTTGTAGCGTAGATGTTGGTGCTTATTCTCTCTGAGATGTCTTTTAGCGTGGTGGTGCTCTATCTCTCTTGAATGTCTTTGTGGGGTAAAAGGTGGTCTCGTATTTTCTCTGAATGTCTTTGTAGGGAGATGTTAGGTGCTCTATCTCTCTCTGAGATGTCTTTGTAGCGTGATGTTGGTTTTCTCTCTGGGGGGTTTTTTGTAGCGTAGATGTTGGTGCTCTATCTCTCTCTGAGATGTCTTTGTAGCGTAAAATTGGTGTCGTTCTCTCTCTGAATGTCTTTGTATAGATTTGTTTTTCTCTCTCTGAATTCTTTTAGCGTAGATTTGGGGGCTCGTATCTCTCTCGAATTTTTGAGTAAAAGGGTTGGTGCTCTTCTCTCTCTGAGATGTCTTTGTGCGTAGATGTTAGGTGCTCATTTTTCTGAGTGTCTTTGTGGTAGATTTGGTTTATCTCTCCCGAGGGTCTTTGTAGCTAGGTTTGGTGCTCTATCTCTCTCTAGAAAGTCTTTGTTGCGAAGGGTTGGGTTCGTTCTCTCTGAATGTCTTTTTAGCGGGTTGGTGCTCATCTCTCTCTGAATGTCTTTGTGGGAGATTAGGGGCTCATTCTCTCTGGATGTCTTTGTAGCGTAGATGTTAGGTCTCTTTTTTCTCTGAGATGTCTTTTTCGCTAATGTTAGGTGCTCATTCTCTCTAATTCTTTGTATAGAGTTAGGGGCTCATTCTCTCTGAGATTTTTGGAGATGTTGGGGGCTCTATCTTTTTCTCTGAGATTCCCGGGGTAGAGTTAGGTGTCTTTCTCTCTGGTGTCTTTTAGCGGGGTTTGGTCTCTTCTCTCTCAGTGTCTTTTGCTAGAGTTAGGTGCTCTATCTCTCTCTGGATTCTTTGTAGCGTGAGTTGGTGTGTTCTCTCTGAATGTCTTTGTATAGATGTTAGGTCTCGTATCTCTCTAGATTCTTTGTGGCCTAGAGGGTTTTTTCTCTCTCGAATGTCTTTTTAAGGTTGGGTTATTTTCTCTGAATGTCTTTTGCTAGATGTTGGTGTCGTATCTCTCTCGAGATGTCTTTTAGCCAAAAGGGTAGGGGTTCTATCTTTTGGATTTTTTGTGGGTGATGTTGGGCCCAAATTTTCCTTTAGTTCTTTTTTTAAATGATGTTAGGTGCTGGGGTTCTCTCTCTAGATTCTTTTGTAGATTTTTTATTCTCTCTGGGGTTCTTTGATAATGTTAGGTGCTCGTTTCTCTGAATGTCTTTGATAGGGTTAGTTTATCTCTCCGGATGTTTTGTGCGTAGATGTTGGTGCTGTTTTCTCTCTGAGATTTTTTGGAAAGATTTAGGTGCTCGTATTTTCTCTGAGATGTCTTTGTAGCGTGATTTGGTGCTCGTATCTCTCTCAGGTGTCTTTTTAGCGTAAAATTTGGGTGCTCTTTCTCTCTAAGGTGTCTTGGTAGTTTGGTCTCATTCTCTCTAGTTCGAGCGTAGAGGGTTTGGTGCTGGGATCTCTCTCTGAGATTCTTTTGCGAGATGTTAGGTGCTCGTATTTTCTCTGAGATTCAGGTTTTAGTTGGTCTCATTCCTTCGGATTTTTTGCGAAGTTTTGCTGTATTCTCTCTGAGATGTCTTTGTAGGGGGGGTGTTGGGGGCTCATCTCTCTCTGGATGTCTTTGGCCCCGATTTGGTGTCGTTTCCCCTCGGATGTCTTTGTGGGGTGAGGGTAGGTGTGATTCTCTCTTGAGATGTCTTTGGCGTAGATGTAGGTGCTCTTTTCTCTGAGTGTCTTTGGCTAGATGTTAGGTGCTCTATCTCTCTCTGAGTGTCTTTGTAGGGAGATGTTGGGCTCATTCTCTCTGGAAAATTTTTTGTAGTTTAGGGGCTCTTTTCTCTCTAGATGTCTTTGTATAGAGTTAGGGCTTATCTCTCTCTGGGGTTCTTTTAGCTAATGTTGGTTCTATCTCTCTGAGATGTCTTTGTGCGTAGATTTGGTGTCTTCTCTTCTAGATTTTTTTGGAGAGTTTGGTGCTCTTTCTCTCTGAGATGTCTTTGTAGGTGATGTTGGGTGTCGTTCTCTCTTAAACTTTTCTGATGTTTTGCTGTATTTTTCTGAAATTCTTTGTGCGTAGAGTTGGGTTCTCTCTCTGAGATGTCTTTGTAGCGTAGGGTTGGTGCTCGTATTTTCTCTGAGATTCTTTGTAGCGTAGAGTTGGTGCTCGCTCTCTTGGGGGTTTTTTGTAGCGTAGATGTTGGGGGCTCTTCTCTCTAGATGTTTTGGCGTAGATGGAGTTTTATCTCTCTGAGATGTCTTTTGCGTAGAGTTAGGGGTCTTTTCTCTTGGATGTCTTTGTGCGAGTGTTGGTGCTCTATCTCTCTCTGGATGTCTTTTAGCGTAGATGGGGTTCGTATCTCTCTCTGAATTCTTTGTAAAGGGAGGTTATTTTTCTCTCTCTGAGATGTCTTTGGCTGAAAGGTTAGGTGCTCATTCTTCTGAGATTCTTTGTGGGAGGGTTAGGTGCTTTCTCTCTCAAAATTCTTTGTTGAATTTATCTCATCTCTCTCTAGATGTCTTTGTGGGGGTAGATTTGGGGGTTATTTTTCTGGATGTCTTTGTGCGTAAGTTGGGTTTTATTCTCTCGAATGTCTTTTGGGAGATGTTAGGTGTGTATCTCTCTCTGGTGTCTTTGTGCAGTGTTTTTGGTGCTCTTCTCTTCAGATGTCTTTGAGCGTGGGTGGTGCTCGTATCTCTCTCGGAAATTTTTTTTGCGTAAAAATTTAGGTCTCTTTTCTCTCTAGATTCTTTGGGGTAGATGTTGGTCTGGGATCTCTCTCTGAATGTCTTTTTGGGGAGGTTGGTTCGTATCTCTCTGAGATGTCTTTTTGCGTAGTGAGGGGCTCTATCTCTCTCTGAGATTCTTTTGCTAATGTTGGGGGCTCGTATCTTTTCTGAATTCTTTGTGGTAAGGGTTGGTGCTCGTATCTCTCTCAGTGTCTTTGTGCGTAGAGTTGGTGCTCATCTCTCTCAGATGTTTTGTAGCGTAAAGGTTGGGTTTGTTCTCTCTGAGATTCTTTTGGGGTAGATGTTGGGTGCCCATTTTCTCTGGATGTCTTTGAGCGTAATTTGGGGGGTAAATTTTCTCTCTGAGATGTCTTTGTGCGTAGAGTTGGGGGCTCTTCTCTCTAGATGTTTTGAGCGTAGATGTTAGGTTTATTCTCTCTCTGAGATTTTTGAGCGTAGATGTTAGGTGCTCTTCTCTCTCTGAGATGTCTTTGTAAAGGTTGGGGGCTCGTATCTCTCTCTGAGATGTCTTTGGCTAGAGTTATGCTCGTTCTCTCTGGATGTCTTTGTGCTGGGTTGGTTTTTTCTCTCTGGGGGTCTTTTATAGATGTTTGGTCTCGTATTTTCTCTGAGATGTCTTTTTTAGCGTAGATTTAATTTCTTCTCTCTCTAGATTCTTTACATAGAGTTGGTCTCTATCTCTCTCTGAATGTCTTTTAGCGAATGTTAGGCTCGATCTCTCTCTGAGATTCTTTTTGGCTGATTGGTGTGTATTTCTGGGGTGTTTTTTAGCGTAGATTTGGGGGGCTCGTTCTCTCTAGGAAAGTTTTTCGAGATTTAGGGGTTTTCTCTCTCTAGATTCTTTTTGGGGTAGATTTAGGTATTTCTCTGGTGTCTTTTAACTAAAAAGGGTTTTTCAGATGTTTTGGGTGATGGTAGGTGCTCTATCTCCTCGAGATGTCTTTGTAGCGTAGGTTGGTTTATTTTCTCTGAGATGTCTTTGAGCTGATTTGGTGCTCATTCTCTCTGGTTTTTGTAGCGTAGATGTTTGGTGCTCGTTCTCTCTGAGATTCTTTTTAGCGTAGTGTTAGGTGCTCGTTCTCTCTGAGATTTTTTGAGCGTGGGTTGGTGCTCGTATTTTCTCGGTGTCTTTGTAGCGTAAATTTAGGGGTTGTATTTTCTCTGAGATGTCTTTGAGCGTAGAGGGTTGGTGCCTTCTCTCAGATTCTTTTTTTCAATGTTGGGCTCTATCTCTCTCTGAGTTCTTTGTGCTAGATGTTGGTGCTCATCTCTCTCTGAGATGTCTTTGTAGCGTAGAGGGTTGGTGCTCATTCTCTCTGGGATGTTTTGTAGGGAGATGTTGGGGGTCTATTTTTCTAGGTTCTTTTTGGGGTGTGTTGGTGCTCGTTCTCTCTGGGGGGGGCTTTGTAGCGTAGATGTTGGTCTCTTCTCTCTCTGAGATGTCTTTGAGCGTGGGTTGGTGCTCTTCTCTCTCTGAGATGTCTTTAGCGGAGTTAGGTGCTCTTCTCTCTCTGGATGTCTTTTAGGTTTGATGTTAGGTGCTCATTTTCTCTTGTTCTTTGAGCGTGAAAGAGGTCTCTTCTCTCTCTGAGATTCTTTTAGCGAAGTTGGTCTCTATTTTCTCTGAGATTCTTTTAGCAAAAATTTTCTCATTTTCTCTGAGATGTCTTTGTAGCGTAGATTTGGGGGCTCGTATCTCTTTGGGGTTTTGACGGGTTTTGGTGTTTTTTGGATGTTTTTTGCTGATGTTGGTGCTCTTCTCTCTCTGAGTGTTTTGTGGAGGTTGGGGGTTTTTTCTCTGAGTGTCTTTGTGCGTAGATTGGTGCTGTTTTTCTGAGATGTCTTTGAATAGATGTTGGTGTTTCTCTCTTGAATTCTTTGTGCGAGATGTTGGTCTCGTTCTCTCTCTGAATGTTTTTGCGTAGAGTTAGGTGCTCATTTCTCTCTGGATGTCTTTGAAAAAGTTAGGTGCTCGTATTTTCTCTGAATGTCTTTGTAGCGTGATTTGGTCCATTCTCTCTGAGAAAGTCTTTTAGCTGAGGGGTGCTCGTATCTCTCTTGGAAAGTCTTTGCTGAGGTTTGCTCATTTTCTCTGGATTTTTTGTAGCGTAGATGTTAGGTGCTCTATCTCTCTGAGATGTCTTTTTGCTTTTAAATTTGGTCTCTATCTCTCTCTGAGATGTCTTTTGCTAATGTTGGTCTCTATCTCTCTTGGAAAAATTCGATAGTGTTGGGGGCTCGTATCTCTCTAGAGTTTTTTGGTGATGTTGGGTGTTCTCTCTGAGATTCTTTTTTTGGCGTAGAGGGTTGGTGCTCGTATTTTCTCTGAGATGTCTTTGTGCGTAGAGTTGGGGGGGTCTTTTCTCTCTGAGGTGTCTTTGTGCGTAGATGTTGGGGGCTCGTATTTTCTCTGAGATGTCTTTGTAGCGTAGAGTTGGGGGGTTTATCTCTCTGGATTCTTTTTATAGAGTTGGTGCTCATTCTCTCTGAGATTTTTTTGTAGCGTAGAGTTGGTGTCGTTCTCTCTCTGGATGTCTTTGTAGCGTAGATGTTAGGTGTTATCTCTCTCCAGTGTCTTTGTAGCGTAGAGTTGGGGGCTCTTCTCTCTCTGGTTCTTTGTAGCGTAGATGTTGGTGCTCTTCTCTCTCTGAGTTCTTTGAGCTAGATGTTAGGTGCTCGTATTTTCTCGAGATGTCTTTGTGCGTAGAGGGTTGGGGGCTGTTCTCTCTCTGAGATGTCTTTTACGTAGATGTTGGGGGCTCTATCTCTCTCTGAGATGTCTTTTGCGTAGGTTAGGTTTTCTCTTCTGGATGTTTTTTAGTGGGTTGGTGCTCATTTTCTCTGAGATGTCTTTTGGGGGTTAGGGTTTTATCTCTCTGGGTTTTTGTGGCTAGATGTTTGCTCGTATCTCTCTCTGAGATGTCTTTGTAGCGTAGAGGTTTGGTGCTCTTCTCTCTCTGAGTGTCTTTGTAGCGTAGTTTGGTGTGTTCTCTCAGTGTCTTTGCTTCTAGATGTTAGGTGTCATCTCTCTCTGAGATTCTTTTTGGTAGAGGGTTTGGTTTATCTCTCTCTGAGATGTCTTTGTAGGGAGATGTTGGTGCTCATTCTCTCTAGTTCTTTGTATAAGTTGGGGTTTATCTCTTTTGAGATTTTTTAGGGTTTTGGTGCTCGTATCTCTCTAAATGTCTTTTGGGAGATGTTAGGTTATCTCTCTCTGAGATGTTTTGTGGGGAGATGTTAGGTGCTCTATCTCTCTGAGATGTCTTTGTAGCGTAAAAGGGAGGGGCTCGTATTTTTCTCTGAGATGTCTTTTATAGATGGTGGTGCTCGTATCTCTCTAGATGTCTTTGTAGCGTAGATGTTAGGTGCTCGTATCTCTCTCTGAGTTGTCTTTGTAGCGTAGATGTTAGGTGCTCGTATCTCTCTCTGAGATGTCTTTGTAGCGTAGAGTTAGGTGGTATCTCTCTTGGTTTTTTTGGGAGATGTTGGTGCTCTTCTCTCTCTGAGATTCTTTGTAGCGTAGAGGGGGAGGTGTCTTCTCTCTAGATGTCTTTTGCGTAGATGTTGGTGCTCTATTTTCTCTGAGATGTCTTTTTGGGGTAGATTTGGTGCTCTTCTCTCTCTGAGATGTTTTTTAGGAGATTGGTCCTATCTCTCTGAATTCTTTGTGGTAGATGTTGGTGCTCTTTTTCTCTAGGTGTCTTTGTGCGTAGATGTTGGGGGTTTTCTCTCTGAGGGTTTTTTTGGCGTGATGTTGGTGCTCTTTCTCTCTAGATGCTTTGGCGTAAGTTGGGGGGCTCGTATTTTCTCTCTGGATTTTTTTGGCGTAGGTTGGTGCTCGTATCTCTCTGAATTCTTTTAGCGTAGAGTTGGGGGCTCTTCTCTCTTTAGATTCTTTTTGCGTAGATGTTGGGGTTTTTCTCTGAGTGTTTTTGTGGGAGATGTTAGGTGCTCGTTCTCTCTGAGATGTCTTTGTAGCGTAGAGTTGGTGCTCGTATCTCTCTCAGATTCTTTTTAGCGAGATGTTGGGGCTCTTCTCTCTCTGAATGTCTTTGTTAGTTTAGGTGCTCTTCTCTCTCTGAGATGTCTTTTTATAGAGTTGGTCTCGTATTTTCTCTGAGATGTCTTTGTAGCGTAGATGTTTGGTTTATTTTCTCTGAGATGTCTTTGTACGTAGAGTTGGTGCTCTTTCTTTCGGATGTCTTTGGCGTGGGGTTGGGTGTATTTTCTCTGAGATGTCTTTGTACGTAGATGTTGGGTGCTCGTATCTCTCTGAGATTCTTTTTTCGTGTTGGTTCATTCTCTCTGAGATTTTTTAGGAGGTTGGGGGTTTATCTCTCTCTGGGGTGTCTTTTGGGAGATGTTAGGTCTCGTATCTCTCTCTGAGATGTCTTTGGCGTAGATGTTGGTGCTCGTTCTCTCTCTGAGATGTCTTTTGGCCCCAGGGGTGGTGTCGTATCTCTCTTGAATTCTTTTAGCGTAGATGGTAGGTGCTCTTTCTCTCTGAGTGTCTTTGTGCAGATGGGTGCTCGTATTTTCTCTGAGTTTTTGTAGCGTAGATGTTGGTGCTCGTATTTTTCTGAATGTCTTTGTAGGTGGTTAGGTCTCTTCTCTCTGAGATTCTTTGTAGCTAGATGTTGGGGGCTCATCCTCTCTAATGTCGAGGAGAGTTGGTTTTTCTCCTGGATGTCTTTGTGGGAGATTTAGTTTATTCTCTCTCGAGATTCTTTGTGGGGAGTGTTGGTTTTGTATTTTAGGGTGTCTTTTGCTGAGGTTGGTGCTTATCTCTCTCTGAGATGTCTTTTAGCGAGATTTGGTCTCGTATTTTCTCTGAGGGGGGGCTTTGTAGCGTAGATGTTGGTGCTCTATCTCTCTCTGAAATGTCTTTGTAGCGTAGATTTTGGGTGCTTATTTTCTCTGAGATGTCTTTGTGCGGGAAGTTGGGTGCTCGTATTCTCTCTGGGATGTCTTTGTAAGGAAAAGTTGGTCTCGTATTTTCTCTGGATGTCTTTGGCGTAAGTTAGGTGCTCGTATCTCTCTCTGAGATGTCTTTGTAGCGTAGAGGTTAGGTGCTCGTTTCTCTCTCTGAGATGTCTTTGAGCGTTGAGGTTGGTGCTCATCTCTCTCTGAGATGTCTTTGTAGCGTAGATGTTAGGTGCTCGTATCTCTCTCTGAGATGTCTTTGTAGCGTAGGGGTTAGGTGCTGGTATCTCTCTGAGATGTCTTTGTAGCGTAGAGGTTAAGTGCTCGTATCTCTCTCTGAGATGTCTTTGTAGCGTAGAGGTTAGGTGCTCGTATCTCTCTCTGAGATGTCTTTGTAGCGTAGAGGTTGGTGCTGTATCTCTCTGAGATGTCTTGTAGCGTAGAGGTTAGGTGCTCGTATCTCTCTCTGAGATGTCTTTGTAGCGTAGAGGTTAGGTGCTCGTATCTCGTGCCAATGGTAGTAGGTTCGCATCCTCATGGAGACATAAGTATATCTTTCCAGATATATCTGATCTCAGTGTGGATGAGATCGACTTCATAAGTATATCTTTCCAGATATATCTGATCTCAGCGTGGATGAGATCGACTTCATAAGTATATCTTTCCAGATATATCTGATCTCAGTGTGGATGAGATCGACTTCATAAGTATATCTTTCCAGATATATCTGATCTCAGTGTGGATGAGATCGACTTCATAAGTATATCTTTCCAGATATATCTGATCTCAGTGTGGATGAGATCGAGTTCATAATCCTATCGGAGACGGACGATTAAACATAGGTTCCGTGTTCAATTCGAGCATGTAAAAAAACCATTGGCAGTTCAAAATCGAGAAGAGCAGACACAATTCATTAGAAAAGCTTAATAATAAAATTCCTACAAAAAATATCTTCACCATTTTTACAATTTCATAGTGGACCCTCACTGGTGCTACGGAGCTAGTGCACTGCAACTGAGATCTTTCTGTGTAAAAAGAGATCGGAGCACACATGGTTACTCACCGAAGTGCAATGATGATTGTCCTATGAATTAATCAATCTGTCACTCTATCAAAATAGCATTGCTCTTTGAGGCATACTATCTGCTGGTAATCTGCTTATCTGATCGAACCATTTAATTTGTTGTTTCTTGATAAAGTTCAGTACTGATGTTGTACCACTTTTTTCCTGATGTCTTTATTTCTAACCGGTCTCTTCTTGATACCCCAAGCTCTCTGCTTAGACACATCATCTCTGGCGTGACAAATTTTCTTCTATAAATTTGATATCAGCATCTACGTTTTTATTAGAACTGCCATATTTCATTTATCGTTTCTCATTTATTTCTTCCTGAACTAGACGTACACCCAACAATAGTGTACAGAACATAAGTTGTACATCCAACATTAGTGTACAGAACATAAGTAGTACATCCAACAATAGTGTACAGAACATAAGTAGTACATCCAACAATAGTGTACAGAAGATAAGTAGTACATCCAACAATAGTGTACAAAACATAAGTTGTACATCCAACAATAGTGTACAGAAGATAAGTAGTGCATCCAACAATAGTGTACAGAACATAAGTAGTACATCCAACAATAGTGTACAAAACATAAGTTGTACATCCAACAATAGTGTACAGAACATAAGTAGTACATCCAACAATAGTGTACAGAACATAAGTAGTACATCCAACAATAGTGTACAGAAGATAAGTAGTACATCCAACAATAGTGTACAGAATATAAGTAGTACATCCAACAATAGTGTACAGAAGATAAGTAGTACATCCAACAATAGTGTACAAAACATAAGTAGTACATCCAACAATAGTGTACAAAACATAAGTTGTACATCCAGCATTAGTGTACAGAACATAAGTTGTACATCCAACAATAGTGTACAGAAGATAAGTAGTACATCCAACAATAGTGTACAAAACATAAGTTGTACATCCAACAATAGTGTACAAAACATAAGTTGTACATCCAGCATTAGTGTACAGAACATAAGTAGTACATCCAACAATAGTGTACAGAATATAAGTTGTACATCCAACAATAGTGTATAGAACATTAAAAAAAAGATTATTTCACATTATACTTGTATTTATGTCCATTTTTAATTGAAGACCGGTCAGATTACATTTCTTATTGACACCTTTGCGTGATGACTTGTCTTCTTTTATAATTGCTAGAACAATGCCGAAGGAAGTTTTCTCTCTTTTGTGTAGAGTCAAGCATGCAGAACAGATCAAGTGACAATAGTAGTATGTTAGGCGTATATCACTATCATTTTGACGCTAGTGCACTTTAGATAGGCAAATATGACGTCATAAATGAATAGATATAGTTGTCAAGTGGTTGGAAAAAAAATCGTGGCATATCCTTTAAAGGACGTAGCCATCAACCACAGTAAACGTGTCGTTGATTTTCTAGACACCACTTATACGTTCAGTAGTTTACCATTGCTTTCTGAACGATGAGGTCTATTTTTAAATTGTAAAATATCAAGGAAACTAATTCTGCTTCCCAACTTGTCTACCGTGGGCTTTAAACCAGGTACGCTTGGGTATGTGATCGAGCTCACTACCACTTGAGCTCGAGACGCTGTCGTGGTTTCCATCAGATTATCAAAACTATTAACATTTTTAATGTTCTCGCTGTTAATAAAAGTATATTTTATCATGCTCGTTTTATCTGTTATCAATACTTGTATTTTTGTCATGTTGAGAAATATATTTTGTTTTTTACTTTTCTCTTGCACTTCCATTATTAATTTCACCACTCATTTTTTGCGATGTTGACAGTAACACTGTTTCGTCAACATGTCTTAGTTCAGGTATTTTTCTTCTTCCGATTATAAAAGGATTGTTGTTCTTTTTTCTGCTATCTTCTGTGACATTCCTCATGATTTTTCTGCCCTATGTGTTAAAAGACAACGCGACAGAATGCAAACTTGTCTGACTCCTGTCCTACGTCAAACCAATCTCATTATTTATTCTGACTTCGGCATCAACCAGAGTAAACGAGTCATCGATTTTCTAGGCACCACTTATACATTCAGTGTTTGCCATTGCTTTCTGAGTGGTGATGTCTTTTTTCATTCGTAAAAAACAACACCGAACAGATTTGCGTCCAAACTGTCGACCGAAGTTTGAACCAGGTACGCTGGGGTTGTGATCGACCTCACTACCGTTCAAGATAAAGACATCTATAATACCAAACATAATTGTGCCCACAACATGGATAATTAACATTATCAAAGTTAATGAACAATAATAAATTTAATTAACAATACTAGTTTAAATTAGCAATACGAGATTTTTAGTACATGTTTATGTGTGTACTTCTATATACATGTGCTCGTGTGTGTGTGAGAGTGTCAGATTTTCTATTTGTATAATGTCACGTTATAATTTCTTCTTGTAGATTGACCATGTCTGGACAAGTACATCTGATAGTTACATTGTTAGTGATCTTGTCTGGGTCTTACATTGACTGTAAAAATGTTGTCTTCTTGCCAGTAATGGGTACAAGTCATGCTAGAATTCATGCTTTTGTTGCACAAGAGTTAGCAAAGTTGGGACATAATGTCTGGCTGGCTGTTCCTTCCGCTATGGACAAAAGAAAAGCTGAGAGTTATCCAGGAGTGACAATTTTTAAATACAGCGACTTCTGGGAGTTCTCAGAAGATGCAGGTATCTCCCAGTTAGAAGAAACGATTAGACACGCTGTAACTTCTAATACCGAGCCAGACTGGGACTGGGTCTGGACTTTTGACGACACTGTCTCAGAAATTTATCTTCATGCCATGATCGAGGGAAAGTTCACCGAGTACATCAGAAATCTGAAGCCTGATCTGATTGTCCTAGATTGGTTTCCCTTGGTTGACGAGAGAGTAGCGATAGCATACAAATTACAAGTGCCATTTGCTATTCTTAGTGCCCTACAGGACCACGTCACAGGTAGAATACCGTTTAACCCGGTTGCTGAAGCGTATAACTCCCCTTATTTCAGCACACAAGCTAGTTTGTATGAGCAAGTAGTCACTGTGATTCAACTAATGTCTCCTCTTTTTAAGCATATTTATAACGACAGAGGTTACACTAAACAACTTTTCCCATCAGATCCCGATGTCCCACCATCAAATGAACTCATGAGTCAAGCTGAAGTCTACCTTGTGGAGTCAGATCCTGTCTTTGATTATCCACGCCCTGAACTGCCCAATGTAAAACTTGTCGGTGGATTGTCTGTTGGTCCAGCAAAAGAATTACAGGAACCGTTTAAATCGTTTGTGGAAAGGTCGGAAAAAGAAGGTGTCGGCATCGTTATTCTATCATTTGGTAGTCAAGTTATGAATCTTCCAAAACAATTAGAAGAAAAACTGTTGTCAGCATTTAGTCGGCTTAAACTAAACACAATTTGGAGAGGTAATCTGACTTCTCCTGAGTCCAACAAAATACTTATTTCTACTTGGATACCCCAAAACGATCTTCTCGCAAACAAAAACGTGAAAGTATTTCTCTCACACTCGGGATCTCACGGTATATATGAAGCATTATATCATGGTGTTCCGATTTTATGTTTGCCAATATTCTTTGACCAGCACCCTAACGCTGAACGAATGGAAGCTAAGGGCTATGGACGTAAACTCGATTTACTAAAAACATCAGCGGATGAACTACTGAAAGTAATAGAAGAAGTTGCCTCCAGCAAAGAAATAAAGTCAACCATTAGCACAGCTTCAGAAATTTATCGAGAGTTGTACAAAAATCCCAAACAAGAAGCTGCATTCTGGCTTGATCATGTGATGCGTTATGGCGGGTCTTACATGCGCTACAGTGGACAGAAGATACCAATGTATCTATTTATTATGGACTATGTGCTAGTCTTCCTGGCTGGTGTAGTATTTGCTCTAGTACTTTTCTTGGTTGTCTTTATTCTTAAGCGAGCTCTGAGCTTGTGTTTAAGAAGAGACAAACATTTCAAGAAAGATTAGTTTGTTTTTACTTGATCTTCCATCTTGATTTTGTCCAGTTTATATAAAACTTAGAAGAGAAATATGAATAACTACTTTCAGCTACAAAGGTAGAAGACACGACGGAACAGTTATAAGACATGATGGAACAGTTATAAGACATGATGGAACAGTTATAAGACATGATGAAACAGTTATAAGACATGATGGAACAGTTATAAGACAAGATTGAACACTTAGAAGATAAGATAGAACAGTTAGAAGATAAGATAGAACAGTTAGAAGATAAGATGGAACAGTTAGAAGATAAGATGGAACAGTTAGAAGATAAGATAGAACAGTTAGAAGATAAGATAGAACAGCTAGAAGATAAGATAGAACAGCTAGAAGACATGATGGAACAGTTAGAAGACATGATGGAACAGTTAGAAGATGGAACAGTTAGAAGATAAGATAGAACAGTTAGAAGATGGAACAGTTAGAAGATACGATGGAACAGTTAGAAGATGGAACAGTTAGAAGATAATATAGAACAGTTAGAAGATAAGATGGAACAGTTAGAAGACATGATGGAACAGTTAGAAGACAGGATTGAACAGCTAGAAGATAAGATGGAACAGTTAGAAGATAAGATAGAACAGTTAGAAGACAAGATATAACAGTTAGAAGACATGATGGAACAGTTCGAAGACAAGAGGTAGACATAAGGTAAGATGGAAACCAACAGGATGTGAATTTACAGCAGATTTATATCATCTACTCTAGAAAAACTTTCACGGAACTGAATGTTAATTATTGTTAATGATAAAATAAATAAACAAATGCATGATTTCTGTATGTTTTCTATTTGCGTTAGTTTTTATTAACCAAGTTAACCACTTTTTGTATAACTCATATCTATGTATTACATCTGATGAATTACATCAGTCAGTACTGGGGTCTCTGTATCTATGTATGGCCACGGATGAATTCAATAAGTCAGTACTGGGGTCTCTGTATCTATGTATGTAAAGAAATGCATTCCAAATGCTCTCTCAGATAATGGAGAGAACTTTGCATACACACAATTAAACTACATTAAAACAATCATGAATGTCATATGTTATTTGGGGTCAAAGGAGCATAGTTATAACGTTTCTCCAGGATTAGTGATCTGGCACTAATCAAGATCCTATTCCACGTGGTGACTCTTGAAACAGAAAAAAGGTTCATGTCTGACTAAGCGGGTAGAGATCGAGGGAAAGCTACATGTATTGATAGTAGTACAAGTGCGGAAAAGTAATGCAGGTCCAAAATCACTGAACAAAATGCACCCATCTCCTGGTCGAAGTCCGATGAAAAGTTGGCCAATAATTGCTGAAACGTAAGAAATAGTAGCGTACGAGTTGGCTATGAACGAATGCTAACTGCCATGGAGTAAATAACAGCGCTAAAATTGCCAGCTGTGAGGCAAGAGTCCTTAAGCACGAAGTGTAACAAGTCGACAGCCGCACCACAGCTACCAGTTTCCCGATCAAATTTCTAGCTGTGGGGCAAGAATAGATAAGAACGATACACAACCAACCAACAGTCTCGGCAAGTATCTCTGAAAACACTGTAACGTATCGTGACGACAAATGGGAAGATTGCGGCAATCTTCGTATCAAAGACATAGCGCAGATACACTTACTGGGTAAGGTTGACCAAGCGCAAATCCTAAAGTTGCGTTTTAGTGCCTATCAAAACTTTTTTCCGGGGCTAGGAAAATGCAGAGTAGAAACTGCAAATTGGCGAGTGCCGACACGCGCCTCGAAATGTTGAGAATGTTTCTATTCTGGAATAAACTCAACGTGGTTAGAAACGTAAGGCCGACATTGTAAAGATTTGACAGGCTGTCCAACTCCTAACAATGACGAAGGCCGACACTTTTCACTGTGCGTTGCACGAGTAAGATGCCGTCCCAGGACAAGCTTATGTGCCCCAAAAAGATAAATGTTTCTAATTAGGAACATAGTCAGAAAGGCTACACATCTCTTTGACGTAGATCATAAAGCACAAATATACAGCGAAAGATGATCGTAAAGGAGCAAGTTCTAGGGCAAGCTACCCTAGTATTTAAAATGCTGGCACTAAATCGAATGTGCTGGTCTAGTCACCATTAATGCATAACTTGACAGAAAATAAAAAATGTTCTTGTCAAAGATCAATTATATATCACAATAAGAATGATAAAATTTGCCGTGAAGAATGAACACAAAGAAGAAGAAGATACATAATTGTATTGCATACTTCAACATTTTTCAAGTAATTTATTGTTTGATTTACACAAGAAATTATTCATTTCATTTTCTCATGTGATTGTTTGCGATGCTGATGATAATAATGATGATGATGATAGAGTTGATGCTGATGATAATGATGGTTTTGATGATGACGGTGTTGATGATGGGGGTGTTGGTGATAATGATGGTGGTGTTGGTGATGATGATGGTGTTGATGATGTTGACGGTGATAAAGGACTGTGAAAATGTATGAGTTCTGAATATGAGATAACTTTCCTAAACCGAATTTTACTTTTTGTAACAATTCTTATTTTTAAAAAAGAACAATTTTCTAAAACACATCATATTTAAGAGTCGTTTGTAAACTGTGTCTAGTCCTACACTACGATCGGATTCAGGAAGACAAGAAACAATACCTGACAAAGAAAAACCCTTTACTGATAAGTGTCTTTTATGACGTTTCGTCTGTTGAAAACATATTAATCAGGTCATATTTGCACAAACACATTAGACAAGCTTATTATACATGTTTATTAGAGACGAAACAGCATAAATACACATATGTGTACACATATAACATACATGTATACATCATTCATAGTAGCTTCGTGTTCTTTTGTAAATAATCCTGCAAATATGCTGGTCCATACAATATTAACTATAATAATAATAATAATTCCTCTCGTACCGTTATACGTTACATAGGGACTACAAGTAATTTCTCCATACCGCTCTATCCTGGGCAACTCGCTCAATCTCCTCCATGGAACTGAGACCGATATTTCCTGCCTATCTCAGCAAAGTTCGTTTCTGGGTCTCCTTAGGTCGACCTCTCTTTCATGAACCCTTTGCATCCCACTTCAATACCTGCTTTGATATTCGATGATCATTTCTCCTCAAGGTATGCCCAACATATCTAATATTAACTATAGTGCGTTTCAAACCTCATGCCCACGTTTGATATTCTATAAGTCCGAAACCCTTTAACGTAAAGAGATGATATGTTGCATGTGCTCTATTAATCGTCATTACATTACAAGGAAATAATTGCAATGAAAACAAACAGCTGGTTTTCACTTTAGCTTATATGCGGTATACAAAAAAAAACATCACACATGAACTAGACATACATTTGAAATACATACAGTAGCTTCATTGTTGTTATTGGTGCGTAATTTTAAAAACCTCAATATCCACGTGTTTTTAGTGTTTTCCTGTTATTTACCAGAAGACCAAACGTGTTTCCAATTGAACGGACAAGTTACGTTTGGTTTTTCGAAGGTCATTTCAATAGCCTCATTCCTTTCAGAGGTGTGCACATTGTAGGGTCTTTACAATTAATATAAGAGTACATTTTGTGACACTACAAAGCATCACAATGCAGATGTATCAATAGTTTTATAGAGAAGCTAAGGTTGGAAGCATTTCTGGGAGTAAATTGACGTACTTTTAATCGCCGGATCCACTTGAAGACTTTTCAAGTACATGTACAATGCAACCAAGAACGCAAGGTAGAAAGAAAGTTGTAGATAGATTTGATAGAGAGCTTATTCGAAGAGAATTGTGTCGAATGTTTAAGTTGAAAGAAACGGTGACATTAAAGAAATTAAAGATGGGGCTTAGAAAGAACAACGACATCGGTGTATCGGAATCGACATTATGGAGAGCTGTTAGGGTTGGGGAGGTGGGCAGGCTTCACATTTAGAAAATATACCGGTGGAAGAAACATTATCTGTGAGAAAACGCATCTAGTTGTGATGAGAAGTAAATATTTGAGTGAAGTTAGAAAAATGCGTTCACAAAACTATGACATTATGTATTTAGACGAAACGTGAATTAATGCTCACCACACCAATGAAAAAGAATGGCAGTCATCAGATTAAGAAATTAGTAGGCCTACCAAGTGGCAAAGGACAGCGTTTTATAATTGCGCATGCTGGTAGACAAAATGGGCTGTTGAAGAATGCTCAACTTCTATTTATTTCGAAATCGGCCGATAATCGGGACTGCCACACATAAATGAACGGCCACAAATTTAGAGAGTAGATTGAGAAAACTATACTCCCCACGTTAGATAGGCCCTCTTGCTTGATAATGGTCAATGCATCATACCACAATGTAGTGGCACAAGAGGACAAAGTTCCGACGTCGTCTAGTAACAAAATATGCAATACAGATGTTTACATGAGAGTGTCATCAATGTACACATCTGGTTCTTTTCAAGACCACCACAATCATCCTGACCTTAACATGACAACTGTATCGAAATGAAGGTACAAGTTGAAATAAAGTCATTTCTTTTTGTATAATTTCCACACGCGAAAAATGTGGATACACCTATGACTTATCAAAAGTGTTAAATTTGTTATATTGCTGTAAATTCTATTTTGTGCTACCAAAATAATTATTAGGTAGACAAAGATCAAATAAAATTGCCACTTCAGTAAAACGGCACTACCTACACACATTTATATTATATATTTATAATGTCATTGAAAATCGAACACCACATGCAAAATTACGTTGTATTTCATGCAAGAGTTATTGAGATATTAGAAGAAGTTTGTGGGCACGAGATTTGAAACGCACTATAAAGAGATTTTACCGAAGAAAAAATTATATGACTGACGATTTTTCTCTATGACTACTACACCTGGGGGTAGAAGATAAACATTTTGTAAGTAATATCTCGTTTTCTATGTATGACTACTACACCTGGTAGTAGAAGATAAACATTTTGTAAGTAATATCTCGTTTTCTATGTATGACTACTACACCTGGTAGTAGAAGATAAACATTAGTAAGGAAAATTATCTGGTTTCTCTCTCTGATGACTACTACACCTAGTAGTAGAGAAGTCATAAACACCTGGGTAAAAGCATTAAGTTATCTCGTTTTCTCTGTCTGACTACTACACCTGGTAGTAGAAGATAAACATTGTAGTATAGAAACTAAAAAACTGTTTTCTTTTTTATGACTACTACACCTGGTAGTAGAAGATAAACATTGGTAAGTAATATCTCGTTTTCTTATACTACTACACCCGGGTAGAAGATGACATGGTAATACTGTTTCTTGACTACTACACTGGTAGTAGAAGATAAACATTTGTAAGTAATATCTCGTTTTCTATGTCATGACTACTACACCTGGTAGTAGAAGATAAACATTTTGTAAGTAATATCTCGTTTTCTCTGTATGACTACTACACCTGGGGGTAGAAGATAAACATTTTGTAAGTAATATCTCGTTTTCTCTTATGACTACTGAATCCTTGTTAACCGTAGAAGATAAACATTTGTAAGAATATCTCGTTTCTCTGTATGACTACTACACGAGGGTAAAAAATACAACTAAAAGATAAAATGTTACATTCTCTTTGAATGTCATCTACACATTTCACACAGTAGAAGTCAAGCTAATTTAAAGTTATATTTGTGCAATGACATACTATGCGGTTTGTACACAGTGTGTTGATATTCTTCTTTAAAGTTATATTTGTACAATGACATACTATGCGGTTTGTACACAGTGTGTTGATATTCTTCTTTTTCTTCAAACGCTCCATATCGACAATTTGTTAACCACTCTGTAGGATTTGTATGTGAGCTGAGCCTAAGAGCGATTGTACGTTGTGACAGCTATGTGCATACGAGTAGGCCAGCACATCCAATTTCTGCGACGCTTTTTATTTACTAGAGTAGCGTCCCTAGGTCCTACATCAGTCGCCTCTTACGGCATGCATTATAGGTTGCAGTAGTACTATTCTTTGATTCCCTTGCGGTAGTCGGTACCACACAGACGATGTGTTGATATAGAAAAGCTGATAACGCACAATCCATTTGTCGATAATCTCAGCAAATATTATCTCACACACAATTTACCATACTATAGAAAAGACAAGTAGGTTTTCGGGTGAACAAGTAATTGGATTTAATTTTGTGGTAACATAAAGTAGGATAAAGTATTCAAGAAACCAACACTTGCATGACAAAACAATTAGAACTTACCCTTTAAATGCAGATAAAACGTATAAGACTTTGTTAACTTTAAACTGAACATTCTACCTTCCACCCAACGAAGTTACGGACACATTCTTATGTAAGTTACGTTATCTCTAATATATATAAACATTTATTTATAGAACATAGTTTCTGTATAATTGAAATTTATAAATTACTTGGTGAGATAAAATTCAAATATTTTTTAAAAAAAGGTATATATATTTTTGTAGACCTTTCTATGTTTCATTGATGAATTTTATTTATCAAAATTTTCTAGTGTCTTGGCGAAACAAAATTCTTTTTGTTGAGACGTAGATAGTATTGCTCATCTTCTTCTTTCTCTAATCATGTTTGGCTTTATTTAATAGCGTCAGAATAATAAGAGATTTATAGAACGGGTTCTTGTGTGTGTGCTTCATTCGTGACTTCATTCACTGCCTGTGTTATTTTTGTTGTCAACTTTTGCCAGGATGAACTACTTGTATCCCCTATCGTATAGCATTGTCCTTTGAGGCGAACTATATGTTGGTAATCTGCTTATACGGAAGAACCATTAAATTTCTTTTTCCTTGTTGAAGTTCCGTAATGTTATATTGTACCCACATTTTCCCATGATGTCTTCATTTCTAAATCAGCTTATACTTGATACTTCATGCTCTACTCTTAGACACATCATCTCTGTCGTGACTAGTTTCTCGTTATCGCTTGATATATTTTTGTTTCCGATTTAGAAGCACTTGAGCTTTCAGCTCCTCGGCTCGGTGCCATGGACATCGTAAACTTTGGTTTGGTGCCACGAACACCGTGATTCTGGGGAACCTGTGGCTTTTCTGTCAGCTTGCGGAATTGAACCCGCACTCACAGAAGGCTAGTCACCCGATGTCCAACGCACTACGAACACGCTGGGCAGACAGGCATCGTTTGATATCAAGGTCCATCCATGTTTTTATTAAAACTGTCATATTTCATTTGTTAGTTTACCACTTGTTTCGTCTTGTATTAGAAATACACCCAACAATAGTGTACAGAACATTAAAATAAAATATTATTTCATATTATATTTATGTCCATTCTGAATTTAGAACCATTTTTATGTACATTCCTCATTGACCTCTTTCAATGATCTGTCTGCTTTTGTGACTGCAAGAGCTATGCCATAGGAAGATTTTACTTCCTATGTATGGACAATCATGCAGTACAATTCAGGTTCATCAGTCGCTTGCTAAACGTTGCTTTCATCACAGCCCACCTGAAAAAGTATGTTTCTAGCGAGTTCTCCAGCTTCTTTCAGAGTCATGTTCAAGGTTTCTTTGATATCCTGCTGCCACTTTTGTCGTCCCTGCGTCATACTCCAGGAAACACGCCTTCAATTTAATTTCTTTCCAAACCACTGTGACGCCTATCCTGGCCATAATAATATTTCATCTTCCGGGACAGACATTATGTTATTTATGAGCCAATCTTCCTCGATATACATGTCTTGTATGAGGTCTTTGTTGTTTCTGTTCTCTGTCCAAGATGTTCTAAGAACTTTTCTCTAACATCTTGTTTAAAAAGCTTCAGTTTTGTTCTTTAATGTTTGATGGTTCACATCCATATGTTGCTACATAGAATATGCATGTTCTCAGAAGTCTTACTTTTCTTTCTTTACTTGTGTTGTACCATAGTTTCTTCATGCTAACCACTCTCTGGAAAGTCATGGCTAGTCTTCTTCTAACTTCTTTCATATAATCTTTGCTTGTGTCACGTCATAGTTTCTTCATACTGACCACTCTCTGGAAAGTCATGGCTAGTCTTCTTCTAACTTCTTTCTTACAATCTTTGCTTGTGTCACGTCATAGTTTCTTCATACTGACCACTCTCTGGAAAGCCATGGCTAGTCTTCTTCTAACTTCTTTCATACAATCTTTGCTTGTGTCGTGCCATAGTTTCTTCATGCTAACCACTCTCTGGAAAGCCATGGCTAGTCTTCTTCTAACTTCTTTCTTACAATCTTTGCTTGTGTCACGTCATAGTTTCTTCATACTGACCACTCTCTGGAAAGCCATGGCTAGTCTTCTTCTAACTTCTTTCCTACAATCTTTGCTTGTGTCACGTCATAGTTTCTTCATACTGACCACTCTCTGGAAAGCCATGGCTAGTCTTCTTAACTTCTTCTTACAATCTTTGCTTGTGTCACGTCATAGTTTCTTCATACTGACCACTCTCTGGAAAGCCATGGCTAGTCTTCTTCTAACTTCTTTCTTACAATCTTTGCTTGTGTCACGTCATAGTTTCTTCATACTGACCACTCTCTGGAAAGCCATGGCTAGTCTTCTTCTAACTTCTTTCTTACAATCTTTGCTTGTGTCACGTCATAGTTTCTTCATACTGACCACTCTCTGGAAAGCCATGGCTAGTCTTCTTCTAACTTCTTTCATACAATCTTTGCTTGTGTCACGTCATAGTTTCTTTATGCTGACCACCCTCTATAGTCCGTTCAACAACTCATGCCCACAGTCCAATGCGCGAATTGTAGCAAAACCATCAATTCTACAGTATCGAAACTTTGCACACAACCTTAGAATTATACCGACGCAAATGTGTGACGGAAGAATTTGCTATAAGAAACCTGGATTTTGTAATATAACGGTTTCCTTTGATGTTGGCGGCATATTTGGCGAGTCTGATACAGAGTTTTAATTTTTCCAGTAAACGCACCAATATGACATTTTATGACAAGTCTCATGCAAAGGCGTATCATCCCAGCTTATACGTGGGGGTCAATGTTGATATTTGCAATAGAGTCATGAAATAAACAGGAAATGTAGACATAGTTGTATTATTGTTTTTAAATAACTTACATTACAGTTAAAGTTAGCTTCCATGTCATAATGCGCTCTCCCTTTCACGTTCAGACTTGGTACTGGCAATGGCGGAGCTACTTTGAGATGTTCTTTTCAAATCGCTACTTCTTCGATACAATGTGCGTGTGTTAACATATGTGGTAGGAGGTATCATTATAATAAAATAGCTCTTTTTCTGGTTCTTGTATGCTGTGGTACAGATGACCCATATGTACCTCTTTGCGGAAATGCGCATATAGTAGGCCTATTAATTACATTTTTTACATTGTAACTTCAAACTCATTGAAATGTTATATAATTGTTTGTTTTGAGAAGTCAACAATATGACTCAATAGTTTCACACTAATTTCGACATATGCCTCTAATTAAAAGTCCGTGTCGCACTTATAACTTCATTTGTTTACCACGGTCAACGGTGTTTGGAATTGGTGAGCGGGAAATACAAGAATCGTTCAAAACACCACGGATTTCGTCCTGAATGTTGCTATTTTCGTAATCAATGTATTAAGTGGCTGTGAACATTAGTTTCCTTCAACTATGCAAATGGAGGCGTTAAATTATAGCACAAAGAAGGAAACTTCTAGATAGTATGATTGTTTGAATGGCAAAAATATTTTGTAGCGTCGGGAACATGTGTAGTTTACATGCAAGTTTTCAAGTTATTTCATCAAATGGTTACAAAGATATAAATTTGTATCTGTGGGCATGACAAATTGAACGGACTATAGAAAGTCATGGCAAGTTTTCTTTTAACTTTCTTCATACAATTTGCAGCGTTGTTTATTATAAAGCCAATATATTAGAGAAATTAGAGAAATTAATATCAATAAAATAAAAAAATCCATGAACAGAAGAAAATGTGAAGATAATATAGAAACAATATGTGGAACAACATGCAACTGAAATAATAGACAGGATATGAACAACCATTCTGAATAGAACTGAGCTAGAAATTGTCTGATGAACAGAAGAAAATGTGAAGATAATATAGAAACAATATGTGGAACAACATGCAACTGAAATAATAGACAAGAGATGAACAACCATTCTGAATAGAACTGAGCTAGAAATTGTCTGAAGACAAAGAATTGACTTCATTGCAACAGGTTTTCCTATCTAGCTCAGTTCTTCTCCGCAGAAATGATAGCGTACCTGCAGAAAGTATTGCGCAAATCACAAATTCCGTTGCTACGTCAACCATCCTAGTGTGTCAGGAAAAATGCATTCAAGAAAATAACTGAACAAATCTGTCTGAAACACTTTGGCGTGGTTATTTTGTAAATAAATATGTATAAATATGTTCTACGATAGAATGAAAAGTGCACAGCAGGGAACTTTCTGATCCTGTCTGCCAGATACATAATGAGCATCAGACAGCATTATTAACCACAGACAATAAAATAAACCTCAGACAGCAATATGAGCATCTGACAGCAATATGAACCTGAGAAAGTAATATGAGCATCAGACAATAATATGAATCTCAGACAGCAATACGAGCATCTGACAGCGATATGAACCTCAGACAGTAATATGAACCTCAGACAGCAATATGAACCTCAGACAGTAATATTAACCTCAGACAGCAATATGAACCTCAGACAACAATATGATTCTCAGACAGCAGTATGAACCTTAGACAGAAATAAGAACCTCAAACAGTAATATGAACCTCAGACAGCAATATGAACCTCAGACAGCAATATGAATCTCAGACAATAATATGAACCACAAACAGTAATATGAACATTACATAGACATATTTCACATCCTTGGTGGGATTTGTGTACAAGTGTGCCTGTGTTTGTATGTGGTTGAGTGGGTGTCAGTTTTGTTTATCCTTGTGTATCATTTCATGTTATAATGTATTCTTGCAGATTGACCATGTCTGGACAAGTACATTTGATGGTTACATTGTTACTGATGTTGTCTGGGTCTTACATTGACTGTAAAAATATTGTCTTTTTGCCAATAATGGGAACAAGTCATACCAGAATTCATGCTTTTGTCGCACAAGAGTTAGCAAAGATGGGACATAATGTCTGGCTGGCTATTCCCTCTGCTCTAGACAAAAGAAAGACCGAGAGTTTTCCAGGAGTGACCACTTTTAGGTATAACGACTTCTGGGAGTATTCAGAAGACGCAATTGTTGCCCAGTTAGAGCAAACCGTTAGACAAGCAGCTATCTCGAATACCGATCCAGACTGGGACTGGTTGTTATCGTTTAAAGACACTATTTCTGAAGTTTATTTTCAAGCCATGGTCGAGGGCAAGTTCACCGAGTACATCAGAAATCTGAAACCTGATCTAATTGTTCTAGATTGGTATCCCCAGGTCGACGAGAGAACAGCGATAGCACACAAACTAAAAGTACCATTTGCCATTCTTAGTGCCGTACAGGACCACGTCACAGGTAGAATACCGTTTAACCCGGTTGCTGAAGCGTACAACTCTCCGTATTTCAACACACAAGCTAGTTTGTATGAGCAAGTAGTCACAGTGATTCAACTAATGGCTCCTCTGTTTCAACATATTTACAATGACAGAGGTTACACTAAACAACTTTTCCCATCAGATCCCAATGTCCCACCAGCAAATGAGCTCATGAGTCAAGCTGAAGTCTACATTGTGGAATCAGATCCTATCTTTGATTATCCACGTCCTGAACTGCCCAATGTAAAACTTATCGGTGGATTGTCTGTCGGTCCAGCAAAGGAATTACAGGAACCGTTCAAGTCATTTGTGGAAAGGTCTCAAAAAGAAGGTGTCGGTATTGTTATTCTATCATTTGGTAGTCTATTTATGAATCTTCCAAAACAATTAGAAGAAAAGCTGTTGTCAGTATTTAGTCGGCTTAAGCTCAACGTAATATGGAGAGCAAATTTTACCTCTCATGACCACAATAAAATACTTACATCTACCTGGTTACCTGTGAACGATCTTCTTGGCAACAAAAACGTGAAAGTTTTCCTCTCACACTCGGGATCACACAGTCTTTATGAAGCAGTATATCATGGTGTACCGCTTTTATGTTTACCACTATTCGATGACCAGCCAGGTAACGCCGAACGAATGGAAGCTAAGGGCTATGGACGTAGACTTGATATACTGAAAACATCAGCAGATGAACTGCTACAAGTAATAGAAGAAGTTGCCTTCAGCAAAGAAATAAAGTCAAGCATTAGCACAGCTTCAGAAATTTATAGAGAGTTGTACAAAAATCCCAAGCAAGAAGCTGCATTCTGGCTTGATCATGTGATGCGTTATGGCGGGTCTTACATGCGCTACAGTGGACAGAAGATACCAATGTATCTATTTATTATGGACTATGTGCTAGTCTTCCTGGCTGGTGTAGTATTTGCTATAGTACTTTTCTTGGTTGTCTTTATTCTTAAGAGAGCTCTGAGTTTGTGTTTAAGAAGAGACAAACATTTCAAAAAGGATTAGTTTTGTTTTTACTTGATCTTCCATCTTGATTTTGTCGAATTTATATAAAACTAGGAAGAGAAATATCAATAAATACATTTAATAACAGAAGTCAGATATCAATAACAGAATTGAGATATCAATAACAGAAGTAAGATATCAATAACAGAATTGAGATATCAATAACAGAAGTAAGATATCAATAACAGAAGTAAGATATCAATAACAGAAGTAAGATATCAATAACAGAAGTAAGATATCAATAACAGAAGTAAGATATCAATAACAGAAGTAAGATATCAATAACAGAAGTAAGATATCAATAACAGCAGTAAGATATCAATAACAGAAGTCAGATATCAATAATAGAAGTAAGATTTCAATAACAGAAGTAAGATATCAATAACAGCAGTAAGATATCAATAACAGAAGTCAGATATCAATAACAGAAGTAAGATATCAATAACAGAAGTAAGATATCAATAACAAAAGTGAGATATCAATAACAGAAATAAGATATCAATAACAGAAGTAAGATATCAATAACAGAAGTAAGATATCAATAACAGAAGTAAGATATCAATAACATAAGTAAGATATCAATAACAAAAGTAAGATATCAATAACATAAGTAAGATATCAATAACAAAAGTAAGATATCAATAACATAAGTAAGATATCAATAACAGAAGTAAGATATCAGTAACAAAAGTAAGATATCAATAACAGAAGTCAGATATCAATAACAGAAGTAAGATATCAATAACAAAAGTAAGATATAAATAACAGAAGTAAGATATCAATAACAAATGTAAGATATCAATAACAGAAATAAGATATCAATAACAAAAGTAAGATATCAATAACAAAAGTAAGATATCAATAACAAAAGTAAGATATCAATAACAGAAGTAAGATATCAATAACAGAAGTAAGATATTAATAACAGAAATAAGATATCAATAATAGAAGTAAGATATCAATAACAGAAGTAAGATATTAATAACAGAAGTAAGATATCAATAACAAAAGTAAGATATCAATAACAGAAGTAAGATATCAATAACAGAAGTAAGATATTAATAACAGAAATAAGATATCAATAATAGAAGTAAGATATCAATAACATAAATAAGATATCAATAACAGAAGTAAGTTATCAATAACAGAAGTAAGATATCAATAACAGAAGTCAGATATCAATAACAGCAGTAAGATTTCAATAATAGAAGTCAGATATCAATAACAGAAGTAAGATATCAATAACAGAAGTAAGATATCAATAACAGAAATAAGATATCAATAACAGAAGTAAGATATCAATAACGCAAGTCAGATATCAATAACAGAAGTAAGATATCAATAACGCAAGTCAGATATCAATAATAGAAGTAAGATATCAATAACAGAAATAAGTTATCAATAACAGAAGTAAGATATCAATAACGCAAGTCAGATATCAATAACACAAGAATGTTATATTGTTTATCAGAAAGAGTATCACAGATATAATAAATAATTTGGATAGTTTTAGATTGAACGTTAAGTTTTGATAGTGATGTAAGAAATTAAAAACTGATTATTTCTTAATGTATGCTTTTTGTGTTGGTTCTTATTAATGACTTTTTGTATAACTCTTATCTCTGTCTAACAACGAATAATTTGCATAAGTTAGTACTGGATCTGTCTATCTATATATCGATTTATCTATGTCTATATATATGTATGATAACGGTTGAATTAGAAATCATTTTTAAAAAAATGGAGAGAAGTTTATTTAAAAATAAACTATATTTAAATAATCATGAATGTCGAATGTCATACGTTAATTTATTTGTACAATTTAAAGGGGGACTCTGGTCTGGAAACTTTTTCGTTGCTTTCAATAATGTAGAATTTGCATTACAATTTTGAGATATTATGACTTAAAAAAAATAGAAAAAGTTTAGTTTTCACAAATATGTCAACGGGTTGCCATTGAAATGTTGGAGGGAATGGCCATGCCTGGGGCATACAGCCATTGCCCCAGGCAGAGGGCTTCATACTAGACAAGTATATAGGATAGTAGAAACGAGCTAGATAGTATAAAGAGACACCGTAGGGTTTGCACACCAAAGCAGCGCACTATGACGAGAATAGCAGCACTAGAACGAGACTAGTTTGACATAGATTAGTTAGGACTGCTTAGCAACAACAGTGACAACACATGAGACAGACAAAAACATTGAAGTGAGTGGACGTGTTTTGATAAAAACATTGAAGTGAGTGGTCGTGTGTTGAGTATAACACAGAGAACATCAATAAATAAATGTGAACAATAAAATCCGCTGTTTGATCGATACGAGGTCTAGGGTGTCAGCTTTCATTGAGGAGTGTTTCCATCGCTATTTCCAGGGTTCACAGTTGGATGAGAATAATTGGGTTCAACCATAGCCAGGCTCCAGTGCTAGAGCCCGGCTGTGGTTCAACTAACAGCGACTAATGGCTTGCAGATCATGTATATAGGTCATACAATCACGGATCTCGGAGTGTACGATACCTATGTTTCCAATTGTAAATTTTATATATTTAAAGACACGATACCACAGCTACATGCTATAGTTCGTTCCAAAATTTGTGCAGCGCATTGTGATAGGTCATGCAGGCAGCAAAGCAAATGGTCTTGTCAGTGGCGCAGAACTTCTTTTACAAGCACTGTCTACAGTTGGTAGGGACTACCACACTGAAATGAACGGATATATTTTCAGGGATTGGTTAGCGAACACACTTCTGCCTGCTCTGGATAGGCCGTCGTGTAATGGAATAGACAATGCCTACTATCATAATGTAGTGGCGCATGCAGACAAAATTCCCACCTCATCAAGCACAAAACAAGACATCATGGCGTGGCTTGCAAAAGAAAATATATCGTTTGTTGCAACAATTTCAACACTGAGTTGTTGCAACTGGTGAGAGAGACTTAGAAGTCAAAGATTTTTAAAATCGATAAGTCATTGCTGAGCAAGGCCACACTCCTCTTCCATTACCACCTTACCATTCACATCTCAATCCCATTGAACTTGTGTGGGCTGCAGTCAAAAATCAAGTTGCAGCAGTATATTTTCTCCAGCCCGCAGCAGTAGTCTTCGACTCTTCAGACTCCGAATCTAATAGCTAACATCCCATTTGCTTTCACCTTCACCAATTACCTCACAATACCATGGACTGGCAACAACTACCAAAGGTACGTCAATTTGATCGCCAAAAATAATATCAACATACAAAACACTCATGAAGAAAAAGCTAACCATGTCACATTGCTTTTTATAATATGTAATAGGGTTACGCCTATGCAATCATTCGCCACCATTTTGTGTATTACTGTAAATTCTAAACTTTGATTATCATGTTGTTGTGCTTATGCAAAATTATATAACAAAAACATTTTTTGCATCAGCTAAGCTACCTACCAATTAGTTAAACATGGATTCGTAACGTCGTGAGGTATATAAGACTGCATGCAAAAATTACTTGTATCCATCAGATAGATTTCGTACAAATTAAACCTTAGTGTGATCACGAATTTTGGAACGAACTATAATTACCAGACACTAACAATCTGGAGCGTTTACATGTATTTCATTCTATCATGGACCCCCAGCCGCAGTTATTGTACGCCTCAGCCACATTCGCCTGCCTTTGTTTGGGCAGCGCATAGGAAACATTCCTACATCCAGGCTCGCTCATTGAAGGTAGTGTTTGTAAAAATAGCTGATAGGTCTGGATTAGAACGACAGGTGGCATTTGAGTCTCGCGGATCGTTAGATCAGAAGGGTATTATTTGTCGCAATACTGTGACACTTAACATCTTGCACTCAGATATAATTAACATCTTGCACTCAGATATAATTAACATCTTGCATTCAGAGATAATTAACATCGTGCACTCAGAGATAATTAACATCTTGCACTAAGAGATAATTAACATCTTGCACTCAGAGATAATTAACATCATGCACTCAGAGATATAATTAACATCTTGCACTCAGAGATAATTAACATCTTGCACTCAGAGATAATTAACATCTTGCACTCAGAGATAATTAACATCTTGCACTCAGAGATATAACTAACATCTTGAACTCAGAGATAATTAACATCTTGCACTCAGAGATAATTAACATCTTGCACTCAGATATAATTAACATCTTGCACTCAGAGATAATTAACATCTTGCACTCAGAGATAATTAACATCTTGCACTCAGATATAATTAACATCTTGCACACAGAGATAATTAACATCTTGCACTCAGAGATAATTAACATCTTGCACTCAGATATAATTAACATCTTGCACTCAGAGATAATTAACATCTTGCACTCAGAGATAATTAACATCTTGCACTCAGATATAATTAACATCTTGCACTCAGAGATAATTAACATCTTGCACTCAGAGATAATTAACATCTTGCACTCAGAGATAATTAACATCTACTAAGCTGTAACAACTACCAGTCCTGCAATCGCCTATAATCTCCTACAACAGAAACAATAAAAAATGGCCTTCAAACACAAAATTTCAAATCCCTAAGGCTCTGAATGTAATGAATATAAATGAATTCTGTTTTCTCACTAAGGTGAGGAATTGTAATATCTAAAATATTACATATGGTTTTAGATATATTAAATATTACATTTTAAAGAATTTTGGGTAAACACACCTCCCAAAACAGCTTTTTTGACCGAATTTTTAGGCACTTTTTACCCCCAATTTTTTTTAATGTAATATTTAATATATCATAAAAGCATGTGTAATAATTTAGATATTACAACTGGGACCTTAGAGGGAAAATATAATTCATTTACATTCATTAGATTCAGAGCCTTAGGGATTTGACATTTTGTTTTTGGCGGTCATTTTGTATTGTTTCCATGGCAACGCTTTGACATTTTTTAAAACTCATTCTTTTCTACTCTTCTAAGTCATAATCTTTCAGAATGGTTATACCAATTTTACATTAATATGAAAACAACGAAAATAACTTCATGATCCCCACACTACCGAATCCCTCCTTAACACTTTACAAGTAATTCATTGTTTGATTTACACAAAAGATTGTTCATTTCATTTTCTCATGTGCTTGTTTGTGTTGGTGTTGATGATATTAATGATGATGAGAATGAGGATGATAGAGTATTGTGAAACTTTATTGTCAATGACCTGATTGTTCTGTGTTGAATAGACGGAGTGTTTACGATAGACATTCCTCAGTCTATCTTGATATAGGTAACATCATGGCCGTATATAAAGATAGCGAGAGTACAGTAAGAACAACAAACGGAATTACCGACTGGTTCTCCATTAAATCAGGTGTTAAACAAGATTGTCTCATCTCACCACTACTCTTTATTACATATACGGATAAAATATCTAATGGGCCAAATTCAGATAATGATGAAATAAAAGAACTGCTTTTTGCAGATGATCAGTGCCTGATACACCAAAATGAACAAGATCTTCTACAAAATATTAACACACTGAACCAAAATTGTATAAATCAAACATGAAATCAATAACACTAAAACAGAAATAATGAATATTCGAAGAAAACATAATAATCTAGACATCCATGTCAATGGCACTAAAATAAACCAAGTGAAAGAATTGAAATACTTAGGAAGCATATTCACAGAAGACGGAAGACTAGATAGATAGCGGCTAGAGTGCAAAAAGTAAATGCTGCAACCTACCAACTAGCCCCATTGTTAAGGCACCAAAAGATTTCACTGAAGCTAAGCAACATATGATCAACAGCATTTTCATACCTACTTTGTGTTACCAGAGCTAAACATGGACATTGAACAAAGCGCAGTCACAAAAATAACTACATGTGAAATGTGCTACCTGCGAAAAGTTACCAACATCACAAGTAACGACAGTCACAAACATCAACATAAGAAAGAAAGTTGGCACAGAACCCTGCTTGAATTACATTGAGAAACAAAGAATAAAGTGGTTTGGCAACTTAATAACGATTCATCCAAACTTCACAGTATACCAGAACAGCGCAAGACAAAAAAAGAATACCACGACGCTGGACAACAACCCGGTAGCAGTGTGACGACACTGACAACAACCCGGTAGCAGTGTGACGACACTGGGCAACAACCCGGTAGCAGGTGACGACACTGGACAACAACCCGGTAGCAGTGTAACGACACTGGGCAACAACCCGGTAGCAGTGTGACGACACTGGTCAACAACCCGGTAGCAGTGTGACGACACTGGGCAACAACCCGGTAGCAGTGTGACGACACTGGGCAACAACCCGGTAGCAGTGTGACGACGCTGGACAACAACCCGGTAGCAGTGTGACGACACTGGACAACAACTAGGTAGCAGTGTGACGACACTGGGCAACAACCCGGTAGCAGTGTGACGACACTGGGCAACAACCCGGTAGCAGTGTAACGACAAAAGAAGAGGAAGATTCCTCAGTAGCACCTTTTTTAATTGCTTTCTGGGTATGTTCTGGAAAATGCTCGTTTTGTAGCGCTAGGCAGTGGGTGCCGTAAGGGTTTGTGGTTCGAATCTTGTGTTTATTGAATAATTTTCCGAAAGCCCATAATACTTGTAGAATGTCTATTTATTGAACGTTAGCGGCCGGTGTCTTTCCAGCAGCTGGTGTCTGTGAACATCACACAGCGTTTATGCACCTGTCTTTGAAAATCTCTCATAGTGTACACATCTGTTTTTTGAACATCTCTCAGAGTGTACAAAGTTGTTTTTTATTATCTCTCAGAGTGTACAAAGCTGTTTTCGATTATCTCTCAGAATGTATGTACCTGTCTTTGAACATCTCTCAAAGTGTGTATATATATGTGGGTATGTAACTGTATTTGAACATCTATCAGAGTGTATGTACCTGTCTTTTCCCATGTCTCATAGGTTATATATCTGTTTTTAAACATCCCTCACACTGTATGTACCTGTATTTGACCATCTCTCAGTGGGTATGTACCTGTCTTTGAACATCTATCAGAGTATAAGTACCTGTCTTTCAGAGTATATATACATGTCTTTGAATATCACTCAGCGTGTACGTACCTGTCTTTGCCCAGCTCTCATGATGTATGTATCTGTCTTTAAGCATCTATCAGAGTGTATGTACCTGTTCTTGAACATCTCTATCAAAGTGTATGTGCATGTCTGAGAACAGCTCTTAGACAGTCTACCTGTCTTAGAACATTTATCATCTGAGTGTATTAACCTGCCTTTGATCATCTCTCAGAGTGTATGTTCCTGTTTTTGAACATCTCTCAGATAGTATGTACCTGTCTGTGAACAGCTCACTGAGTGTATGTACCTGTCTGTGAACAGCTCACTGAGTGTATGTACCTGTTTGTGAACAGCTCACTGAGTGTATGTAGCTGTCTGTGAACAGCTCACTGAGTGTATGTACCTGTCTGTGAACAGCTCACTGAGTGTATGTACCTGTCTGTGAACAGCTCACTGAGTGTATATGCCTGTCTGTGAACAGCTCACTAAGTGTATGTACCTGTCTGTGAACAGCTCACTAAGTGTATGTACCTGTCTGTGAACAGCTCACTGAGTGTATGTACCTGTCTGTGAACAGCTCACTGAGTGTATGTACCTGTCTATGAACAGCTCACTGAGTGTATATACCTGTTTGTGAACAGCTCACTGAGTGTATGTAACTGTCTGTGAAAAGCTCACTGAGTGTATGTACCTGTCTGTGAACAGCTCACTGAGTGTATGTACCTGTCTGTGAACAGCTCACTGAGTGTATGTACCTATCTGTGAACAGCTCACTGAGTGTATGTACATGTCTGTGAACAGCTCACTGAGTGTATGTACCTGATTTTGAACAGCTCACTGAGTGTACGTACCTGTCTGTGAAAAGCTCACTGAGTGTATGTACCTGTCTGTGAACGGGCTCACTGAGTGTATATACATGTCTGTGAACAGCTCACTGAGTGTATGTACCTGTCTGTGAACAGCTCACTGAGTGTATGTACCTGTCTGGGAACAGCTCACTGAGTGTATATACCTGTCTGTGAACAGCTCACTGAGTGTATGTACCTGTCTGTGAAAAGCTCACTGAGTGTATATGCCTGTCTGTGAACAGCTAACTGAGTGTATGTACCTGTCTGTGAACGGGCTCACTGAGTGTATGTACCTGTCTGTGAACAGCTCACTGAGTGTATGTACCTGATTTTGAACAGCTCACTGAGTGTACGTACCTGTCTTTGAGCATCTCTCAGAGTGTATGTACCTGTCTTTGCGTAGCTCTCCAAGAGTACATAACTGTCTTTTAGCTGTTCTCAGAGTATATATACCTGTCTATGAGCAGTTCTCAGACTGGACATACCTGTCTATTAGCAGTTCTCAGACTGGATATACATGTCTATTAGCAGTTCTCAGACTGGACATACCTGTTTTTGAGCAGTTCTCAGTGTGTACGACGACGGTGAATATATTTGATGGTATCGGTGAACCCAGGTTTATATCTTTAACCCTTTCACTCCGTACTATATTGCAGAGTATACTGAATTATCCAGTATACTGGTTTTGTGTCATCAGTTATATGAGGACTATTATCATAGCACTCCAGACATGTCCATGGGTGCTCCGATCTCCGCAAATCCAGCAGCGTCCTGCGATAACACGACAATTCGATGTTGATTAATCAATCTCTTTGCATATTTAGTATGTCGTTCTTTCCGGGCTGCATCAATATTGACACCTATCTCATTCAATCTGCTCAGCGAGTGAGATTCACAGCCCTGAAACTCCTCTGTTCGGAAAGACTCTCGAGCTTTGTGTCATATTAAAATGTACTGTAAACCAGTATATCGGATTATAAGTAGGAAGAGGTTAAATAGAATCCAATTAGCAAAGAAAGAAACAAATCAAATATTATTGAAATACAAATTGAGTCACATCCAACATTATACACACGATATACATGTTCCAAAATAATGTTTAAGAAGAATAATGCAAATATACTGATCACATACAATATCAAATGAAGAAATTTAAAAACGGAGAAATTGTATGACTGTCGTTTACTCTGTATGACTACTACAACTGGTGGTATAAGATTGGTAAGAAATATCTCGTTTTCTACGTATGACTACTACACCTGGTGGTAGAAGATAAACATTGGTAAGAAATATCTCTCGTTTTCTATGTATGACTACTACACCTGGTGGTAGAAGATAGACATTGGTAAGAAGTATCTCACGTTTTCTATGTATGACTACTACACCTGGTGGTAGAAGATAGACATTGGTAAGAAGTATCTCACGTTTTCTATGTATGACTACTACACCTGGTGGTAGAAGATAGACATTGGTAAGAAATATCTCACGTTTTCTATGTATGACTACTACACCTGGTAGTAGAAGATAAACATTGGTAAGAAGTATCTCTCGTTTTCTATGTATGACTACTACACCTGGTAGTAGAAGATAAACATTGGTAAGAAGTATCTCTCGTTTTCTATGTATGACTACTACACCTGGTAGTAGAAGATAAACATTGGTAAGAAGTATCTCTCGTTTTCTATGTATGACTACTACACCTGGTGGTAGAAGATAAACATTGGTAAGAAGTATCTCTGTTTTCTATGTATGACTACTACACCTGGTGGTAGAAGATAGACATTGGTAAGAAGTATCTCACGTTTTCTATGTATGACTACTACACCTGGTGGTAGAAGATAGACATTGGTAAGAAATATCTCCCGTTTTCTATGTATGACTACTACACCTGGTGGTAGAAGATAGACATTGGTAAGAAATATCTCCCGTTTTCTATGTATGACTACTACACCTGGTGGTAGAAGATAAACATTGGTAAGTAATATCTCGTTTTCTCTGTATGATTACTACACCTGGTAGTAGAAGATAAACATTGGTAAGAAATATCTCTCGTTTTATATGTATGACTACTACACCATGGTAGAAAAAACAAAACTCAAAGATTAAATGTGACATTCTCTCTGAATGTCATCTGCACATTTCACACATTAGAAGTAAGGACAATTTAAAATTGTAAATGTACAGTGACACACTACACACTAGCTGTTTACACAGCGCATTGACATAGAACTGGTGATAAACCACAACTTGCATAGTCATTTTTCGATGATCTCAGCAAATATTATATCACATACACACACACACACACAAACACACAAACACACACAATTTACTGTATCATAGACGAGACATGTACGTTTGGGGTGAACAAGTAAGCGGATTTTATTTTGTGATATCATAAAGTAGGATAAAGTATTCGAGAAACCAACACATGCATGACAATATATGTTGAACTGTGGCTGTGAAATGCAGATAAAACGTGTAAAACTGTGTGAACTTTGAATTCAACGTTCTGTCTTCCATCCAACAAAGTCACAGACACAATCTTAGGTAATTTACAGCACTTCTAATACGTAAACATTTAGTTACAGAGTATAGTTTCTGTATAATTGAAATGTATGAGTTACATGATCAGATAGAAATCTCAAATATAATAAAAGTGATTTCTATTTTATTTGGAGCAGTTTCTTTGAGTTATTTATGAATTTTATTTATCGATTTTTCTAGTGTCCTCGTGAATCAAAGTTTTTTTGTTGAAACGTAGATAGTATTGTTCATCTTCCTCTTTCTCTAATCATATTTTAACTTGATTGAAATACTTGTATCCAATGTAGCATTGTCCTTTTAGGCGCACTTGCTTATATTTCTCATTGACCTCTTTTGATCACCTGTCTACTTTTGTGACTTCTAGAACTATTCCAGAGGATGTTTTTGCTCTCTGTGTATGGACAATATTACAGTTCAGGTTCACCAGTCGCTTACAGAACGTTGGTTTCATTCCAGCCCACCTGAAAACTCTGTAATAAGTTATTCCGCCACTATCGGCATCATGTTCAACATTTCTTTGATGTTCTGCTTTAACAGGATGGCGCGAACCCTGGTATACGACTCTTAATAAAAGGAGTGAGAAAGGCTAACAGAAATGATAAAAGAAGAGAATTCATAAAGGCAAGAAGGAAGTTGATCGTATAGTATAATCTAGGTACTAAGTCTACACACGACAAAGATAATATTTCAATGACATAACAAGGCTGTTATTTATCAACTTATAAAAAGTTTGTTAAGTTTTAGTAAACAATGTATGGACTCTCAAAGTTTTAGTAAACAATGTATGGACTCTCAAAGTTTTAGTAAACAATGTATCTCAAAGTTTTAGTAAATAATGTATGGACTCTCAAAGTTTTAGTAAACAATGTATCTCAAAGTTTTAGTAAACAATGTATGGACTCTCAAAGTTTTAGTAAACATTGTATGGACTCTCAAAGTTTTAGTAAACAATGTATGGACTCTCAAAGTTTTAGTAAACAATGTATGGACTCTCAAACTGATTAAAGTCTAAGAATTTACAAGTATAGTTTCTCACATTAATCACAACCTCAGAGGAAACACAATTATCACGAGGATATCAACAAAAATGTAAATTTTTTAAAAATACAACCTCTTCACGTATTTCTCATATAATATATATATCAGCCCAGTTAGTATATTTCTCTCAAAGCTTTAGTAAACAATGTATGAACTCTCATACAACCTCTTGACGTATTTCTCATATAATATATATATCAACCCAGTTAGTATATTTCTACATCAATTCAACCTACCCTGTCTTACGCCTAATGTCGGTCTCCAATTTATTTTCTTTTTTCCGATCCAGAAGCACTTGAGCTGAAAGCTCTTCGGCTCGGTGTCATGGACATCGTAACCCTTCGGCTCGGTGCCACGAACACCGTAAATCTGGGGAACCTGTAGCTTTTCTGCCAGTCCGCGGAGTTGTACCCGCACTCACAGAGGACTTGTCACCCGTAGTCCAACGCGCTACGAACACTCTGGGGACGCACAATAGAGACCCTATTCACTCTCTTAAGTTATGCAGATAACACAAGGTCATTGACAAGATTTATTACCTAGTCGGGTTTCCCTATGATTGTGTGCCTCTCTCTCTCTCTCTCTCTCTGTAGTGGTCGAAGAGGATAGATGCACATGCACATTGTCTCTTGATTTATCTGTACTGATGTGGTGGTGGTGACTAGGCCACGATACTGCAAGTTGCTTATCAGTGGTCAAGCAATCGTGTTGTACAGTTCGTGAAGGCAGATTAATGACTTGCAATATAAGTTCTTGATAATATAAACTGAGAGCCTCTGTAGATCTGCTCACTGGTCATCGGCAATGGTTGCGGTCTTGAGTAGAGCGGGTTCAAGCTTCACCCTCTCCTTCTGGAGCTCTGGTCTGGAAACCTGTCGTCTGGATGGATAATTCTCTCGATGGAATGGTTGGATCTAACCACTCTTCTCTTCTACGTTTATTAACGCTAGTTAATTTATGAAGTTGACCTCGCAGAAAGTGAACTGAAGAAAATCTCTAAAGATATGGGTAAGTCTTTGCACTTAGTTCTAGACAATATCAGAGTTCAAATCTCGGTCCCTGAACTCGGAACAGGTGTAACAAAAAGTCTGTGTTAGATTATACTGCAATTATAACTCTGGCCTAATTTCTTCAACGTGTGCACAGAATGATTCTACTAACGATTCCTACAGTTCGATACAGTTAATATAACAAAAGTTCTGGATTCTCTACAACAATATGCACGTTTGAACTTACTAACTGTATTCGATGCTCAACGAAATTTCAAGAAGTCTTCCATGAAACATTGCTCTTTCTCCCTGGAAAAAATATAAACTTCACAATAATATATACCATGTCCTCTTGGTTCGGATTATCTTCGTATCGATCTGTATTTCTATATAACAATACTTCATCAAGTCTTCAAATCTAAGTATCACCAATTGCTCTCATACTTTCCTCACGTTTTACAGATATTGGTTCACAACGTCTAAAATTAGATTCTCTGGTTAGCCGGCACCTAACACCATTCTTAAACACAATCTTCTAAAGACTGACGATTTCTCTCATAATTTACAAGCTAACTGACGTTCTCAATTTTCAAAACGCAACTGTCCTTCTCAACTTCTCAAATATAACTGTCTAAAACTAGCATATGTCTAACCATACAGCCCAGCTGCCCCCTACCGAGATACCCGACTTGAACAGAAGTCTTCCTATACCCCGGGATAAGTCACTTGCTCGAGTTTGAGTACTCCACCGATCAGTAGTGGTATGATTGGTAAATAAGTAATTTATTAATTAACTAAATTTTCCAATGACACTGAAGAATGGAAGTCGGTTGACATCTGTTCCGTCCTCTGGTCTTGTATAACCCTGTTACACTTCTGCCATTTTGGTTTGGTCGCCCTCAGCGTCGTACTCCAGGAACTATGCCTTCAATTAAATTTCTCTCCAAAACACTTTTAACGTGACCACAATATTTCATCTTCCAGAACATGATGTTATTTATGAGCCAATGCTCCTCCATACACGGGTCTTTTATGATGTCTTTATTTTTTTCACTTTTCTGTCCAGGATGTTCTAAGAAACTGTCTGTGACATCTTGTTTCAAAAGTTTCGATTTTGTTTTTTTTAATGTTTGTGTCATGTTCCACAATTTACATCCATATGATGCCACAGGGAATATGCACGTTCTCAGAAGTCTTCACAGGAATATGCACGTTCTCAGAAGTCTTCACAGGGAATATGCACGTTCTCAGAAGTCTCCACAGGGAATATGCACGTTCTCAGAAGTCTTACATTTGTTTCTTTGCTTGTATCGTATCACAATTTCTTCATGCTGACAATCTCTAAAAAGGCATGGTTAGTCTTCTTCTAACTTCTTTCATACAATCTGCATTGTTGTATATTATAAAGCCAAGATATTTGAGAAATTAATATCAATAAAATAAAAGTTCTTGAACAGAAAATATTTCGAAGATAAAATAGAAACAATATATGGAACAACATCAGAATGCAACTGAAAGAATAGATAAGAGATGAATAACCTCTCCGAATAGAACATAACTAGAGAGATTGTCTAAATACAAAGAACTGATTTCATTGCAACGGGTGTCTCTATATGGCTCAGTTCTTCTCCGCAGAAATTACATGGTACTTACAGAAAGTATTGCTCAAATCTCAAATTTCGCAGCAGCGGCAACCATCCTAGTATGTCAGGAAAAATGCATTCAAGAAAACAACGACGCAGTCCAAATTCAAACACAGAACATTCAAAATACAAGGCTAAAAAACTGAACAAGTCTGTTTGAAAATATTTGTTTTTCCATTTTGTAAATTTATCTTAGAGAGCCGCGGTAGCGTAGTTGTTAGTGAACTCGCTTCCCAAAGGGTGGTGGTCTGGGTTCAACTCCGCAGTGCGAGTGGAATTTTTCCCGTCCGCGACGGATCTCAGGTCGACCCAGCCTCAACTGGGTACCAGACATGCTCTGGGAAAGTAAAGGCGGCCGGCGTGATGCTAACCACATCACCCATCGTGTGCCTACGGTCAATGAAAAATACAGGCCTAACACTGTATTGCCCTATATACCACGAGGTATGAAAGGGTTCCTTTACTTTACTTACTTTAAATTTATCTTAAAAACTTATATTTATAAATCTGGTCAAAAACGTAGTTGTTTATATATCTTACTATAAATATATATGAGATATAAATATGTTTTATGATCAGTTATCAGTTATATGAGGACTATCACCATAGCACTCCGGACATGTCCATATGTGCTCCAATCACCGCCTCAGCAAATCCAGCAGCGTCCAGCGGCACAACACGCCAGTTCGATGTTGATTAATCAATCTCCTTGCATACCTAGTATATCGCTCTTTTCGGGCTGCACCAATATTGACACCATCTCTTTCAATCTGGTCAGCGAGTGGGATTCACAGCCGTGAAATTCCTCTGTTCGAAACGACTCTCTCAATGCGGGAAGAATGTCATTTCGATCCATGGCTGCTCCCTCTGATATTGTAGCAAAGCCAACCAATCCATCAGTTATACGATAAAATGAGAACATGAACAGCAGCCAAACGTCTGATCCTTTCTGTCAGCTATAAAATGAACCCAACAGCAGTATGAAACTCAGACAGCAACATGAAGCTCAGACAGCAATATTTCCCGAGATAATTAAGTGACCTTCAGACAGCAGTATGAGCCTCAGTTAGAAATATGCACCTCATGTAGCAGTATGAGCCTCAGCTAATATTACACCTCAGGTAGCAGTATGATCCTCAGGTAGCAATATGCACCTCAGGTAGCAGTATGAGTCTCAGGTAGCATTATGAGCCTCAGGTAGCAGTATGAGCCTCAGCTAGCAGTATGAGCCTCAGGTAGCAGTATGAGCCTCAGGTAGCAGTATGAACAATCAGGTAGCAGTATGAACAATCAGGTAGCAGTATGAGCCTCAGGTAGCAGAATGAACCTCAGGTAGCAGTATGAATTTCAGTTAGCAATATGCACCTCAGGTAGCAGTATGCATCTCAGTTAGAAATATGCACCTCAGGTAGCAGTATGAACCTCAGACAGCAATATGAACCTCAAACAGCAACGTGAACCTCAGACAGCAATACGAACATTAGTACATAAACATAGTTTACATCCTTGGTGGGATTTTCGAGCAAGTGTGTCTGTGTTTGTATGTGTTGGTGTGGGCGCCAGTTTCTTTATCTTTAGGTATCATTTCATATTATAATTTCTTCTTGCAGATTGATCATGTCTGGACATGTACATCTGCTGGTTACATTGTTACTGATGTTGTCTAGTCTTACATTGATTGTAAAATGTTGTCTTCTTTGCCAGTAATGGTTACAAGTCACACAGAATGCATGCACTTGTTGCACAGGAGTTAGAAAGATGGGACGTAATGTCTGGTTGGTGCTTCCTTCCGCACTAGACAGACGAAAAGCTGAGACTTATAAAGGTAACTACTTCAGATATAACGATTTCTGGGAGTATTCAGAAGATAAAGTTATCTCCCAGTTAGAGCAAACCGTTAGAACAAGCAGCTATCTCGAATACTCGGTCCAGATTGGGACTGGGTATTGGCGTTGAAAGACACTGTTTCTGAGTTTATTTTCAAGCAATGGTTGATGACAGGCTCAGAGTACATCAGAAATCTGAAACCTGATCTCATTGTTCTAGATTGATATCCCCAGGTTGACGAGAGAACAGCGTTGGCATACAAACTAAAAGTGCCATTTGCTATTCTTAGTGCCCTACAGGACCACGTCACAGGAAGAATACCCTTTAAACCGGTTGCTGGAGCGTACAACTTTCCTTATTTCCGCACACAAGCTAGTTGGTATGAACAAGTAGTCACAGTGATTCAGCTAATGTCTCCTTTGTTTAAGCATATTTTTAATGACAGAGGTTACACTAAACAACTTTTCCCATCCGAGCCTGACGTCCCACCAGCAAATGAACTCATGAGTCAAGCTGAGGTCTACATTGTCGAGTCGGATCCTATCTTTGACTTTCCACGTCCTGAACTACCAAATGTAAAGCTCATCGGTGGATTGTCTGTCGGTCCCGCAAAGGAACTACAGGAACCGTTCAAGTCGTTTGTGGAAAAATCTCAAAAGAAGGTGTCGTATCGTTATTCTGTCATTTGGTAGTCTATTTATGAATCTTCCAAAACAATTAGAAGAAAAACTGCTGTCAGCATTTAGTCGCTTAAATTCAAACAATTTGGAGAGGTAATCTGACCTCCGACCCCACTAAGATACTTACGTCTACTTGGATACCCAGAACGATCTTTCGCAAATAAAAACGTGAAAGTTTTCCTCTCACACTGGATCACACAGTCTTTATGAAGCATTATATCATGGTGTACCGCTTTTATGTTTACCACTATTCGATGACCAGGCAGGTAACGCTGAACGAATGGAAGCTAAGGGCTATGGACGTAGACTTGATATACTAAAAACATCAGCTGATGAACTGCTACAAGTAATAGAAGATGTTGCCTACAGCAAAGAAATAAAGTCAACCATTAGCACAGCTTCAGAAATTTACCGAGAGTTGTACAAAAATCCCAAACAAGAAGGCGCATTCTGGCTTGATCATGTGATGCGTTATGGCGGGTCTTACATGCGCTACAGTGGACAGAAGATACCAATGTATCTATTTATTATGGACTATGTGCTAGTCTTCCTGGCTGGTGTAGTATTTGCTCTAGTACTTTTCTTGGTTGTCTTTATTCTTAAGCGAGCTTTGAGCTTGTGTTTAAGAAGAGACAAACATTTCAAGAAGGATTAGTTTGTTTTACTGATCTTCCATCTTGATTTTGTCAGTTTATATAAAACTAAGAAGAGAAATATGAATAAATACATTTAACAACAGAAGTAAGATATCAATAACAGAAGTAAGATATCAATAAAAGAACTTAGATATCCATAACAGAAGTAAGATATCAATAACAGAAGTAAGATATCCATAACAGAAGTAAGATACCAATAATAGAATTAGATATCAATAACAGAAGTAAGATATCAATAACAGAAGTAAGATATCAATAACAGAAGTGAGATATCAATAACAGAAGTAAGATAGCAATAACAGAATTAAGATATCCATAACAGAAGTAAGATATCAATAACAGAAGTCAGATATCAATAACAGAAGTAAGATATCAATGACAGAAGTAAGATATCAATAACAGAAGTAAGATATCAATAATAGAAGTAAGATATCAATAACAGAAGTCAGATATCAATAACAGAAGTAAGATATCAATAGCACAAGTAAGATATCAATAACAGAAGTAAGATATCAATAACAGAAGTAAGATATCAATAACAGAAGTAAGATGTCAATAACAGAAGTAAGATATCAATTACAGAAGTAAGATATCAATAACAGAAGTAAGATATCAATAACAGAAGTAAGATATCAGTAACAAAAGTAAGATATCAATAACAGAAGTAAGATATCAATTACAGAAGTAAGATATTAATAACAGAAGTAAGATATCAATAACAGAAGTAAGATATCAATAACAGAAGTCAGATATCAATAACATAAGTAAGATATCAATAACAGAAGTAAGATATCAATAACAGAAGTAAGATATCAATAACAGAAGTAAGATATCAGTAACAGAAGTAAGATATCAGTAACAGAAGTAAGATATCAATTACAGAAGTAAGATATCAATAACAGAAGTAAGATATCAATAACAGAAGTAAAATATCAATAACAGAAGTAGGATATCAATAACAGAAGTAAGATATCAATAACAGAAGTCAGATATCAATAACAAGTGAGATATCAATAACAGAAGTAAGATAGCAATAACAGAAGTAAGATATCAATAACAGTAGTCAGATATCAATAACAGATGTAAGATATCCATAACAGAAGTAAGATAGCATCCTTTACAGAAACAGTATCACAAAAATAATAGAAGAAAAGGAAAAGTCTGAGACTGAATGTAAATTATTGATAGTAATGACAGAAATAATCAAATGTATGATTTATGTATGTTTGATGTTTACGTTCGTTCGTATTAACCACTTTTTGTAGAAGTCATATTTATGTATGACAACGAATACATTACATAAGTTAGTACAGGGTCTGTGTGACTTTATATCCATTTATCTGTATATCCATTTATTCATGTATTCATTTATCTATGTATTCTTTGTCTATATATTTATGTATCTATGTATCCATGTATCAATGTATGATAGCGGATGAATTTCAAATGATTTTTTAGAAATTGGAGAGAAGTTTGCATACAAAAATTAAACTATTTTAAAACAATCATGAATGTCGAATGTCATACGTTAATTTATTTATACAATTTAACACTTTACAAGTAATTCATTGTTTGATTTACACAAGAGATCAATCATTTCATTTTCTCATGTGATTGTTTGTGATGATGTTGATGTTGATGATGATGGTGATAATGATGATAATGTCAGTAAAGCGTGTCCACTTTTAGCCCCCTACGTCATACAGGACAGGCACATCTACATTTCTACTAAAGTGAATGAATATTATCCAACCGGACGCAAATTTGTACAGACGGGAAACTGTAAGATTCTGCAGACATAAAAATCCCACTTTAAAATAACGGATCTGGTGTTATATTGTAGCATGGTATAATATATGATTATCAGGTAAAAACAGAACAGAGGTACATGTGACCAGATAAAATGAGAATAATCATATAAAAATCTAGAGAGTATAATGTAGATCTATACTCATGCATTATTGACTACTCAAAGGCATTTGATTGTGAATTCAAATTTGAACATCAGAAATTGTGAAATATAATGGAAGAAATGGATTTCCATTACATTTAATACAGATCATAAGAGAATTTTATAGTGATCAAATGGCGGCTGTAAGAACATGTGATGATTCGAAATAAGCAGAGTCAGACAAGACTGCATTCTTTCACTAGTAACAACTATTATTGGAAGGAGACGATGGAGGTATGTTGTGTATACATTGAGAAGAAATTATCAAAGAATAACAAAACAGGCATTGAAGTGGAGGCAGAGGCTCAAGAAAATGAGGACACTCTGGGAAAACCCTGAAACGAACTTTGCTTGATGAGGTAGAAATCTCGGACTCAATTCCATGGACGAGATTGTACGAGTGCCAGGACAGAGCGGTATGGAGAACTTACTTGCGGCAGTATATAACGAATAACAGTACGAGAGGAATATATGTAGTTATTAACCTTGAAAGTCTGCCAATGCCGGTTCCAAGCCCGGATGAAAAAGGAGGAGGACTTGTGCCTGAGGCCAGCTACCTCATCACAAGAAATTGAAAGAGCTACAGAAACTTGCAAGAAAGGACGCCATACCGGTAAACCGACCAGCCAGGTGGTGTGCGGTACACCTAGTGCATCAATGACGGTTGCTGATGAAAGCCGCTTTGCGAAAGTCAGCAACCCGACTTGTACATTACTTGGCTAAAAAAACACACACTAAAATTGGATTTTGGAATGGGAGAACGATGGCACCATCTACAAATCAGCCCAAAATGCAGAAGAAATAAGAGATACGAGCTGGACATACTGGGTTAAGTGAGTGAGATGCCTGGAACAGATAGAAGATTAGTTAGTGGATTAACTTTCATATATTCAGGAGAGAGGATGTAAGCATTTTGAAAGGAGTGGGTATAATGATGACACCTAGAGTAGCAAAGAGCATGTTAGAATGGGAACCATCTCGAGTCGGATAATTAGAGTGGCTTCAGTACCAGACGTGTCAATATGACAATACTGCGTGTAATGCACCAACAAACGAGGCTGACGATGATAAGAAAGACACATTTATGAGCAACTACAAGATCAAATTAACAAGACCCAAAACATGACCTGTTAGTAGTAATGGGGACTTTAATGCCAAGGTTGGAAGTGATAATGTAGGGTAGAGAGAGCTATAGGAAAACAAGGAATAAACACAATGAATGAGAATGGAGAAAGACTGGCGGAGTTATGTATGCTGTCAAACTTAGTAATTGGAGGTACCATCTTTGCAATAGGGAAATTCATAAATTTACTTGGCACTCACCAGATGGAGTGACCAGGAATCAGATTGACCATATATGCATAAATACACAATTTAGAACATCATTGCTGGATGTCCTGCATACAGAGGGGCAGATGTAGGAAGTGATCATAATTTATGCATAGGTAAATTGAAACTGAAATTGAAAAATTCACCATACTAAAAGAACAACTGCAGAATAGACAGTCAAAGATACAAAATAAGAAGTAAAGAGGAATATCAGCTCGAACTTAAGAATAGGTTCGAGTTACTCAATGGTGAAAATGAACAGAACATTGAAGACAAATGGACTAAGATAAAGGACACCTTATTAGGGCAGCAAATAATAGCGCAGGATTAAAGACAAAAGACGAAAAACCCCGATAAGTGATGACACCTGGAAATGTATTCAAGAAAGACGAAAGATGAAACTAACGATATTTAATACTAAGGATGCAACAAATGAAATCCAAGCTAAAGAGGAATATAGACTAAAAGACAAGGAAGTGAAAAGAGCAGATAGAAGAGATAAAATGGCATATGTCAATCGACTGGCGAAGAAGGAAAAGCAGCTAAGACTGAAACAGTAAAATTCTATACAATACACTAAAACAACTTACTGGAACATTTGTTTCAAAGGTGGCCCAATCAAGAGTAAAGATGGTAAAGTTCTAACATCAGATACCGAGCAGAAGAAAAGATGGTAAGAACATTTTGAAGAAATATTAAATAGACCTGATCCACCAGTACTACTCAGGTTTGACGAAGAGGCAAGAAACAGCTCTCTACCAATTAACGAAGAAATGATAAGTGTAGCTGAGGTCAAGGAGGCAATCCATTCCTTGATAAACAATAAGCAGCGGGTGATGACAACATTACTGCAGAAATGCTCAAAGCGGCTGATGATACAACTATTAGTAGGTGCAAGAACTATTTAATAAAGTATGGGAAGAAGAAAATGTCCCAGATCAATGGAAAAAGGAAATAATTGTTAAGATCCCCAAGAAAGGTGATCTCAAAGATTGCAACAACTGGAGAGGGATCACCCTATTATCAGTAATGACCAAGACTTTCAGCAAAATCATTCTTAATAGAATCAAAGGAGCAGTGGACACAACCCTGAGAAAGAAAGCTGGTTTAGATCTGGGAGAAGCTGCTTAGACCAAATAATTACCCTACGACTAATTTTGGAGGAACGTATTGAGAAGCAACAACCACTCATACTAAATTTCATCAATTTAAAAAAAGCCTTTAATATAGTCTACACAGAATCTTACTGTGGAATATTCTAAGATGCTATGGAATACCAGACAAAATAATAAACATTATAAAGAGCCTCTATGATGGTTCACAGTGTGCAGTTCGCACTGATGGTGGACACATCGACTGGTTTATAGGTTGAAACCGGGTAAAGCAAGGCTGTATTCTATCTTCGCTATTGTTTGGGTGCCATTGACTAGGTGATGCGAAAAATGTTGCAGGGCGAAACTGACATCGATTGGGTAGAAAATAGTCAACTAGAAGATTTGAATTTTGCAGATGAAATAGCCTTGTTGAGTAGAAACAACCAATATATGCACAGAAAAACAGACAACTTGTCATCTATAGCATCAACAGTTGGACTGCAGATAAGCTATGAAAAAACAAATATAATGAAGACACCTATGGCAAGTAATGCAGATATCACACTGAAATCTAAAATGATAAAAATAAAAGAGCAGTTCACCTATATAGGTAGCAATTTTTATTGCACAGGAAATGTTGAAAAAAAAAATTATGATACGAATTGGCAAACAACATCAGCTTTTAAAAGTCTAAATAAAATATGGAATGCAAGTTATATAGTATTAAAACTAAATTACGAATTTTCAATTCAAATGTTGTATCAATCCTAACATAGCGAGAGTTGGAAAATGACTAAAGATATAGAAAGTAAGTTGAATGCATTTGAAAATAGATGTCTGCAGAAAAAATGAATATAAAGGAAAGAATTCAGAAGAAGTGATGAAATCAGAGACATGTCTAGTCAACCACTAGTGACAACTATTATAAGAAAGAGAAGATGGAGATATGTTGCAGCATCTTGAGAAGAAATGATCAACGAATATCAAGCAGGCATTGAAGTGGGATGCAAAGGGTTCAAGAAAGAGGTCGACCTAAAGAGACCCTGAAACGAACTTTGCTGAGCGAGGCAGGAAATATCGGTCTCAGTTCCATGGAGGAGATTGAGCGAGTTGCCTAGGATAGAGCGGTATGGAGAAATTACTTACAGACCCTATGTAACGTATAACGATAATTTAATGCACCAATAACTTCAGCAAATCAAAGTACATTAAACACAAAATACAACACAATGTACTGTTATCTATAACATATATATATATATATATATATATATATATATATATATATATATATATATATATATGATCGTCTATTTATTCAATTCTTCATATCAGGCTGTAACATCTACAACATTAACAGCACAAATAATAACTACTTATTTCTGAAAAGAAAAGTTACATCAACTTATCTGAAAATGTTCTATAAAACTATTGAGAATGTTTCTAATTGATATTTATCATATTTCTTTAACTTATATAATATTAATCCACTGCCATTCTACGACCAATTCTCTAACTTATATACTATCAACTTGCATTTTCCTTGTTTCAACGAAATAAACACGGTCATTTTGACAATTAACTGGAGTGGCAACGGTGAATGTCTTTTCATCTGTAAACAAGATGCTTCGTACACTTCTCTCATTAGAAACCTCTCAGTAGCTCCGACTGCGTTGCAAGCGTTTCAGTTTGACATTTTCATTGAGCTTCTGCCCGACCACACGCTTGTACGTTTTGAGTTGTAAATCTTGCATAACAATACGTCGAACCGACGACCGTGGTATACCAGTTTCTCTTTCTATTTCCAGCGTACTTTTGTGACTGTGAGGATCATCATCTTGACTGCAAATTAGTGCACTCACCCGCTCAATATTCTGTTGTGTTCTGGCAGATTAGTGCACTCACCCACTCAATATTCTGTTGTGTTCTGGCAAATTAGTGCACTCACCCGCTCAATATTCTGTTGTGTTCTGGCAGATTAGTGCACTCACCCGCTCAATATTCTGTTGTGTTCTGGCAGATTTTGGTCTACTGCTTCCAAACTTACATTCTGTTGTATCGTCGTTGTCAATTTTATTGCTTACCCGACTGACACTAGCTATGCTCCAGGCTTTGTTTGAAAATTCATTGGTCATTCTCCTAGCACCCCATTGTTTTCAATTCAAATATTTAATCAGAATACGGTCTTCCGCAGTAATTTTTGACATTCTTGGTAACAAATTTAAACCTGCAGATGTAAACAATTGGCATATCACTAATCCAAGATGGTGCCTGGAAATTGTCGAAATAAAAACACTATGAAGCTAAATAGGTAAGTAAGTAAATAAGTAAACAATTTAAGCTATTATGGATACAGCTAAAAAAATTGATGTAATTATATTACTTTTTACGATGTTCTCATTTGTTTGCCATTCCTGTATATATATATATATATATATATATATATATTATATATATAATGTCCGAAAACTGTATGTCTGTCCGCCTACACACGGCCTGAGTTTACATACAAAATTTACAAAACTTTATAAAAAAATGTTACGTCTAAATTTAGATCAACTAAAAACCCAAATTGACATGTCTTATTCGGCTTTTTTTCAGGTGGTCACCATATGCCCAACGCATTTGATAAATTAAAGGGATATAATTCCTAATGGGACCATGCCATTAAATAAACATGGATTACCTCTAAACACGTATTGTCATGGGATGCTGGAGTTACGACCAGGTGGTCAGTCTCAAATAAACATGGATTACCTCTAAACATATGTGTTATGGGATGCTGGGTTACGACCAGGTGGTCAGTCTCAAATAAACATGGATTACCTCTAAACATGTATTGTTATGGAGCTGGGTTGCGACCAGGTGGTCAGTCTCAAATAAACATGGCTAACAAAACGAAACATTCATTAATTGGTAAACTTTTTTTTCTTTTTCTTCTGCAATCACTCGCTGTAAATTCAGTCGTTAGTCATTACGCCAGGGAAGTGACGCTTCTGACTGAGTTTGGCATGGTTCTGCTTATATAATTTTACTGGTGTCCCCAGCCATATAGACGGATTGTCGTCGTCTTCAGAGGTGCTTAAAGATTAGATCCTTCAGGTGTGATCTTTTCATAAAACCTGTAGTCCGATCAACTTGCAGTAAAACCAGTGACATTTCGTGAAGTTTGACTTCTCTATCGGATATCCTGCCGATTTGTGCCTGTGGTGAAGTCCTTCCTTTGCATCGTATGATAAACACTCTTTAATTATCTTTTGTATGCCGATCTTATTGACAAAAGATACACTTTCAGTTTCGTTGTGTTGTTTCGTTTCCGTTGATTTGCTCACACTGTATAAATAATTATTCTGTTACATGTACAAATAATTATTCTATTTTGTCTATTTACTTTTAACACTATTACACCAAGATCAAAACTTCATTTATATTTACGTCATAGATGATGAAGACGCTCAGGCAAACAATTGTAATATTGGGACTAATCAAAATATAGTGTTAGCTATTCAATGTGTGCTTCACCATGTCATTGTCAATGTACAATGTCAGAATAGCTATGTAAGAAGTTTTAAGAAGGTATTAGATCAGTTGCCCCTGGGAGACATGAAAATTGCAATCCTTACCGACATAGTTCCGGCCGGTCAACACGAGCGGACTTATAACGCACCTGTAGTAAACGAAGTTGCCATTATCATAGCAGGAAATGGTTTTGAAAAGCGGGACGTAATCTTGCAAAACCGAAACAACAACTCATATTCCGATCGAAGCCGGGTTAATTAGCTTTTAAAAAATATATATATATATATATATATATCGTGTGAGCGCAAGATTGTCATGAGATGAGTTACAACATGTTGTGAAAATACATTGATTATTGGTTATTAGTTACTAAACTGACGGCATTGCACTCCGGGCAGACCCATAGGTGCTCAGTCTCCCAACATATTCAAAGAGTATACATGCTGATTAAACACACTTCTCACTCTGTCCCTCAGACATCCAGTTCTACTTATACAACGGATAACTCCAAACTGCCTAAATCGCTGTATCGATTCAACATTTATTCTAGTGTCCTCATCCAACAGACAGTTGCGAAGAGACCGAAGAGCATCTCCCTTATCCATCTTCAACTCCCCAACAATTGATGCTGTTGATGCAAGTCTGCCGCTCTCTCATTACCGTAAACACCCGCATGTCCAGGACAGTATATCCACGTAAACCTCTGGAGGTTAGAAACTTCTATAGACGACATCCACTCATACCGAAACCTGCACTTCTGAATCTTGTGAAACATCGACTGAGAGTCAGATACAACAACGGCCCCAGTAAATGAAGTCCCAGAGATCCAATGAGAGCAGCAGTAAAGGCCTCAACCGCCATCCTCATACTAGAAGTAGATGTCCTGTACACTCCACTTCGCTCTGCAACAACTCTACGATGCGTATTAGCCAAGAAACCCGAGCCGGACTTCTCACCCCGATGAACGGACTCATCGGTATATACAACAACATCATCATTCCTTGCATTATCTTCTATCAGCTGCTTAACTGCGAGATCAGCCTTCATGTTTCTCCAATCTCTACATTCTCTTCCAAGAGTAATAATAACGTTGAGATAGGTGGTCATGCTACCAACTGTTGGGATCCATTCCTCCCATTTTGGTAGGGTTGCAAGCGTGGTCACCTGGCCAATTGTTCTCTCAGCCTGGGCCATCCACGACATGCCACGTTTGATTCTAGTTCCTTTAACATCATTAGTGTTCTTGTGTAGTGGATGTCTCTTATCCGCAGTAACCCGCATATATGCCTTGATTTGGGCGATTGCATGACGGAAGCGTAGTGACAGAAGGCCAAGCATACATCTCATCTTCACAATGGGGGTATCTCTAGTGCAACCCAGGACTATACGCATACCTTCATTCTGAACCCGTTCGAGTCGTTCACATTGTGATCTTGATATCGTAAGAATGCCGAGTCCGTAATCTATCACGGACATAACCAGTCGATTGAACAAAAGGACAAGCAGTCTCTGCTCAAGGTTGTGCGGCTACCAAAACTTTGAGAGCCGCAAGACCACGCTTGCAACGTTGTATCGTCTGTTCAACATGGTGGTGAAAATACATTATGGAAGTGTAATTATTTTCTTTCACTCTTTTATTTGCTGTTCCTTGACCATGCCAACTAATGAGCATCCATTAATAGTCAAACGATCACGCCCACTTGTCAGAAGTCCGTGAGTTATTTTTGCTTTAACACGGCATTTAATTTCTTTCTTCCTAAATCTATTCTTCACTAACCTTGAGTTCCGAAATTCCCAAGACCATCTCTAAATAATTTAGTTATAACCGGAATCCGATCTTCTAAACACACTGTCTATGGTGACCAGTTATCAATATCTTCACATCTAACTTTCAAATTACTAACTGTAAAATGTCTTTTCAATGCTCTTGTCATTTATCTGGTCAGTCAAAAGTTGCAATTTTCGGAAGCTACATTTTCTGGTCGGTCACAGGTAGAATGTACACGTTGGTATATAAAACAAAATACCACATAGATCTTAACCGTACCTAAGATTGTTACACAAAACGACATATTCATCATTAAATAGGAGACTTGGGTTATGGACTTTGGGTTCGCAAGCTCACATTGATTAGTTGTCATCTATTAGGACAAAGAACGTTAGTTAAGATTTAAGCCAGAAAAGTTCAGTTAGAATCACAGATAGGAACATCCAACTGAAGAATATAACTTTGCTAGCATCGAATAGAACTTCTAAACTGAGATTCAGTCAAGTAACGGACATAAACTGAGGTATATTACATAGTCACTCATATACACGAGATTTTGTTCAATCTTCTGTAATTTTTGTATTTTTGTTATTTATGATTTTTACTTTAGAAAGATATTTGTGTCATGAGTGAGATATGAATATATTAAAACTTATGTTGCGAAAATGATTTACAAGCGTTTTATATAACTTTTAATCCCTCGTAGTTCATGCACGAGGTAAAGTTAGTGATGAACATGTGCTGTAGTCTTGAACAGAACTAAATATAAAGTATGATCTTTAGCTCTCGAACTATTCTATTTTGAAAGTTTCTAAAGTTTGTGATGACAGAAACTGCGAAATAATTAAAATAGAAAACTGGATTGATATAGATCAGCTTTGATAACTTTGTAGTGTAAACTTGAACTAGTCCAGAATCTGAGTGTTATAGATTGATTACGTCACACATTCTCTTAGAAAGTTGGGTTTTCACAAACATATCGTATTGTATTGTCATCCTCGCGTACCGTTATACATTACCTAGTGTTTACAAGTAATTTCTCCAGACCACTCTATCCTGGATAACTCGTTCAATCTCTTTTATGGAATTTAGTTCGATATTTATGGTGTCTCTCAATAAAGTTCATTTTAAGGTTTCTCTTTCTTCTTCTTCTTCTTTTTGAACGCTCTATATCGACCACTTGTTAACCACACTTTGTGATGTCTGTGTTATCTGAGTCTAAGAGCGATTGTATGCTGTGCTAGTTATGCGCCTACAAGTAGGCCAGTTCCTTTTATTTACTAGGGTAGCTTCCCTAGATACTACATCAGTCGCTTCTTACAGCATGTCTTGTAGGTAGCAGTGGTACTATTCTTTGCTTCCATTGCGGGCCCCGGCACCACACGGGCGAAGGTTTCTCCAAATGCGTCTAATCAGATTTGAAACATGAGTCTACCACTTCAATGTTTGCTTTGTAATTCTTTGATAATTTCTTCTCACAGTATATGCAGCGTATCTTCATATTCGCTAACGTCTAACTGTTGTTACTAGTGGTTGACCAGACATTTCTATGATTTTATCACTTCTCCTGAATTCCTCTCATTTTATATTCATTATTTCTCGTAGATATGTATTTTAAAATGCATTTAACTGACTTTCCATATGTTTAGTCATTTTTCAGCTCTCATGGCAATTTGTTAGGGTTACAACAGCAATGGGACTGAACATTTGTAATTTAGTTTTGAAAACTATATCACGTGGAGTTACATAAACATGTTATTTAGACTTTGAAATGTTTAAAAGTTGATACATAATATGTAACAGTACTAGTTGACGACCAAAGAACATGTAGCAGTACTGGCTAACGACCAATGGAAATATTACACGCAAATCACACAAACAGAACAAATAACGGTTCAAACATATGAATATGAGAAATAGAGATTGCAATGGAAGAAATAAAATACAGAGTAGCACGATTAGATAATTTAACTGTAGACATAGGAATCAACAAAGATGACTTTGGAACTGAAACTAGAGCAGATTTATGCAATAAAAATACAAGCCATATACCATAAGGCATTAGTATTCATATCATTGCTGACAAAGAACAAAACATTGGAATGCATAAACTATTGAACAATCAGTCTGATGATTCACATAGCTAAAATATTATTCCCGATTGAACATAAAAGAACAAGATAGAAAATGAAGTAGGGGAAGAACAGTTTGAGCTTAGAATTGGCAAAGGAATTAAAGAAAAGCTATACTTAGTCACAGAATGTAAACTGATAAATATATAGAAGCCCAAAAATATATATACAAGTACCATTCCTTCATTGATTACAGTAAAGCGTTTGACAGAGCTCAACAGGAAAAGTTAACCACATGTCTGCAAAAAGTAAGACTCGATGGAAGTGACATGAGACTAATTTGAAAATGTTCTGAACAAAAGCAACAATACAAATTAAAAAATTCTCTAGTACATTCACTCAAAAGTAGAGTGAGGCAGGAATGTATCATGTCCTCAATTAAATAAAGAAACAACATTGGACATACTAAGTGATTGAATTTAGGCAACTATTAAACAATATTGCGTGCTATACCAAACATGCACAAGTAGAGAATACGACCTGACGGACAATTTGAATTTCATCAGAGTAAGGCAGGATGCTTTCTATACTTTTCAATATTGCATGACAGGATAAATGAGAACCAAGACAGATAACAACCTCGATAACAACTACAATTTAATCAACGAACTACTCTTGAGATGATCAGAGTATAATTTATAAGAACGAAACAAAACTTCTAAAACACATAATTAGACTGCAAGCGACATGGAAAATATGACATGAAAATTAACACCTCAAAATGAAGTCATGAATATAGGTCAACAGGTCAACTAAATATACAAGTGAATAATGTCAAATACAAAGATTCCAAATTCAAATATCTCGGAATATTCACAGCAGATGAATAGAAGGAATGAGACTATATGCGAAGGCAAACGCATGACACTAAATCTCACCTATTAAAACATCCAAGCATTAAATGCAGTCAAACGACAACGATAAACTCATATTTACTCAACTCTGCTATCAGTACAAACATACATGACTAAGACACAGGAAAGAAAGGATACAACATGGAAATGAGATTCACAAAAGCCTCAACGTTACAAGCAGATAGAGGAAAACGAGAATATCAGAGCATCGTTGGTACTATACCATACATACAGTACATCGAGCAGCAAAGAATCAAGTGGTTCGGCCATCTAATGAGAATGGAACCATATTTACTAACATTAGTGCCTACTAATCGAAATCAGAGCGCTATAGCAGAGAGCCAAGAACACGATGGAATATAAATCTCAGAGTCCTGCAAAGCATGGACTGACAACGTCAAGCGCAACACACCTGGTACAAGATAGAAAACTAAATCTCCCCACGTCGTTTACACGGTAAATGTGGTTAAGATAAGATAGAATTAACAATATCAAAAGTTAATTAACAAAATTAGTTTATGTTAGCAATACGAGTTTTATAGTACATGTTCATGTGTGTGGGGTGTGCTAGTTTGCCTGTTTATATAATTTCATGTTAAATATTTCGGACACATCACATCAGACTAGAGAAATAATATTGGAAGGAATGGTACCTGGAAGAAGAACAAGATGGAGACCTAGAAGACGATGTCATTGACGATCTCAGAATGACTAATGCTGACGCCGGCCAACTTGCACATAAAAGAGAGTTTTTCAGGACTGCTGTCATATGAGTCAATTTCCGGTAGGGACAAGCTACTTGATGATGATGATGATAATTTCAAGTTATAATTTCTACTTGCAGATTGATCATGTCTGGACAAGTACATCTGATGGTTACATTCTTATTGATGTTATCTGGGTCTTACATTGACTGTAAAAATGTTGTCTTCTTGCCAATAATGGCTACAAGTCATGCCAGAAGTCATGCTTATGTCGCACAGGAGTTAGCAAAGATGGGACATAAGTCTGGTGGCTGTTCCTTCCGCTCTAGACAAACGAAAGACGGAGAGTTTTCCAGAGTGACCACTTTAGATATAACGACTTCTGGAAGTATTCAGAAGAAGAAGGTATCTCCCAGCTAGAAGAAGTGATTAACCATGCAGTAATCTCTAATACAGAACCAGATTGGGACTTTATGTGGGCGTTTCAAGACTCTGTTTCTGAAATGTATCTTCAAGCCATGATCGAGGGCAAGTTTACTGAGTTCATCAGAAATCTGAAACCTGATCTCATTGTTCTAGATTGGTTTCCCAAAGTTGACGAGAGAGTATTGTTAGCATACAAACTAAAAGTCCCATTTGCCGTTGTTTGTCCCTTACATGACCCTGTTACAGGAAGAATACCAAGTAACCCGGTTGCTGAAGCTTACAACTCTCCTTATTTCAGCACGAAAGCTAGTTTGTATGAGCAAGTAGTCACAGTGATTCAACTAATGGCTCCACACTTTAAAAATATTTTTAATGACAGAGGTTACAATAAAATACTTTTCCCTTCAGATCCCGACGTCCCACCGTCAAATGAACTCATGAGTCTAGCCGAGGTTTACATTATGGAGTCCGATCCTATCTTTGACTACCCACAACCTCAACTGCCCAATATAAAATTAATCGGTGGATTGTCTGTCGGTCCAGCAAAGGAATTACAAGAACCGTTTAAATCGTTTGTGGAAAGGTCGGAAAAAGCCGGAGTAGGTATCGTTGTGCTGTCATTTGGTAGTCTATTTATGAATCTTCCAAAAATAGAAGAAAACTGATATCAGTACTTAGTCGACTTCAACTCAACATAATTTGGAGAGCCCAATTTGACCTCTCCTGACCTAACAAAATACTTACTTCTACTTGGTTACCTGTAACGATCTTCTTGGCAACAAAAACGTAAAGTTTTTTGACACATTCAGGCTGCACAGTCTTTATGAAGCTCTGTATCATGCAGTGCCTGTTGTCTGTTTACCTATATTTTATGACCAACATCCTAACGCTGAACGAATGGAAGCGAAGGGCTATGGACGTAATCTGATTTACTAAAACATCAGCTGATGAAATGCTGAAAGTAATAGAAGAGTTGCCTACAGCAAAGAAATAAAGTCAACCATTAGCACAGCTTCAGAAATTTACCGAGAGTTGTACAAAAATCCCAAACAAGAAGGCGCTTTCTGGCTTGATCATGTGATGCGTTATGGCGGGTCTTACATGCGCTACAGTGGACAGAAGATACCAATGTATTTATTTATTATGGACTATGTCCTAGTCTTCCTGGCAGGTGTAGTATTTGGTCTAGTACTTTTCTTGGTTGTCTTTATTCTTAAGCGAGCTCTGAGCTTGTGTTTAAGAAGAGACAAACATTTCAAGAAAGATTAGTTTGTTTTTACTTGATCTTCCATCTTGATTTTGTCGAGTTTATATAAAACTAAGAAGAGAAATATCAATAAATACATTTAATAACAGAAGTCAGATATCAATAACAGAAGTAAGATATCAATAACAGAAGTCAGATATCAATAACAAAAGTAAGATATCAATAACAGAAGTAAGATATCAATATCAGAAGTCAGATATCAATAACAAAAGTAAGATATCAATAACAGAAGTAAGATATCAATTACAGAAGTAAGATATCAATAACAGAAGTAAGATATCAATAACGGAAGTAAGATATCAATAACAGAAGTAAGATATCAATAACAGAAGTAAGATATCAATAACAGAACTAAGATATCAATAACAGAAGTCAGATATCAATAACAGAAGTCAGATATCAATAACAGAAGTAAGATATCAATAACAGAAGTAAGATATCAATAACAGAAGTCAGATATCAATAACAGAAGTCAGATATCAATAACAGAAGTCAGATACAATAACAAAGTAAGATATCAATAACAAAGTAAGATATCAATAACAGAAGTCAGATATCAATAACAGAAGTAAGATATCAATAACAGAAGTAAGATATCAATAACAGAAGTAAGATATCAATAACAGAAGTCAGATTTCAATAACAGAAGTCAGATATCAATAACAGAAGTAAGATATCAATAACAGAAGTAAGATATCAATAACAGAAGTCAGATATCAATAACAGAAGTAAGATATCAATAACAGATGTAAGAAGCCATCATGTCTAAAGCAGTTTGCAGTTGTTGCAGGCAAAACTCTCCCATACAGAGTTTAACATCAAAATATCATCAGAAGGGTTATCTTGAAATCATCAGAACTGAGGTCATCATCCATATGACCTACAGGTTTGTAGATCTGTAATGAACTTTCAAGTTTTAAATGATACTTTGATTACAAGGCTGAAGTGTTGATGTTGTGTGGGCAGAAACAAAAGTTGTGCTAGTGTCAAATTGTTAATTCTTGTGTGGGCTGAGCAATTGTCAACAATTAAAAGATTTCTTTGTTTACGCATCATTGAAAAATGAAATTCTTGTAGCAACTCACTGAAATGTTCTGATGCCCTCCATGACTTAGAATTATCTCTGTAATTCACACACAATTTTGATATCCAATAGGATATCTCTAGCATGTGTGATCAACTCATATGGTGTCATCTCTTCCTGGATAGTCATCAGTATTACAAATCTGGTATTCACTTCTACTTCATTCTCCTCTGGAATTTTAGTAACATCAAAACGTACTGGTTTTAGTTTCATCTCTAATTTTCAGAGCTTAAATTTTAGCATCGTCATTAATAGTTTTTCTTCTTCTTCATCGTTCGCCGCTGTTAATACGGCGGGAAGTCATGCGCATGGTATTGATTCTGACTGATTTTTGTGTGGGCCTATATTACCATTTTACAGGCATCATTCAACCATATGGACAGCCTCGCCGACTTTCGAGGTACTTGAAGTTTAGAACCTTCAAGAGTGATCGTTGCAGGAGACCTATTTTCCTTGTTACTCTTTTTCCGACAGAATTATTATAGTGAAGGCAGAATGGATGACTTCTCTATCGGTTTTCTTGCCTTTGGTGAGGTTGTTCCATACGCATCGTAAGGTAACCACTCTTTAATGATCTTTTAGTGCCGTAAATTTTGGACTTAGATCTACGCCAAAGAGCATTAGCTTACATGCCTGAGTGGCGAGGTCGCTCGAAAGACCCTGAGCGACTCGACTCCAAGCTAGGTAGTTTCATGTGGAAGTAGTCACCTATTTTGTAATGCTTACCTCCAGTTAATAGGGTTCACTGGATCTCTTCCACAGTCTGCACTAGGTAGGGTTTTGGCCACTGGTTTATTTGATCTTCATCTCTTCCACAGTCTGCACTAGGTAGTCAGTTTTGGCTGCATGGGTTCATATTTGATCTTCATCTCTTCCACAGTCTGCACTAGGTAGGGTTTTGGCTGCTGTTATATTTGATCTTCATCTCTTCCACAGTCTGTTTTCTACTAGCGCTAGGGTTTTGGCTGCTGTTATATTTGATCTTCATCTCTTCCACAGTCTGCACTAGGTAGGGTTTTGGCTGCGTTTTGTTATATTTGGGTGTGATTTGCTTCATCTCTTCCACAGTCTGCACTAGGTAGGGTTTGGCCTTTTTTGATCTTTTTAATTGATAGGAGTTCCATAGACTCTTTTATATTAGTATATAATATATTTGGTTTTGGTCTTCCCGTCTGGTGACGTTCAGGTATATAACCTTCTAGTATGTTGTTGGAACATTGCGTTTGCTATCACCAGATCATTTTCAACATAAAAAGTTATAAGTTTGTCCCCTGCCTCATTTCTACTGCCTATAATGTATTTTCCTACTATCTTTTTTTCTTCTCTTCCTCTATCTTTGCCAACTTTGACATTGAAATCTCCCATTATTACTAGCGAAAGTACATAACAAATACACTTTCATCACGAACACTCATGAGATTATCATTCATACTTCTCTTCTCTCGATCCCCTGTCATTCATATTTCACTACAAAGCATAATTTATTTTATCACGATTTTGTTATATCAAATTGTTTTATTGAGAATTTCTGAAATAAAGATTTAATTTAATAAAAAAATAAAACACTTCCATATTTGGATATCTTCTGAGCCTTTTGACTAAGTGTAGGGTCCACTTGATCGGGGTCAATGGATGAGCTCACCACTTGATCGTGGCCACCACTTACCCATTGATCGGTCATGGATGAGCTCACCACTTGATCGTGGCCACCACTTGATCGGGCCACCACTTGATCGTGGCCACCACTTGATCGTGGTCACAGATCGTGCCACCACTTGATCGGGATCAATGGGTGAGCCTTCAATAAACGTCAAATGGCACAATAAAACTATTTAAGACAAACTCTCTGAGTGCTCTCATTTAAAAGATTGATGATGATCAGAGTTTTTCACGTTCACTCGTAGTGAAACCACCAGTTCAGGCACTTCCGGGTAGAGCCCCAGTAAAAAATTCCAAACAATAATGTGTGAAAGATAGACGACAATGTTGATTAAGGTGTACGTCAAATGTGTAAAGATAGACGACAACTGTTGATTAAGATGAGTGTCCAAATGTGGTTGAAAGATAGACGACAACTGTTGATTAAGATGTAGTGTCCAAATGTGGTTGAAAGATAGACGACAACTGTTGATTAAGTGTATGTCAAATGTGGTTGAAGAATAAACAAATAATGTCGCCCTTGTTGAAGGACGCCTTGTTAATCCCTAAAATAAACAACTGAATAATGTATGTCAATGTGGTTGAAGAATAGACGACAACTGTTGATTAAGGTGTACTGTCCAAATGTGGTTGAAAGATAGACGACAACTGTTGATCAAAGTGTAGTGTCCAAATGTGATTGAAGGATAACGACAACTGTGTCAAAGTGTAGTGTCCAAATTTGATTGAAGAATAGACGACAACTGTTGATTAAGGTGTACTGTCCAAATGTGATTGAAAGATAGCGCAATGTGATCAAAGTGTAGTGTCCAAATGTGATTGAAGGATAAGCGACAACTGTTGATCAAAGTGTAGTGTCCAAATGTGATTGAAGATAGCGCAATTGTTGATCAAAGTGTAGTGTCCAAATCTCGTGTTAGAATGCACAGACCTGGTGTTTAAGAGACTGCGTCGTGTGCGTAAGCAAGCAACTTCTTTTCCTTCCTTCCCTTTGTATAAAAAAAGTGTCTTTAATGGTGTTGTCTTGACTAATCTTTTCCAACAGTGGTTTTAATGCTAGAATATACAAAAAGATAGAACAACCAGCATTTTATGACGTATGTCTAAATATTTTTTAAAATGACGAACACCATATCATAACTGAAATAAATGTTAGCTGCGTAAGACATCGATCTGTGTAAAGGAACAATAACCAGAAAAAATACAAGTAACAGACAAACTACAGAAAATACTAGAAAAACACTCTCTCACAGATGCATATAGACATACCTTCCAAGAAGGAAAAGAAACAACTTTCATTGACAGAACACACACGACAAGAAGAGGAACACGTTTATACACGTTCTACACGCACAAATCATTCAAAATTAATAAACTAGAACAAGTTCGAAACACGTTAAAATTCACCAATCACAAAGCAGTAGGCATGACACTAAACGACATCCAGAAGGACATTGCTAATAAAATATAACCACACTGGACGTTTAACAACATCTTACTGCGAAACAAGAGTTTTATTAAAACAATAACAACACTATTGAAAGACTACACACAAAATCACAAATGGGGCAACCTAGCAAACTATTCGGACTTACTAATAAAACACAGATAAAGAAGTAACACAAATCTTAACAACACAAATACACAAACAATCCAAACAATACATAATATACTAGAAGAGGCTATACTGATAGACCAAAAGGCACCACAAATACACACACTTCATGAGGAACTTAAATACTAATAACACACATTCCAAGGAGCTTTGCACAAACTATTAAACTATTAAACTAGACCAAACTATTAAACGCTGTGCAAGAGATCCCAGCAAACATGTTTTTCAAAGTAGAACAAAACATACAAAGATACAGGAAAGTAAAAGTGATTACTAATAAAAAGGAGAAACCATAATAGAAAGTCAAGAAATAATCAACTCTTTCCATAAATACTGTAAACAGCTTTACACCCCAGAAGAAGAAACCCCTCAGCTGGAAAAATTCATGACACATATTAAGAAACTAACAGACCAAAGCAAACACATCTTAGACCAAGTTCTAACACTGTTAAACCAATAAACAGCGTTAAATATCTTACTAGGAAACAAGACGCCTGGACCAGACGGACTAACCGCTGGCTTCTGCAAGACATTTTTCCCCATAATAGGTCATTGGTTATTGGTTATTGGTTACTAAACTGACGTCATTGCACTCCGGGCAGACCCATAGGTGCTCAGTCTCCCCAACAGATATCGAAGAGTATGCATACTGATGGTTCCTGTGCTCGCTGATCAAACACACCTCTCACTCTGCCTCTCAGGCATCCAGTTCGACTTGAACAACGCGTAACTCCAAACTACTTAAATCGCTTGATCGATTCAACATCAATTTTAGTGTCCTCATCGAACAGACAGTCGCGAAGAGACCGAAGAATATCCCCTTATCCATCTTCAATAGGTCACCTTCTTCTTAAAGTACTAAACGAAGACCTCCAACGAAGGAGGCGAAACGAAATTAACTACCACACAGCATGAATCAAATATATATATAATACTAATCCCTAAAGACAAAACAAACAGAACATAAACGAATAATTACAGCCCAATATTCTTACTAAATACCGATGATAAAATACTCACTAAAGCCCTAACCTTAACACTTGCAACCTTCATGAAAGATCTGGTCCACACAGACCAGCAATGCAGCATACATGGCAGAAACATTATCAACACAAAAACACACTTCATAAGAGACATTATTCAATACATACAATAAAAACATACAGATAACAATACTCTTCCCGATGCCCCGACTCAAGCGTGCAGAAGTATGGACAGAGCCGATATCATCAATGCTGTACGCTTTCAATTATGTGACATGGGCAAGTCTCAGACACTGGAGCGAGTTCAAGAATTAGGCGTTAAGTTTGGACATGCCAGACAATGTCGTCTTCGTGGTAGAGAGAGAATATGTAGTAATCAACTTCTATGGGTACGGTGAGCAAATGGACTTTGGGATGGTTGCTGCAGCGGAGGTCGGAGCATGAATGGGAATGCCCAATGTGCCATGACGTCGATCGCATAACATAACATAACTTAACGTAATGTACCTAGACCAAGAGAAAGCCTTTGATAGATTGTCTCACAAGTACTTACACAAGACGATACAAGAAAATAACATAGGACCAGACAATGCTAAATGGATAAAAAAAATATATAAAAATCCAGAAAGCACACTGATAATTGTTCAATTTGACTTTAAAAAAGTGTACATAGAAGAAGGTTCTTAATGATATTAGGCTTACAATTTATTTTAAAATGTTCAATCTGACATAACAAACTTGTTTACATATGGGAAGAATATTGACAGCTTTGGGAGGAAAGAATTCTTTCATTATTAATCTTCTAACAGCTAAAATGTGTGCACATAATCAAATGGGATTCAGTAGTCCTTGCGTGATTATTTCTTTTTTAAATATTGAGCTGTCGAAAAATTAAGATACACAAACGATAAATGTAGATAGTCTTTGACCTACACATATTTAATTGTACCATCTTAGAGAGCATAGGTAAATAGTATCAACATTTGTAGAATGGACAATGTTTTCTTTAGAATACACATGCTCACATAACAGTATGCACAGAAGAATAATATTGTTTCTCGGATTAAAAACTGCTTTCTTCAAACAAATACAAAATGACAGCTAAATGTTTACATAGAAGAAGGATACTGACAGTCTAAGACTGAAACTGTTTTCTTTGCTAGTGATGAATTTGACAAGCTAAATAACTACACTGAAGAAGTTGCATGTTGACAGTACTAGACTGTAGACTGTCCTCTCAAGAAATGCTACATCTGACATATAAAAAATGTACACAGAAGGTATACAAGACTAAAGACAAACAGAATATATATTTATTCTAAAACTCACCATTATGTTATTTATAAATATTTCAATTCTTAAAACAATGAACAGAAAACAATGACAATACTGGCAGGACATTTTTGTTTGATCATCATCAAGTTGCTTGTTCCTTCTGGAACTTGGCACCCATGACAGCAATCCTGAACAACTTTCTGTTCTGGGCAAGTTGACCGGCGTCAGCAGCAGCCATTCTCAAATGGTCAATGACATCTTTCACCAATCGTTTTCTAGGTCCTTTTCTCATTTTTCTTCCAGACACCATTCCTCCAAAATTATATTCTCCAGGCAATCATGCCGTTTGGTGTGTCCGTATTTATTTTTCCTTGTTTTTATGTTCTTTAATAACCAATTCTCTTTAATACCAAGCTGTTGCATAACAGAAGCATTTGTTCTTTTCTCTGTACTCTTCTGTAGCATTTTCACTCAAAGATATTAATTATCTTCCCCCCACTTTGTCAACGATCCATGTCTCACAACCATATGCTGCCAAGGGAAAAACACAGACTCTTAAACACTTGGTGTTTGTTTTTATGTCAATTCATCTCCAAGGTTTGTTAACTATTTTAATCTTTCGCAAAGAAATGCTCAGCTTTCTTCTAACTACTTTTATTGCATTCCGTCACTTGCCAGCAATGCCACACGGTACTCAAAGTTGTCGACTTTTCTTTCTACTTTGTGGCCGTTGACGCATATATTAGCCATCAATTCTGTTTTATCAGTTGTAAGTATCTTCATTTTCATTGTATTGAGATACAGGTACTGATCTTCACTGTTTTTATTTTGGAGTGACTATTTTGTTTAGATATGCTCAATCTGACATTAAAAAGTGTAGAAAGTTGTCAATAATCTTAGGTAACCTTAGATAATATACACAGAATGTTCCTCATGCCCTAATATTTAATACCTGAGATATGATAAGATATCTCCTCTACTACACTAAAAGTGGTGTTCCCATACATATTCTCAGAGCTGAGCTAATCTCTTCTACTTATTCTGCGTTCGCTCGCTGTAAATTCAGGCATTAGCCATGACGCCTGGTACAACTCTTCTGACAGATTGTTGCGTGAATGTCTGCTTCTACCATTTGACTGGTGTCCTTCGCCATGCAGGCGAGCCCTTTCCAACTTCAGAGGTACCTGCAGATTAGATTCTTCAAGTGTGATATTTAAAAGAAAACCTGTAGTTTGAACCACTTGCCATGAGTCCTCAAACCCTAGGAACTTTTACCGCCAGTGATAATTAGTGAAGTGCGACTTCCGTATCCAATGTCCTGCCTTTTTCTGCCTGTGGTGAGGTCATTCCATACGCATCTTGTGCTTTCATCAATCATCAAGATGCTTGTCCTTTTCTCTTTGCAGAACATCTGAAATTAACTCTGTCTCTAGCCAGTTCGCCGACAGTAATATTCATGGTTCTTTAATATCTTGTAGCCATCTTCTCTTTGGTCTGTCTCTGCGTCCTGGGACCCTGACATCCAATATTGTTCTCTCCAGGCCATCGTGACGCTTGATGGGACCAAAGTATCTAATTTTTCTGTATAGTATATTACTTACTTACTTAATCCCGTCATGCCTAGTGACACATGGGGCTTCAGAAAGGACTTTCCATGCTCTCCTGTCCGTGCAACCTTCAGCGCAGAGCCCACGTCAGAGATGCGGTGTCCAGTTCCTCTTCCATCATGCGCCTCCATGTTGTCCGTGGTCTGCCTTTCTTTCTCTTTCCCTCTGGTGTCCAAGTGAGGGCTATCCTTGCAGGCATTTCTTGTCTCATTCTCATAACATGTCCGAGCCATTTCCATCTTCTCTTTTGAGTATGTCATTCATTGACTCTTGTCTTGTGTCTTGGAGTAGTTGGTTATTGGATATTTTTACTGGCCAAAAGATTCCCAAGATTCTGCGAAGACAAGAGTGGTGGAAAACTGACATCCTGCTAGTATCTCCTTTGGTCATCCTCCAACACTCCGATCCGTAGAGCAAAACTGGCAAAACAATGCTTTTATAGAGTTTAAGCTTTGTGGTCCTATTGTAGATTTTGGACTTCCATACTGGTTTCATTCTGGCAAAAGCGGTTCTGGCCTTACTCAGACGTGATTTTATATCTTCCTCTGTGCCACCATTTAGTGTCAGTACGCTACCAAGATATGTAAACTGCTCAACCCTTTCCAGTGTTTCATCTTCTAACATTACTGGTTGTTGGATTTCACTGTTTGTCATAATTTTTGTTTTTCCTGTGTTTGTTTTGAGGCCTACTGTCTTTGCCGTGCTGTGAAGTATTGTACTTTTCTCTTGTATATGTTCATATTTGTGTGACACCAGGGCTATATCGTCTGCAAAGTCCAGGTCCTCAAGCATCTCGAAAGGGTCCATCTTATTCCTCTTGGTGCTTGTTGTTTTATGGCATTTTTAGCACCCAGTCAATTGTAATACTAAACAAAAGAGAGGACATTACGCATCCCTGTCTTACACCAGATTTTACTGGGAATGTTTTGTTGGAATTCTTTAGGTTGCAGGAGAAATCTTTAAAGAAGAGGGCTATGATGTTGACAAGCTTCTGCGGTACGCCGTATTGTCTCAGTATCTTCCATATGCTGTCTCTGTGGACGCTGTCGAATGCCTTTTCAAAATCTATGAAGTTGATATATATAGTCCTTTGCCACTCGCTACATTGTTCTAAAATGTTACGCAGGGTAAATATATGTTCATTTGTTCCTCTTCCTTTCCTAAATCCTGCTTGCTCCATTCGTAGACACTTATCTATTGCTTCTTGTATTCGCATTATGATAATTTTGCAGAATATCTTACTTGGGATTGAAAGCAACGTGATTCCTCTCCAGTTATTGCAATCTGTTAGGTCTCCTTTCTTGGGGATTTTCACCACAGTACCCTAGTCCAATCCTTAGGCAATTCTTCTTTCTCCCAGATATCTGCAAACAATGGCTCTAATATGTTTGCAGCTAAGATGGAATCGATCTTGAAAAGCTCTGCTGTCATTTCATCATTTCCCGGTGCTTTGTTGTTTCTCAGGGATCCAATAGCTTTTACTATTTCTTGCTTTTCTGGCAATTTGAGGTTGATATCAATATCCTGTGCGGCCGGTGGGATATCCGGTGGATGTTCAGGATCAGGTCTGTTTAGCACATCTTCAAAGTGGGATGTCCATCTCATATCCTGCTCCTGCTCTGTTGTCAACAGTTGTCCTAGGCTGTTTCTGACTGGCATGTTATGGTTGTGTCTTTTACCTCCGCATAATTGTTTGGTAATCTTGTACAGTGTGTGCAGATCATGTACTTTAGCAGCTTTTTCTGCTATTTCTGCTGTCTTTTCCATAAATTGTCTCTTGTCTGTTCTAGCACTTCTTTTTACCATTTTGTTTAGTTCTGTATATTCTTTTCTTGCCTTATCTTTTTGACGTTCTGATCTAATACTATTGATGAGATTTTTTTTTCTCCTTTCGCTTTTGGATGTATTCTAAGGTCTGGCCACTTATCCACTCTTTATGTTGTCCTTTACTTGTTCCCAGTACACTACTGCTAACTATTTTATATGTGCCTTTGATCGCATTCCATTTTTCTTGGATACTTTCAGTTGGTGTTGTGTCTGACTGCTCTGACAGGATTTGAAATCTGTTCTTTAGTTCCACTATATATTTTGTAGCAATCTCTCTGTCTTTTAATAGGTTAACATTAAAGTATTCTGTTCTTGTCTTGGCTTGTATATATGTTTTCTTGAGTTTGAGCCTGATCATGGCAACGACAAGGTGGTGGTCGCTGCCCACGTCAGCTCCTCTTTTCACCTTTACATCAAGTAATGTCTTTCGCCATTTACTGTTGATCATAAAGTGGTCTATCTGGTTTTCATCTCTTCCATTTGGGGATATCCATGTGTACTTGTGTATGGTCCTGTGTGGAAACAATGTGCCTCCTATGATCAGTCTGTTTTCTAGACAAAAATTGCTCAACATTTCTCCATTTTCATTTGCAGTGCCACATCCCTCTTTCCCCATTATTGCTTCTCTGTGTCTGTTATTGTTTCCAACTTTTGCGTTTAGGTCTCCCATTATGCACAAAACGTCCTGAGCTGGAACCTTGTCCACTATTTCCTGCAACCTTCTATAAAATGTGTTTTGTCCTCTTCTTCGGCTTCGTTAGTGGGTGCATAGCATTGAATGATAGTTAGCTTTCCTTGTTTCCCATTAAATCGGGCTTTCAACAATCTTTCATTAATCGGGTGCCACTCTAAGAGATGTTTATTCAATCCTTTCCTTATTATTAGTGCAACTCCTGCTGAATGATTCCAGTCGTCTCTTCCTGAGTATAAGATGGTTTCCCTGTTCTAGTTGTCGTCTGTCCAAAGCCTGTCCATCTACTTTCGCTGACCCCTAGAATGTAATTTATAGTGTTGCATCTCTTTTACCACCTGTGACCCTGCCATCCAATATTGTTCTCTCCAGGCCATCGTGACGCTTGATGGGACCAAAGTATCTAATTTTTCTGTATAGTATATTGTTATCAGCCAATTGTCTATAACATTCAGCTCTTTCAGGACATCAGTGTTCTCTCTTTTTTTCTGTCCATGTTATTCGTAGAATATTTCTGTAGAATTTCGTTTCGACGGACTGGATTTTCGCTCTTGTTGTTTGTGTAATGGTCCATGATTCAAAATCGTACATAGCCACTGGAAAAATGCTTGTTCTCATTATTTTTAATTTTAATGTTTTGCTGGTGCTTTGCCACATGTTCTTTATTGTGTTTAACTTCCTGATGGCTATTGAAAATCTTCTTGATATCTCTTTGGAGCAGTCACCATTATTGTTAATTATTGAGCCCAGGTATTCGTAGCTCTCTATACATTGGAGTTATTCATGGTTTATTTGGATGATAGGTGAGTCTTTTGCTTTGTCAGTGGACATTATATTTGCTTTTTGTGTCTTCAAATATAGATGTTGGTCTTCACTATGTTTCTTGGTCGTCATGATTAGGTTTTCCAAACCTTCTTTGCTGGTGGAAAATAATACTGTATCGTCTGCGTATCTAAGCTCTGGTATGAATTTGCCGCCTATATTGAAAGGGTCGTAATTCACATAGTTGGCATCGTCTTTTACATTCCTCATAATGTTCTCCACATATATTTTGAATAAGTATGGGGACAGAATACATCCCTGCCTACCCACTTTTGAATCTCGAACCATTCAGCTATTTCACCTCATATTTTAATGGCTGCCTGTTGGTCGTGCTATAGAGATTCTATGAGTTGTATTATGTGTGTTGGAAAATGCATGTACTTCATGATGTTCCACATTTTCTGATGTTGTATATGGTCGAAACGAACTTTGCTGAGAGAGGCAGGAAGTATCGGTCTCAGTTCCATGGAGGAGATTGAGCGAGTTGCTCAGGATAGAGCGGTATGGAGACATTACTTGTAGGCCTTATGTAACGTATAACGGTACGAGAGGAATTATTATTTTTATTGTTATATGGTCGAAGGCCTTGCTATAGTCTATGAAACATGCATGCAGGTCTATGTTGTATTCTCTGCATTTCTCGATAATGAGTCTCATGCTGCAAATATGGTCTCTAGTGCCTCTACCTCTTCTGAAATATGCCTGTGCTTCTTGTATTTCGTCATCTAAATTTTGTTCCATCCTCTTCATGATAATTCTTAGTAGGATTTTGCTGGAATGACTTATAAGGGCAATAGTTCTGTAGTTAGTGCATAGTTTCTGGTTTCCCTTCATTGGAATAGGTATAAAAACTGACCTTTTCTATTTGTTTGGCTAGAAGGAGCTATTCCATATCTTTGTGACAAGTTTAATATACCCGAGCAATGGCCTTCCCGCCTGCTTGAGTCAGTTCCTCTGGTATATCGTCGCACCATAGAGATGTCCCTCTCTTCAGACCTTTGATGGCCAGGCGTACTTCATCCAACATGGGCTCTGGTTCTGTCTCTTCGATTTTTCTTATTACCATACGTGGATTTTTAGATGTGTTTTTATACATGTCTCTGCAGTACTCACGCCAGCTTTATAGTACATCTTTCTTTTCTGTATATCGTATGATAAACACTCTTTAATGAATTTCTTAATGCCGTATATGTGGGCTTGGATCTACGCCAAAGAACATTTACGACTTTTCAACCTTTTCTGACTGGATGAGGTCGTCCTGGTTTAGGAACATTCTCAACCCTTTTAGGACGTCATTCAAAAGATCACTTTTTGGCTGTTTCTTGTGTTCATTACTCTTTAACGATCATTTTTGGCGTATATTTGGGCTTTACGATCATCGTCTATGACAGCCTACACTATGTGTCGTTCCTGTCTATGCGAGGTCGTTCCGGATTAGGAACATTCTCAATCGCTAGGGACACATGGGCTTGTCACACGAACGAACAATTTGAGGCTGTTTATTTAGCCATTATTTGATCTGAACCATGTGGACGTCGTCTTACCAGTGTAGGACGATCGTGTCCGAAAAGTGTCGGCCTTCGCCAATGTTTGGGTTTGTATGACCAGTCAAACCTTTACATTATCGGCATTAAATTTTTTAGCCACGCTGAGGTTGTTTCAGATTAAGAACATTCTCAGCCGTTTCGCGACGTGTGTCGGCACTTGGCAATTTGAAATTTCTACTTTGCATTTTTCCTGGCTCGGAAAGCACTGGACGGGTTGCACACAAATAATATATTGGGTCGTTTCATTAGGCACTATCAATGCAACTTCAATTTTGCTCTCGACATTATCACCCACCACAGTCCTTCTAGTGTGGGCAATTTCGTTAGGCACAAGAACGCACGTTTAGGATTTTCGCTCGATCAACCTTACCCAGTAAAGGTATTTTGCACTTGACCTCCTATACAGAGTTTAATACAATCTTCCCTTATGTCGTCACGACACCTTACATCGTTCTTAAAGATTCTTGCCGAAAGCTCGTAGTTATTGTGCGGCCTTTGACTCCGGAGGGGGAAGGAGCGAGTGAGTATACTCTTATGCACGACTCGTACCTTGCTATATTTTACATTTGAGCTTTGCACTTATGCATCTTTTCCATTAGACATCGGCCAGAGATGTTGCATTCATTTAGGATTTTAGACCTGCATAATGGGACAGTGCTTGCACTATAACCTATACATGTAATACATATACATGCTCCTCCTCAATCTCTACCCACTTAGCCAGACAGGATCCTCTGTCTGTTTCCAGGGTCACTAAGGTTAGGTTGGGCAGGGTCTTGTTCAGTGTCATCTCCTGAACCTGCTGCGACGTTGTTCCAATGAATGCACCCTTGACCCCACATTGTTTTATACATATTCATCATAAAATAAAAGGTATGTTATTTGGGTTAACACTGTAATTTGTTATGGTCACATTTATTAGTCATCTAGTAGGACAAACAACGTTAGTTCAGATTTAAGCCAGAAATGTACAGTTGGAGTCACATATAGCGAACATTCAGCTAAAGATTATAACCTTGATTATATTAAATAAAACTTCTATACCGAGATACAGTCAATTGACGGACACAAATCGAGGTAAGTTACATAGTCTCTCATATACAAGAGATTTTGTTAAATCTTCTTTGATTTTTGAATTTCTGATTTTTAAAATAAATTTTACTTTGGGGAATTATTTTGTTTCGTGTGAGAGAGGAAAACATTAAAACTTGTGTTGTGTCTTACATCGCTCTTAGCTCCCTGTATTTCATGCACGAAGTATATTTATTGATGAACATGTATCGTAGTCGTGAGCAGAACTAATTAAAAAGTATGAATTTCAGCCCTTGACATATCCTATTTTGAAAGTTTATAAAGTTTATGAAAACAGACATTGTATGATTAAAAGAAATTAACACCTGAATGATATAAATCAGCTTTGTAACATTGCTGTATAAATTTAGACTGGTTCAGAATCTGAGTGTGTTAGATTTATTAAATCACCTATTCTCTTAAAAGTTAATCTTTCATAAACATAGTTTATTATATTTTCTTCCTCTCGTACCGTTATACGCTACCAATGGTTTTCTTTCTTTCTTGAACCCTTTACCTCACACTTCAATACTTGCTTTGATATTCTTTGATCATTTCTTCTTTGTGGCCACAGTCTATGAGGACGTTCAAAATATTAGCTCCATCCATTGGCTGGCGGTCTGATATGGTGACTGAGCTAGCCAGCCTATCTGCTTTCTCATTGCCAACGACACCCATGTGCCCTGGAACGAAGATAAGTGTGATTCTGCAAATTGTTGACGCTTGTAGTGATTCAGTCCATTGCCTTTGCACCGAACCAGCCTCCACCTTGCGGATCATACTCAATGAATCACTCAGAATGCACGTATGAGTGTAGTAGTTTTCTAACTCCAGCCAGCGTAATGCATTAGGCACCGCCAGTACCTCCATTGTCATGCTGCTTGTTGTCATACGAAATGTACCACTGGCTTCCTGGACCATTCTGCCACATGAGCTTACAGAGAAGTCGAGCCTTTTCGTGACAAACTACCAATCCATCCGTGTAAATTACAACGTCACCTTCATTGCAGTTTTCATCAATGATATACTTGGCGTCTTCATCTAACGCAAGGGATTCCTCTCTTTGCAACTTTTGTCAAATTTAATGATGGTGGAAAAAGTGTTCCTGCATATTGAAAGCATCGATATACATTCTTTCCCATAATCGATATTTGTGAGCTCGCATACCAGCTGAACAGTGTCTGCAGCACTGCCAACCCACGACTTGTCCCGCTTTAATCGATTTCATCCTCTGGTGCTGAGCAGCTCGTGCAATGGGTGATCCTTTTTAGCACTTATTTTGAAGTACTCACGTTCTTTAGCTATCTTACTCCATGGTCGTGAAATCCAGTGGAAACCTCATCGATACGCAGGGTGTATCCCTTGTGCAACCAAGGATGATACGCATAGCGTCATTCAGTATTCTCTCCAGTCTTTCAACTTGCGTTTTACTAACAGTGACATATTCAATTGTGGAAAGAACCAGCGTCTGATACAGGATGCCAAGCCGTTATCTTGGTTGATTTTACTTAACATGGCACTATCAAAATCTTCTACTTTACTATTGTCTACGATGTCTGTTTCATTCCTGCAACATTTTCTTACCATCCACTCAATGGGCACTCTAAGAAATAACAGAGATAAATTACACAATTATTTTACTTTTGTTTCAACCAAAAACCAGTCGCTTGAGCTATTGTTAGTGCGGACTGCAAACTGTTAACCATCACGCAGACATTTGACAAAGTTTATTATTTTGGGTGGTATTCCACGGGGAGATTCTATATAGGTTAATGAAAGCTTTTTTTGTTGAAATAAATGAAATTTTGGATAAGTGCTTGGTGCTTCTTAATCAGTTCCAACAAGATAAATCTTATGACAATTATTTGATCTAAACTTCCTGGTTTTCTCCCTGAATCCAGCTTATTCTCTTCTCACGGCTGTGTCCATTGGTATTTGGATCAAACTTAATTAACAATAACAAACTTAATTAACAATATAAAAATTAATTAATACCATTAGTTTAAGTTAGCAATACGAGTTTTATAGTACATATTTATATGTGTCTTTGTATACATGCGTGTATATGAGAGTGTGCGTATGTGTGTCAGTTCCAGTTTTTCTGTTTGCATAATTTCATGTTATAATTTCTTCTTGCAGATTGATCATGTCTGGACAATTACATCTGACCATGTCTGGACAAGTACATCTGACCATGTACAAGTACATCTGATGGTTACATTGTTACTCATGTTGTCCAGAAACTTGTACATAACAGAGAGTTTTTCAGAACTGCTGTCATATGAGTCAATTTCCGGTTAGGACAAGCTACTTGATGATGATGATGATGATAATTTCAAGTTATAATTTCTACTTGCAGATTGACTATGTCTGGACAAGTACATCTGATGGTTACATTCTTATTGATGTTGTCTGGGTCTTACATTGACTGTAAAAATGTCTTCTTGCCAGTAATGGCTACAAGTCATGCCAGAAGGCATGCTTATGTCGCACATGAGTTAGCAAAGATGGGACACAATGTCTGGCTTGCTGTTCCTTCTGCTCTAGATAGAAGAAAAGCTGAAAGTTATCCAGGAGTGACCACTTTTAGATATAACGACTTCTGGGCGTATTCAGAAGACACAGGTATCTCCGATTTAAAGGAAACCGTTAGACAAGCTGTGTCCTCCAATACCTCCAAACTATAGGTTTGTTAGACAGATAGATGGACAGACTGTGGGTTTGTTAGACAGATAGATGGACAGACTATATGTTTGTTAGACAGATAGATGGACAGACTATATGTTTGTTAGACAGATAGATGGACAGACTAGAGGTTTATTAGACAGATAGATGGACAGACTGTAGGTTTGTTAGACAGATAGATGGGCAGACTTTAGGTTTGTTAGACAGATAGATGAACAGACTATATGTTTGTTAGACAGATAACTGGACAGACTATAGGTTTGTTAGACAGATAATGACAGACTATAGGTTTGTTAGACAGATAGATGGGCAGACTATATGTTTGTTAGACAGATAGATGGACAGATTCTAAAATATTTGCAGTATAGAATTACATATTTTGGTGAGAAATATTAAAATGTACTCAACAAAATCTGGAAAATCAAAGATTGTATTAAATGTTAAATTCTTCTTCTTCTTCTTTTGTCGTCACACTGCTACCGGGTTGTTGCCCAGTGTCGTGGTTTTCTGTTTTTGTCTTGCGCTGTTCTGGTGGCTTGTGTGATTGTTATTTTTGCTCTTTCACAGGATTCTGCTACGCCATCTAACCATCTTTTCCGTGCTCTTCCTCTTGCCTTCTTTCCCGATGTTCTGTTGTAGAAGACTCTGTGTACTGTGGAGTTTGGATGCATTCTTATTAAGTGGCCAAACCACTTCATTCTTTGTTTCTCTATGTAATTCAAACATGGTTTCGTGCCAACTTTCTTTCTTATGCTGATGTTGGTGATTCTGTCTTTTCTTGTGTTGTTGGTAACTTTTCGCAGGCAACGCATTTCACATGTAGTTATTTTTGTGACTGCGCTTTGCTCAATGTCCATGTTTGGCTCTGGTAACACAAAGTAGGTATAAAAATGCTGTTGATCATCTGTTGCTTAGCTGCCTGTGACATTTGTGGGTGCCTTAACAATGGGGCTAGCTGGTAGGTTACAGCATTTGCTTTTTGCACTCTAGCCTCTATCTCTCTATCTGGTCTTCCGTCTTCTGTGAATATGCTTCCTAAGTATTTGAATTCTTTCACTTGGTTTATTTTAGTGCATTGACATGGATGTCTAGATTCTTATGTTTTCTTCCCATATTCATTATTTCTGTTTTAGTGTTGTTGATTTTCATGTCATGATTTATACAGTTTTGGTTCAAGGTGTCAATATGATGTTGTAGATCTTGTTCATTTTGATGTATCAGGCACTGACCATCTGTAAAAAGCAGTTCATTTATTTCATCATTACCTGAATTTGACTCTTGAGTTATTTTATCCATATATGTAATAAAGAGTAGTGGTGAGAGGACACAACCTTGTCTAACACCTGATGTAATGGAGAACCAGTCGGTCATTCCTTCTGTTGTTCTTACTGTACTCTGGCTATCTTGATATAACTGGACGCTATATTCATCAAGGATCTTCCATAGTTTGCACCTGTTTACTCTATCAAATGTCTTTTCTTGGTCTATAAATATAAATGTTTACTGTGATTGTATTCAATTGTTTGTTCGCAGATCTGTCTTATTGTAGAGGTCAATTGTTTGTTCACAGATCTATCTTATTGTAGAGGTTAATTGTTTGTTCACAGATCTGTCTTAGTGTAAGGGGCAATTGTTTGTTCACAGATCTGTCTTAGTGTAGAGGTCAATTGTTTGTTCGCAGATCTGTCTTAGTGTAGAGGTCAATTGTTTGTTCGCAGATCTGTCTTAGTGTAGAGGTCAATTGTTTGTTCGTAGATCTGTCTTAGTGTAGAGGTCAATTGTTTGTTCGCAGATCTGTTTTATAGTAGAGGTCAATTTTTTGTTCACAGATATGTCTTAGTGTAGTGGTCAATTGTTTGTTCGCAGATCTGTCTTAGTGTAGAGGTCAATTGTTTGTTCACAGATCTGTCTTAGTGTAGAGGTCAATTGTTTGTTCACAGATCTGTCTTAGTGTAGAGGTCAATTGTTTGTTCGTCTAGAGATCTAATCTTTAGTGTAGAGGTCAATTGTTTGTTCCAGATCTGTTTTATGTAGAGGCAATTTTTGTTCACAGATTGTCTTAGTGTAGGGTCAATTGTTTGTTCGCAGATCTGTCTTAGTGTAGAGGTCAATTGTTTGTTCACAGATCTGTCTTAGTGTAGAGGTCAATTGTTTGTTCACAGATCTGTCTTAGTGTAGAGGTCAATTGTTTGTTCAGATCTGTCTAGTGTATCAATGTTTGCGTTCTTAGTGTAGAGGGGCAATTGTTTGTTCAAAGATCTGTCTTAGTGTAGAGGTCAATTGTTTGTTCGAGATTGTCTAGTGTGAGGTCAATTGTTTGTTCCAGATCTGTCTTAGTGTAGAGGTCAATTGTTTGTTCGTAGATCTGTCAGTGTAGAGTCAATTGTTTGTTGAGATCTGTTTAGTGTAGAGGTTGTTTCAATTGTTTGTTCAATGTTTCAGATCTGTCTTAGTGTAGAGGTCAATTGTTTGTTCGCAGATCTGTCTTAGTGTAGAGGTCAATTGTTTGTTCACAGATCTATCTTATTGTAGAGTTAATTGTTTGCTTAGATCGTCTTAGTGTAAGGCAATTGTTTGTTCACAGATCTGTCTTAGTGTAGAGGTCAATTGTTTGTTCGCAGATCTGTCTTAGTGTAGAGGTCAATTGTTTGTTCGCAGATCTGTCTTAGTGTAGAGCAATTGTTTGTCTGTAGATCTGTCTTAGTGTAGAGGTCAATTGTTGTTCGCAGATCTGTTTATGTAGAGTCAATTTTGTTCACAGATATGTCTTAGTGTAGTGGTCAATTGTTTGTTCGCAGATCTGTCTTAGTGTAGAGGTCAATTGTTTGTTCACAGATCTGTCTTAGTGTAGAGGTCAATTGTTTGTTCACAGATCTGTCTTAGTGTAGAGGTCAATTGTTTGTTCACAGATCTGTCTTAGTGTAGAGGTCAATTGTTTGTTCGTAGATCTGTCTTAGTGTAGAGGTCAATTGTTTGTTCGCAGATCTGTCTTTAAGGGGTGTAAGAGAGTGTCAATTGTTTGTTCGCAGATCTGTCTTAGTGTAGAGAGTCCAGATCTGTTTGTGTGGGGCAGATCTGTCTTAGTGTAGAGGTCAATTGTTTGTTCGCAGATCTGTCTTAGTGTAGAGGTCAATTGTTTGTTCACAGATCTGTCTTAGTGTAGAGGTCAATTGTTTGTTCACAGATCTGTCTTAGTGTAGAGGTCAATTGTTTGTTCGCAGATCTGTCTTAGTGTAGAGGTCAATTGTTTGTTCGCAGATCTGTCTTAGTGTAGAGGTCAATTGTTTGTTCGTAGATCTGTCTTAGTGTAGAGGTCAATTGTTTGTTCGCTCATAGATCTTGTTCTTCTAGTGTAGAGGTCAATTGTTTGTTCGCAGATCTGTCTTAGTGTGGGCATTGTTCAGACTGTCTTTGAGAGGCATTGTTTGTTCAGATCTGTCTTAGTGTAGAGGTCAATTGTTTGTTCCAGATCTGTCTTAGTGTAGAGGTCAATTGTTTGTTCGCAGATCTGTCTTAGTGTAGAGGTCAATTGTTTGTTCAGATCTGTCTAGAGTCAATGGTCAGATCTGTCTAGTGTAGAGGTCAATTGTTTGTTCAGATCTGCTTAGTGTAGAGTCATTGTGTCTCAGATTTTAGTGTAGAGGTCAATTGTTTGTTCACAGATCTGTCTTAGTGTAGAGGTCAATTGTTTGTTCACAGATCTGTCTTAGTGTAGAGGTCAATTGTTTGTTCACAGATCTGTCTTAGTGTGGAGGTCAATTGTTTGTTCACAGATCTGTCTAGTGTAGAGCTGTGTTTGTAGATCTGTCTAGGTGAGGTTTCAGGGAGTACTATTATACAGTTTCTTTCTATCTCGAATCCTGTATGCCTCACAGCGTCAGGTCAAGAGATTTCTAAAACATGCCCTAGTATGCGCTTCGTAAATAGTCTCTTTCGTCGCCTCTGTTATCTCTAAGGTCCATCTTTGCGTGGCTGGCCTTCTACTTTGTGCCCATTGTATCGGAGCAGCATTGCTCTTTGAGGTGCACTGTCTGCTGGTTATCTTCTTACGTGGCAGAACCATTTAATTTGTTGTTTCTTTATGGAGTCTAGTATTGATGTTGTACCCACTTTTTCCTGATGTCTTTATTTCTAAATCGGTCTCTTCTTGTTACACCCAGCATTCTGTGTAGACACTTCTTCTCTGTTGTGACTAGTTTTCTTCTTGTTACACCCAGCATTCTGTGTAGACACTTCATCTCTGTCGTGACTAGTTTTCTTCTTGTTACACCCAGCATTCTGTGTAGACATTCTTTCTCTGTTGTGACTAGTTTTCTTCTTGTTACACCCAGCATTCTGTGTAGACACTTCTTCTCTGTTGTGACTAGTTTTCTTCTTGTTACACCCAGCATCTCAGACATTCACTCTGTGTGACTAGTTTTCTTCTTGTTACACCCAGCATTCTGTAGAACTTTCTCGTTGTGACTAGTTTTCTTTGTTACACCCAGCATTCTGTCGTAGACACTTCATCTCTGTCGTGACTAGTTTTCTTCTATCATTTGTTGTCAGTGACCAGGTTTGACACTGGTAACATAATGTGGGAAGAAAGATTGTGTTGAACATTGTTCTTTTTGTGTTCATGGTGACGTGTTTGCATCTTAAAATTGGCGCCATTTGTCCTATCAATTATACAGTAGTAATAGCTAAAAATAACCACAACATCATACACAAGTTGGAGACATTCCAAAATAAATGTTTTAAAGAGAGTCCTGCACTATTTCTGATTAAGTGTGATACCAAATAGCAGATTTATAAAACTACCAAAATTGTGAATCATTGACATCCATTATTAATACACAAGACGGGCGATGGACTGTACAAATATATATATCCCAGTAGAGGCACTGACTAGCTATGACAACTCTTCGACATACAGGGTGTGGGCATATATGTCTTATCATAGCAGAGACATTGTCTAGTAAAGCTCATCGATGGAGAGGATATAAACAATTATGTTATATTTCAGTAGAGGCAATGGATAGGACAATTCTTTGATAGACAGGTATGGACAGAGAAGACCCAGACGTCCATAGGAAACATGTAAAAGAGCTGTGAAAAAAAAAAGTTTGTGACCTGACATGGGGAGCAGATGGTAGAATGTACCAGAACGGTAACAACGGAAATCTCTAGTAGAAGACAATTTGCGTCAAACGTGACAACAAACAACATATATATTAACACATATAAACGTGACAACGAAGAAGATATAGATATTAACACATATAAACGTGACAACGAAAAAGATGTAGATATTAACACATATAAACGTGACAACTAAGAAGATGTAGATATTAACACATATAAACGTGACAACGAAGAAGATGTAGATATTAACACATATAAACGTGACAACGAAGAAGATGTAGATATTAACACATATAAACGTGACAACTAAGAAGATGTAGATATTAACACATATAAACGTGACAACTAAGAAGATGTAGATATTAACACATATAAACGTGACAACGAAGAAGATGTAGATATTAACACATATAAACGGGACCGCGAAGAGAATATATATATATATATTAACACATATAAAAGCGACAACTAAGAAAAGATATAGCTATTAACACATATAAACGTGACAACTACGAGAATATATAGCTATTAACACATATAAACGTGACAACTACGAGAATATATAGATATTAACACATATAAATGTGACATCTAAAAGAAGATTTAGATATTAACACATAAAAACGTGATAACTACGAGAATATATAGATATTAACACATATAAACGTGACATCTAAAAGAATATGTAGATATTAACACATATAAATGTGACAACTACGAGAATATATAGATATTAACACATATAAATGTGACAACTACGAGAATATATAGATATTAACAGATATAAACGTGACATCTAAAATAATATGTAGATATTAACACATATAAAACAATAGAAAATAATGAACAAATTTTATAGATGCATATTTGGAGATTGTTACATGCAACTTTACATTAATTGTCAGAATATTAGTGAACATATCCGCTTTTGCGGCTGACAATATTTTTAAGATATGTGAACACAGTGGTATTTAGAAGAATTGTATTTTCTAGTTTGAGTGCTACTGGGGTGGCCATGTTCATAAGAGACTCATAAACTAAAACAATATTTTAACAAAATTCTTTCATAAATTAAAACAATATTTTAACAAAATTCTTTCATAAATTAAAACAATATTTTAACAAAATTCTTTCATAAATTAAAACAATATTTTAGCTATTTTACATAGATCCAATACTGACATTGTCCATGCGAGTCATGGACAATAGACAAACAGATCGAAAAATCTATACAGGCCACAGAGATGTGGCTTTACAGAAGAATGATGAGAATTCCATGGGCAGCTAAAATGACTAATGTGGAGGTGTTGAATAAGATCAAGAGACAGAGTAGGCTAAGATTATCATCAATTTAAGAAAAAGGCAGGCATCGTTTTTCGGGTATGTGATGAGGAGGGTAGGTTTAAAACACATTGTGACAACCGGGGAAATCGAGGAAAAACAAGACAGAGGAAGACAGAGAGAAAAAATTTATGGTAGTCTGACTTCATAGCACGGAAAAGCGCCAAAATCTGAGATGATAGCTAATACCGGAGACAGAGATTTGTGGAGATCAACGATTTCCTACGCCAGCCGGCACGGCACCTGATGATGATGATTTTAGCTATATTTCTTACATAAACTAAAACAATATTTTAGCTAACATTTCTACATAAACTAAAACAATATTTTAGCTAACATTTCTTCATAAACTAAAACAATATTTTAACTAAATTTCTTCATAAACTAAAACAATATTTTAGCTAACATTTCTTCATAAACTAAAACAATATTTTAGCTAACATTTCTTCATAAACTAAAACAATATTTTAACTAACATTTCTTCATAAACTAAAACAATATTTAAAACTAAAAATAACTCACTATTTCTCCCATCTATAATTTTTGCTAAGACATTTCTCCCTAAACTAAAACAATATTTTGACTAACATTTTTCTAATCACAACATATATGTAGGCTAAACATGTTACTTCATTACTCACCAACTATATATGTACGTGTATCTCATGAGACATGTGTAGTTCTGTACATCACAACTATATATGTACGTGCCTTTCATGAGACATGTTGAAAGTTCATGAATCACCAACATATATTACGTGACTCATGAAACATGCTCATTTCATATTTCATCACCAACTATAATGTACGTGCCTCTCATGAGACATGCTGATAGTTTCTGTACATCACCAACTATATATGTACGTGTATCTCATGAGACATGATGTTAGTTTCTGTACATCACCAACTATATATGTACGTGCCTCTCATGAGACATGCTTGAAAGTCTGTATACATCACCAACTATATATGTAGTGATCTTATGAAACATGCTATAGTTCATGTACATCACCAACTATATTGTACGTGCCTTTCATGAGACATGTTGAAAGTTTATGTACATCACCAACTATATATGTACTGATCTCATGAAACATGCTCATATTCATGTACATCGCCAACTATATATGTACGTGCCTTTCACGAGACATGCTGATAGTTTATGTACATCACCAACTATATATGTACGTGCCTTCCATGAGACATGCTGATAGTTCCTGTACATCGCCAACTATATATGCACGTGCCTCTCATGAAACATGCTTATTTTAATGCAAAGTTGATACAGTTTAAAAATGAATGAGATATCATTATGAAACAGAAAGTCGTCGAGACACCTCAGCAAGTCTGCACTACGTAGCAACAGCTCGTTCGTTGAAATCGCTAGGAAATATATTCCAGTATATCATCACCATGAAAAATAATGGAGAATACGGTGATAGACTCGTATTTGAACCCAGACTACACATCTAAGAGGTTAAGGTACTAACAACTATGCTATCTCAATTACATTTCTATAAGTGTGTCCGTGCAATTTTCGTAACAGAACATAGTATAACATTATTTATAACATACTAGCAGTTTACCCGTTCTTCGCATGGGGAATTTAGTTTAAATTTATTTGTAAAGCTCCCTTAAAGAAACATGCCAGTTCCTTCCAAATTGGCTTCTTCCCCATTAAAAACAATACGTTTTTTCTCCATGCATCGGCCAGTAAAACCTGATGAACAGAATTCTCGTTCCTGTGAAAGTTGACAAATAACAATTTAAAGTGTCCATCATTTCGATGGCCAGTAAATCCTGATACAATTGAATTCCCGTGAAAGTTGAAAGAAAAAAAAACAATTGGCAAATTAAATTTATTCAGATTATTAACTTACCGAAGTGTTTTAAAAAAGTTAGCCGTAAGCGAGTCGAGCGCATGTCTACTGCTTTATCAACTACCCTAGAGAAAGTTTGAAACACATGTGTTTAAAATATGTTGTTAAGTTTGAAACACATGTGTTTAAATTACGTTGTTAAGTTTGAAACACATGTGTTTAAAATACGTTGTTATAATAATAGTGCCGTTATTATAGCCTTACATAACAAAGTACTGCAAACGTGCAAACCTGCCTTCCATCATGGGCTTGCTCAGCAGTGGACCAATAAGATGGTTGGGGCATGTGAGAAGAATGGAAACTTATCGCATACCAAAACAAATGTTGTTCTGTCAACTTTCGGAGGGGAAGAGGCACCAGGGCAGACCACTGCTCAGATATAAAGATGTCTGCAAAGCCTCAATGAAAAACTTTTCTATAGGTCCCAGCACATGGGAAATATTAGCTGATGACAGAGTTGTTTGGAAAGCCAAATTACGAAAGGGCGCAGAGTGTTTTGAGAAGAGACTTATGTATGAGCTGACCGACAAGAGAGAAAAGCGAAAACTCAGAAGTTGTCACAGTAAAACACTTGCCAATTGACCGTCCGTAAAGACGAAAAAGGCCATATATATATATATATATATATCACTACAGGACTTGAGCGGAAAGTAATAATCTTTGTCAATAAATATGTTAGTATTTGTGTGAAACAAAAATCCAGTCCTTCGAAACTAAATGCTACAGAAAAATCCTACGAATACCATGGACAGAAAAAGAAAGAACACTGATGTCCTGAAAGAACTAAATGTTAAAGAGAATTGGCTGATAAAGAACAAACTATACAGAAAAATTGAATACTTTGGTCACATTAAGCGTCACGATGGCCTGGAAAGAACAATATTAGAGGGTAGGGTCCCAGGACGCAGAGGCAAACCAAGAAGAAGATGGCTACAGGATATTAAAGAAACCATTAATAGGACCATCGACGAAGTGGGTGAATTAGCTAGAGACAGAGTGAATTTCAAATGCTCTGCAAAGAGAGCAACGTCCTATAAAGGATACGCACCTTGATAATGATGATTCATGTGACGTGCGAAATACGTCACCGGACTATAACAACATGATCGTTTTGCGCATCACGTGACCGCTAACGTCGTGAAAAACATGGCTATTCAATTTCGGCGATTTGTACTCAGAAAGACTATGTACGTAAAGTTGGGAATATGGTTATAGAAAGGAAGAAATAGTTCAGTTTTATAATTTGTTTTCTCTTCGTATTCATGAAAGACACCTTCTTGCCAAATTTCTATCTGGATGTCCAGATATCTCCAAACAATTGGGACAGACAAACAATTCCATTGGTCTTTCTTATACATATAAGATTTCTATAACTATTATTCAATAAGTTAGAACAACACATTCTTCTTCTTCTTTTGTCGTCACACTGCTACCGGGTTGTTGCCCAGTGTCGTGGTTTTCTGTTTTTGTCTTGCGCTGTTCTGGTGGCTTGTGTGATTGTTATCTTTGCTCTTTCACAGGATTCTGCTACGCCATCTAACCATCTTTTCCGTGGTCTTCCTCTTGCCTTCTTTCCCGATGTTCTGTTGTAGAAGACTCTGTATACTGTGGAGTTTGGATGCATTCTTATTAAGTGGCCAAACCACTTCATTCTTTGTTTATCTATATAATTCAAGCACGGTTTTTGTGCCAACTTTCTTTCTTATGCTGATGTTGGTGATTCTGTCTTTTCTTGTGTTGTTGGTAACTTTTCTCAGGCAACGCATTTCACATGTAGTTATTTTTGTGACTGCGCTTTGCTCAATGTCCATGTTTGGCTCTGGTAACACAAAGTAGGTATAAAAATGCTGTTGATCATTTGTTTCTTAGCTGCTTGTGAAATTTTTGGGTGCCTTAACAATGGGGCTAGCTGGTAGGTTACAGCATTTGCTTTTTGTACTCTAGCCTCTATCACTCTATCTAGTTTTCCGTCTTCTGTGAATATGCTTCCTAAGTATTTGAATTCTTTCACTTGGTTTATTTTAGTGCCATTGACATGGATGTCTAGATTATTATGTTTTCTTCCCATATTCATTATTTCTGTTTTAGTGTTGTTGATTTTCATGTCATGTTTCACACAATTATTGTTCAAAGTGTCAATATGATGTTGTAGATCTTGTTCATTTTGATGTATCAGGCACTGATCATCTGCAAAAGCAGTTCATTTATTTCATCATTATCTGAATTCGACTCTTGAGTTATTTTATCCATATATGCGATAAAGAGTTGTGGTGAAAGGAAACAACACATTGACTAACTATTATTTCTCTAGTCATCAGTTGAGACCGTGTCGAACTGAGAGTCGTACGTTTGGACACATATCTCACGCATGCTATAATAATTGAATCTAGGGTCATGCGCTTGCCACGAGAGTTCACTAACTGCTTCTGTGACTCTCTAACTCAGTCTCTCTCTCTTTCTTTCTCTCTCTCTCTCTGGTTCTCTCTCTCTGTCTTTCTCCGTTTATTTTGTTTTGTATTAGCCCTGAAAGCATTACTAATTAATAAAATATAATACGTTACATAATTTAATGCACCAACAACAGCAGGAAACATGTCCTCCCTTCGAAAAGCAAAACGACATATTCATCATTAAAAAAAGGAAATATGTAATTGTAGATGTCATTACCATTAGTTAAGGTTACATTCACTAGTTGTCATCTAGTGGGACAAAGAATGTTAGTGCCGATTTAAGGCAGTAAAATTTAGTTGAAATCACAAATAGAAACATCAAGCTGAAGAATATAACTTTAAATAGAACTTCTCTACTGAGATTCAGTCAAGTGACGGGCACAAACTGAGGTAAGTTAGCATAGTCTCTCATTTACACGAGATTTTGTTAACACTTTTTTGGTTTTTCTATTTCTAAGTTATTTATGATTTTTACTTTAGGAACGTATTTATTTAATGAGTTCTCACATGACGAATACATTAAAACTTTTTTTTTGAAAATGATTTACGAGCTTCATATATCACTTGTAATTCCTAGTAGTTCATGCACGAAGTGTATTTAGTTATGAACATGTTCTGTGGTCTTCAACAGAATTAATTAAAAAGTATGAACTTTAGCTCTTGACGTATCCTACTTTGAAAGTTTCTAAAGTTTGTGAAGGCAGATAATGCATGATTTTTCAAAAACCCCGAATGATATAGGTTAGATTGGTAACCTTGTAGTGTAAATTAGGACTGATCCAGAATCTGAGTATGGTAGATTGATTACATCATTCATTATCTGACATATTGTATTCTTATCGTACTGTTATATGTTACATAGGACTTAATTTCTGCGTGCAGTTCTATCCTGATTGGTATTGGTTATTGGTTACTAAACTGACGTCATTGCACTCCGGGCAGACCCATAGGTGATCAGTCTCCCCAACAGATATCGAAGAGTATGCATACTGATGGTTCCTGTGGCTCGCTGATTAAACACACCTCTCTGCCTCTCAGGCATCCAGTTCGACTTGAACAACGGGTAACTCCAAACTGCTTAAATCGCTTGATCGATTCAACATCGATTTTAGTGTCCTCATCCAATAGAGAGTCGCGAAGAGACCGAAGAATATCCCACTTATCCATCTTTAACTCCCCAACAATCGATGCTGTTGATGCAAGCATGTCCGCTCTCTCATTACCGTAAACACCCGCATGCCCAGGACAGTATATCCACGTAAGCCGCTGGATGTTAGAAACTTCTATAGACGATATCCACTCTATCCTGGAAAAATCGTTTAATCTCTTCTTTGGAATTTAGTTCCATATTTATGTCCTCTTTCAGTAAAGTTCGTTTCAAGGTTTTTCTAAAGGCGTCAATTCTATTTTGAAACATGCGCCTACCACTTCAGTGCTTGCTTTGTGATTTATTAATCATTTCTTCTCAGATTATGCTCAACATATCTTTATCTTCTCTTTCTTATAACATTTGTTACTAGTGGTTGATCAGACATTTCTCTGATTTCATTACTTCTTCTGAATTCGTCTCATTTTATATTAATTATATTGGGGCAAACATATATGTTCAAATGCATTCATCTTATATTCTATATTTTTAGTAATTTTCAACTTTAAAGGACATATGTTAGATTGATAATTTCAACTTTAAGGACATATGTTAGATTGATACCACACTCGCAGTGAAAATTCGTAATTTAATTTGTAAAACTATATATCGTGACTTTAAAAAGTTGAAAAGTTGTTCCAGAATATGTAACAGTACTAGTTGATGAGCAAAGATCGTAATTAATGGACAGAAAAAAACAAATAAGAAGTTTTAGAAAATCTAGTAACGAAGAAAGAATAAAACAAATAGAATATTTCAGGCATATAAATAGACATGACACATTAATCAAAATCGTGTTAGAGTGGCAAGTTGAAGGATGAGTAACAAGAGGAAGACCGCAACACAAGTGGGAGGGAAACATCAAGAGATGGACAAGATTACAGACAAGAGACAGTGGCTGTTGGAGGTTCATTTCAGTATGGAGAGACAGTATCTGATGATAATTAAAATGTGATGCTTACAGTCAACGTTATTACACAAATAGTTTTGCTAACCTTCCTTGTAGTCAAAATTGCTTCCCAAATAGTTTTGATATTCTCTGTGCACTCAAAAGTGGTACCCAAATTGATGAACTGCTCTGTTATTTTATCATTTTGAATTTCAGGATGATATCTGCAATCCTTGTAATAGGTGTCTTTATTATATTTGTCTTTCCATAGCTTATCTGCAGTCCAACTGACGCTATGTATGATCAGTCTTCTATACATCCAACTCAGGATATCTCTGGATAGATTGCTTGTTTTTACTGAACAAGACAATATCATCTGCAAATTATAAGCCTTCCAGCTGAGTAGTTTCTACAAACTCACTGCCTGTATCATCCCTGCAACATTTTCTCATCATAATGACCACTCTAAATAACTAATAAAAATGCAAATTAACTTTACTCTTGTTTCAACTACAAACCGGTCTCTTCGGCCATCGTCAGTGCGGACTACAAACTGTGAACCATCATGCAGACTTTTGATAATGTTTATTATTTTGGCATGTATTGCATATTATCCCACAATATTCAACGAATAGATTCTAAGTAGACTACTGTAAGGCTTTTATGAAATTCATGAACTTTAGGACAAGTGGTTGGTGCTTCTAAAAAAGCTCCAACAAGATACATATTAGGGTAATTATTTGGTCTAAACATCTTTTCCCTGGTCTAAAGCCAGATTGTTTTCTTCTCACGCTTGTGTCCATTGTTATTGGCATCAAAATTAATTTAAAATATTAGTTTAAGTTAGCAATATGAGTTTTATAGTACATGTTTATGTGTGTGCTTGTATACATGCGTGTCTGTGTGTGTGTGTGCGAGTGCCAGTTTTTCTGTTTTTATAATTTCACCTTATAATTTCTTCTTGCAGATTGATCATGTCTGGACTAGTACATCTGAAGGTTACACTGTTACTGATGTTGTCTGGGTCTTACATTGACTGTAAAAATGTTGTCTTCTTGCCAGTAATGGCTTCAAGTCATGCAAGAATTCATGCTTTTGTTGCACAAGAGTTAGCAAAAATGGGACATAATGTCTGGCTTGCTCTTCCTTCTGCTCTAGACAGAAGAAAAGCTGAGAGTTATCCAGGAGTGACCACTTTTAGATATAACGACTTCTGGGAGTATTCAGAAGACATGGGTATCTCCCAGCTAGAGGACACCGTTAGACAAGCTGTAATTTCTAATACTGAGCCAAACTGGGACTGGATATGGGATTATGAAGACATTGTATCTGAAGTTTATCTTCAAGCAATGATCGAGGGCAAGTTCACCGAGTACATCAGAAATGTGAAACCTGATCTCATTGTTCTAGATTGGTTTCCAACGGTTGACGAGAGACTGTTGATAGCATACAAACTAAAAGTGCCATTTGCCGTTCTTAGTGCTCTACAGGACCACGTCACAGGAAGAATACCCTTTAACCCAGTTGCTGAAGCGTACAACTCTCCTTATTTCCGCACACAAGCTAGTTTGTATGAGCAAGTTGTCACAGTGATTCAACTAATGTCTCCTCTGTTTAAGCATATTTTTAATGACAGAGGTTACACCAAAATACTTTTCCCATCAGAGCCTGATCTCCCACCGTCAAATGAACTCATGAGTCTAGCCGAAGTCTTTATTATGGAGTCGGATCCTATCTTTGACTATCCACGTCCTGAACTACCCAATGTGAAACTTGTCGGTGGATTGTCTGTCGGTCCAGCAAAGGAATTGCAGGAACCGTTTAAATCGTTTGTGGAAAAGTCTGAAAAAGCTGGAGTAGGTGTCGCTGTTTTGTCATTTGGTAGTCTATTTATGAATCTTCCAAAACAATTAGAAGAAAAGCTGCTGTCAGTATTTAGTAGACTTAAACTCAATACAATTTGGAGAGCTAATCTGACATCTCCTGACCCCAACAAGATACTTACATCTACCTGGTTACCTGTGAACGATCTTCTTGGCAACAAAAACGTGAAAGTTTTCATGACACACTCAGGCCTGCACAGTCTTTATGAATCTCTGTATCATGCAGTGCCAGTTGTCTGTTTACCAATATTCTTTGACCAACAGCCTAACGCTGAACGAATGGAAGCGAAGGGATATGGACGTAATCTTGATTTACTGAAGGTATCAGCTGATGAACTACTGAAAGTAATAGAAGACGTTGCTTCCAACAACAAAATAAAGTCAACCATTAGCACAGCTTCAGAAATTTACCGAGAGTTGTACAAAAATCCCAGACAAGAAGCCGCATTCTGGCTTGATCATGTGATGCGTTATGGCGGGTCTTACATGCGCTACATTGGACAGAAGATACCAATGTATCTATTTATTATGGACTATGTGCTAGTCTTCCTGGCTGGTGTAGTATTTGCTCTAGTACTTTTCTTGGTTGTCTTTATTCTTAAGCGAGCTCTGAGCTTGTGTTTAAGAAGAGACAAACATTTCAAGAAAGATTAGTTTGTTTTTATATAATCTTCCATCTTGATTTTGTTGAGTTTATATAAATTTAGGAAGAGAAATGTGAATAAATACTTTCAATAACGTATTGTGATCTGTGTGGTTTGTTCACTGCCTGAATTTCAGTACATTGCACCCTTAATACGTCCTTACAGTGTGTAGGACAGGCACATTCGAATTTCTACCAAAGTGTATGCACATATTATCCAACTGGACACACATTTATACAGACGGATAACCGTTAGATTCTGCATACAGAAAACCCCACTTTAAATTACCACATCTGGTGTTATACTGTAGCATGGTAAAATATATGCTTTCTTTTAAGTAAACAGTGACCGTACCGTATAGGGTACGCGTGACCGTATATTTAGCTTGACAAAAATCATCGAAAAAGTATGACAGTGTAATGTGGATCTATACCTATGCTTTATTGACATCATCATCATCATTAAATAGCTTGTCCTGAGCAGAACTTGTGCCACCCCAACAGTCCTCCGGAACCTTTCTGTCTCAGAGGCCAGATGTCCCGTCTCTGCAGCCGTCATGTTCAGACCATCAGTTGCATCCTGAATCCAACTTCTCCGTGGTCTTCCTCTTCTTCTGCTCTTTGCCGGTATGCTTCCTTCCATGATGTTCTTCTCCAGCCCTTCATTTCTTTTTATATGTCCAAAATATCTCAATTTCCTCATTCTTATTTGTAGCATCAGACAGTTTTCTGATTTTGAGTTCTTTCTGGATAGATCTATTTGTTCTCTCTCTGTCCAAGATATGCGAGGACTCTTCTATAACACTTGTATTCGAAAGCACATATATGCTTTTCCCCTGCTTTATTAAATGTCCATGCTCCACACCCATTCCTTGCCACAGGAAATATTGACTTTATAAGCTTTATAGACTACGCAAAGCATTTGCTTATGTAGAATAGCGTTGCCCAAAGTGGTGCACGCGGACGTCATGGAGCCAGTGCTATACGTCCATGTCGCCCTATTTGACTCGTGACTCTATTTAATATTTCATACAAAAGTAATTTTAACTAACATTGTGTTTCAGGTCGGTTTTTTTCGTAAGCCCAATATATTTTGTAAATATTAAAAATAATAATTATTATTATGATACTACAAAATAATAATAATAATAATAATTCCTCTCGTACCGTTATAATAATAGCCGTCCATCGCAAGCGATGATGACAACAATCTCAGACGTGTGCTGTTGCACCTCTCTGGTGTGTGCGGAGGTGACTGTAGAGTCCAATCCTAGAACAGAATCCCCGACCACAGGTGGGGCATACATGATCAAGGTTAGACATGTGCGTGTTGTGTGCTCTGTCTTTTCGCGCTGCTCGTATTCTCTGTGACTCAACAATACGATGATTCTCAGCTATTCGGGTTCCTCTTTGTTGTTACAGCGTCACATTTGGCGATCTTGCGCTAGGGATTCCCAGCACATATTGTCTATATCAAAGCATTTCAGAGACACTTTAAGAGTGTCTTTAAAGCGTTTTTCTGTCCACCAGCTAAACGTCTGCCCCTTCAAGCTCGCCATACATCAATTGTTTTGGGATGCGTTTATCAGGCATCCGAGCAACGTGACCGACCCATCTCACTTGGGCCTTCTGCAACAGGGTTTTGACGCTTGGGATCTTTGCTCTTGTGAGGACTTCGCTGTCTGGAATTTTGTCCTGCCAGTTTATTTTTAGTATTCTGCGTAGACAGCTTGTGTGGAAATGGTTTAATTTTCTTGCGTGTCTGCTATACACTGTCCATGTCTCGCTTGCGTACAGCAGCGTGGTTAGCACTATGGCCTGGTAAACTTTCAGCTTTGTGACTATGCTTATCCCCTTCCGTTCCCACACAGTGACACGTAACCTTCCGAACGCAGCACTGGCTTTGGATATCCTATTGTTGACCTCAAAATCTATATTTGCCGATCTGGATAGGAGGCTGCCAAGATAAGCAAAGTTGTCCGTTGACTGGAGACGCTGGTGTTTAATGTTGATGACTGGATCGTAATACTGTTCTCTAGGGGCGGGCTGGAACATGACCTCTGTTTTTTGGTTATACATTACATAGGGCCTGCAAGCAATTCCTCCATACCGCTCTATCGTGGGCAACTCGCTCAATCTCCTCCATGGAACTGAGACCAACATTTCCTACCTCTCTCAGCAAAGTTCGTTTCAGGGTCTCCTTAGGTTGACTCTCTTTCTTGAGCTCTTTGCATCCCACTTCAATGCCTGCTTTGATATTCGTTGATCATTTCTCCTCAAGGTGTGTCCAACATATCTCTATCTTCTCTTTCTTATAACAGTTGTCACTAGTGGTTGACCAGACATGTCTCTGATTTCATCACTTCTGAATTCGTTCCATTTTATATTCATTATTTTTCGCAGACATCTATTTTCAAATGCATTCAACTTTCTTTCTATATCTTTAGTCATTTTCCAACTCTTGCTGGCATATGTTAGGATTGATACAACATTTGAATTGAAAATTCGTAATTTAGTTTTAATACTATATAACTTGCAGTTCCATATTTTATTTAGACTTTTAAAAGCTGATGTTGCTTTGCCAATTCGTATTATAATTTCTTATTTTAACATTTCCTGTGCAATCAAAATTGCTACCCAAATAGGTGAACTGCTCTGTTATTTTTACCATTTTAGATTCCAGTGTGATATCTGCATTACTTGCCATAGGTGACATCATTATATTTGTTTTTACTACTAATATTGCATCACTATTATTATTAATAGTAGTAATATTCTAGCAATTACCAGATAGCGCCCTTGCTTCTACGGTCATTAGACAGATGCGACATAATATATGCAAACATTGCACAGAACTAGTGTAGAACATCAGGAAGTGTGGAAAATAATGGAACAAATATAATTTCCATTACATTTAAGCAGGGAGACCGCCCAGAACATGGTATCCGCTTTAAAATTCACAGAAAAAAACTAACAAACATGTTGTCATAAGATTTGACCACATGTTGTATAAGATAATGTTCTTGGTGATAAACACAGTTTAGTCTACACATTTAAATTATTGATTTAAAAAAAAATATTATCATGAAGTTATGAAAAATAATTTAAAGCAAAACCCCCTTTGCATCGTGCGGAGGATTTCACTAACATAAGAAGTGCTAAGAATACCAAACCAGCATATGATGTACATAACACCTATAATTATAGCGTGAACCTCCAAAAATGTATAAATAATCGGTTTTGTAAATATGACTCTTGCAATATGACACTTCTAAATAGCAAACATTTTCAACTTAGAACAGCAATATCTCTGTTTATATACCACTTAGAAAAAAAGTGAAGGTTCACGCTATAAAGGATAGTATTGGCTATATGTATTTCAAATTTGATAACTCTAGCTTTAAAATTGTAGCAAATATCACCGACACGATGAGTCACAAGCCTGATTTTCGTGAAAGTTTTTTGTTTAAGAAAATGTTAAATCCCTACCTGATGAGAGCTCAGTATCCCCAAGGAAGATATGGCTGATCCTCTTTTTCTGTCTGTTCTTCATTCACGACAAGGCGCCTTCGTCTCCTAGCTCTTCTTGCTTCAAAAGAAGCAACTTTCATCTGTATTTGGCTTTTTAATGCGGAGAATGTCTTTTCAGCACAAAATTTATTCATAAAATGTCCAGGTTGAATATCCCATTCCTGAAGAATATGTTTCAAATTTGCAAATAGATTTGCAAATTTTACTCTTTGTATGAGTACCGAGTACCTTTCCAGTTTGCAGACCAATAACAGTAGTGGCACTTGTAGGCCAGTCATCCAGGGACCATCACGATACATCGATGTCGAACATGTTAATCCCCTCGCTTAACCTTGAACGCTTTCATATAAAATATGACCTGTCAGCATTCTCAATCTTTCATATATTCTTATACTGTGTCTACTGTGGTTAAATATTAGCACAGTTTAGTCTATCTACAACACAGATTCAAGCTGTCATTATGATTTATCTGATTTTATGAACTACTACAAGTTAGTCTGCATATATTTTACATGAAAAAAGTCACTGCCAACTTCCTTACTTAAATATCTAACACTTTGACAAATCACATACCAATTTTTAGCAATGTTCATTAAGACCTATTCAACAATTATGTGCCCAAGCAAATCTTCACTTTCTAATCCTTATCACTGAGTGTGATTGTTTAATCTGTATCGAACATGACAATTCATCCACATAATCATTGTAGGTTAGCTAATGTCCTAAAGTTTCTGCTCTGATTTGAAAAGGCGTGTTATGTGCATTTCAATATCAAAACATTCAGTCTGTCAATGTTGACGAACTATGAACAATTTCTTCCGAATGGCGTCTAACATTATCGATTTGCTGACTGTTAGTTCAGATGATGTTGATTCATATTTCCTTCAAATGTCTATTTTTGATTCTTTGTGAAGACTATTACAAATATTTAAATATAATCGTATTCAACAAATTAACTCAGTTTCAAACCATTATCTGTAGGTTAATACAGCCTGATAACTTGTTCAGAGATTATTCAAAATCAAAGGGACATCATTGTACAAGTTTTCGTATCATATTTCAAATTGAACTAGCTAAAGGTATATTCTGGGACAATCTGTCTGAACTCACATCTTGAAACAATAACTTATATCTCTAAAGATAACAATATTCAAAGAATGATCAAACTAGAAAGCTATAAACATCTAAGTTCATTGTTTATAACTGAGTATCAATTTTCGATGAAATCTGGGTGGGCTCCTGCTTAATCAGATCTGAAACTTATAGTAACAATATGGGTTGTAAGACATGTAGTGATTGATAAGGCAGGACTCAGACAAGCTGCGATTCTGTCGACTGTCTGTTTAAATTATAATCAAACATCATCAGATCAGGATGTTCAGGCAAGATAAGAACAATACGATCCTATCTGGAGGAAAGAATGTGACTAGACATGAAAGTCAACATATCATCAGCTTAAGTCTAAATAAAATTGAATCGTTATAGTTTAATTTAAGTTGATTTTCAATTCCATTGTTGTATCACTAACTTATGCAGCGAGAGTTGAATAACTAAATATATCAAAGTAATTGAACTCATTTAATAGAGTCTGCGAAATATAAACAATGAAGAATCCTGGGTATGAATCAGAGAAATTGTTGCAGAAGCTCTGTAAATTGATATAACAAAGAATAGAATTTGCCGTCTAATGAAATTTGATCAAGATTCAAACAGTTTTGAAGTGGGAAAGGGTTCAAGAGAGACGTCATGCAAAACCCTAACAAACTTTCATAAGAGGAAGAAATACACTTTATTCCCTGGACTGTTGTGCGTTGCCTTGATAAGGGTATGAAAAATACTGCATCCTTGAACGTGTAACGTACAGTGAATATAAATATATATTAAATTAACCTTAAAAGTGTTACTTATTAATGAAATTAATACAGGTCACATAATGTAATGAAATTAATACAGGTCACATAATGTAATGAAATTAATACAAGTCACATAATGTAATGAAATTAATACAGGTCACATAATGTAATGAAATTAATACAGGTCCCATAATGTAATGCAACAACTTTCTATGTCTTTCTTTTTCTCGAATCCTGTTTGTCTCACATCGTCAGGTCAATAAATTTCTAAAACGGGCCCTTGTGTGCGCTTCGTAGATAGTGTCTTTGTCACCTCTGTTATCTCTGAAGTCCATATTTTGCGTGGCGGGCCTTTTACATTGTACCCATTGTATCGGAGCAACATTGCTCTTTGAGGTACACTGTCTGTTGGTAATCTGCTTACGTTGCAGAACCATTTAATTTGTTGTTTCTTGAAATCTAGTACTGATGTTATACCCACTTTTTCGTGATGTCTTCATTTCTCAACCGGTTTCTTCTTGTTGCACCTAGCATTCTGCGAAGACACTTCATCTCTGTCGTGACTAGTTTTCTTCTATCATTTGTTGTCAATGACCAAGTTTGGCACTGGTAACATAATGTGGGGAGAAAGATTGTGTTGAACATTGCACTTTTTGCACCAACAACTGCATAAAACGTGTTCCTACCAAAAACAAAACGACATATTCATCATTTAAGAAAAGTCGACTTGTAATTAGTTACGGTCACAGTTAGTGGTTGTCATCTATTAGGACAAAGAACGTTAGTTAAGCTGTAAGTCTGGAAACAGTTTAGTTGGTGCCACAGATAGACACATAAAACTGAAGAATATAGCATTGTAAAATGTCAATAGAACTCCTGTACTGAGATTTATTCAAGTGACGGACAGAAACTGAGGTAAGTTACATAGTCTTTCATATCATTAGGGATCTATGTGGCGTAGAGGCTAGGTGTTCATCTCTCTTGTCAAAAGTACCAGGTTCGCTCCTTCGTGGAACAATCTGGATATTTTTCAGACATCCCTAATCTTAGTGTAGGTTATATCGAGTTCCTAGTCCTATCGGAGACGGACGATAAAACGTAGGTACCGTATTCAATTTGAGCACGTAAAAGAATTCTTGGCAGCTCAAAATCGGGAAGAGCAGGCTGGAAAGTCGCTGTTCTGGCAAAATTCACTAGAATAATTTTTTTAATCTTCGTTGATATCAAAATCTTCAAAATTGCATCGGTACTTTGCCGGTGCTACGGATTTCGAGCACTGTAGCTGAGATCTTCCTGTGTAAGAAAAAGATCGGAGCACACATGGTTACTCACTGAAGTGCAATGATGGTGGCCATATCAATCAATCAATCAATCATATACAAGTGTAGCAGTGTAGTACATATTAGAATTAAATGTTCCATTTACAAGCCAACATGAACATATATCTTCTTCAGTGTTCTGTGAAATAGTCACGATATAACAAAGTATGTATAAAGGCATTCTATCTGTTGCCAAGTTGTATACATAGGTGCGGCAAGACGGGAAAACCACAAGAGAAACCAGTAGATACATCAATCAACACAGAACGAGGTTTGCTGTAAAATGAGATACATGCTTTGAGGAGATCGAAGGAATTATGGACATGTTCAATGTGAGAGGGAAAATGATCTCAAAGAACAAAGAACAATATATCTGTCTGAGTGAACATCACATTATTCTCCTGGCAGAGGGTTTCATTACTAATTCACTAACAACCATCTACGCCTCTTATCTCTCTCTCTCATCTCTTTCACACATATATCATCCGCTAGCTTCGTGCATGGAGTCATTTTCTCTCAAAATCTCTCACATATATCATCCGCTTAGCTTTCTATGGAGTCATTTCTTCTTTAATCTCTCAAAATATATCACCCCTTAGCTCTTGCTATGGAGTCATCTCTTTTTTTCATATTCACACATATATTCCTTAGTCGGCAGGAGTCATTCTTCTCTATATCTCTCTACATATATCATCCGGCTTAGCTCTTGCTATGGAGTCATCTCTTTTTCTATCTCTCTCCACATAATCATCCGCTTAGCTCTTGCTAGGGAGTCATCTCTTTCTATATTCTCACACATATATCATCCGCTTATTTCATGGAGTCATCTCTTCTCTATATCTCTCACACATATATAATCCATTAGCTCTTGTATGGAGTCATCTCTTCTATATCTCTCACACAATATCATCCGCTTAGCTTTGCATGGAGTCATCTCTTCCTATATCTCTCACACATTTTCATCCGTTTAGCTCTCAGGGAGTCATCTTCTCTCTATCTTCCACACATATATCATCCGTTAGCTTGCTATGGAGTCATCTCTTCTCTCATATCTCTCACACAATATCATCCGCTTAGCTTTGCAGGAGTCATACCAAAAATGTACTCAAAGGAGTTGATATTTTTTTAAAAATAATTGATGAACATAAATATATTATTCAAACAATATAAATATCAATAGTTGTTTTAAGTGCATTCATCAAATATTCAAAGTAAAATAATGATAATATATTATTTTATACCAAGTTCAACTCTCTCTCTCTCTCTCTCTTCTATCTATCTCTCTATCTTTATCTTTATCTCTCTCTATCTCGTCTCTCTCTCATCCAACAGATTTATTTTTCGAAGTTTCAGAAATCATTTGTTCTTATCTAAATATTTCATCCTTAGGTCCGACGGTGTCCGGATATACACTGCCCAGACATCCAATATTCACTATTTGATAAATATTTTAGGCAATTTAGACTAAAGAGACAGTTAGAATAGATCATTATTATTTGAAATAAAATAAAATCGAATTTGATGTCCGATCGAAATTAAATTGCATTTTCGTAAAGGGACAGGTTAAGAAAGGGTTAGTCAAAGATATAATCAATTACCAGATTGCCTCTACAAAAAGGCAAGGAAAGTTTTTTGACGCAAATTAGTTGCGTTTTTCCGTTTGCGTTCATTTAGTATAATGATATTTCATTTCATTACAGTTCATTTCTTAAATACACTATAGAAATTTAAAAAAATAGAAGAATGCGAAGACGCTAATATGAGGAGTATTACAAGAATCACAACCTTAAAATCGTTTAACGACGACATAGCCGATTCAAAATTCAAAAAAAATAACAGAAAATAAATTCAGCTATTAGTTTAATTTTTGAAAAGCTACCCAAACCTCATAAAGATTAATAGAACTTTACCGTGGAGCCGGGTTTTAATTAGATAGTTTAACATAATGTTCAAATGTAAGATATACATTGACCTAAACAAAATCTTGTAGTTTTCCCTTAGTGGTGATATACGGGATAAGTATATGGTGGTCTAGAGATCATTTTGGTGGGGTTGACATATTTTGGAAAATCATGGTTTTGTGTGGGGTTATATTTGAGCATTTACTATTATTTCTATTCACAATCTCCATGTCTCTACATACCTCCATGTCTAGCTCTGGACATATCCCATGTTAGCTCTGGATATATCCTCCATGCTCACCACTTGCAGATAGAAGTATTTTGTTATTACAAGATTGTTTTAAAATCAAAATCAGAATGTTTCCACTATTGCTTTGTATTCTATCCTGAACTGTTCATGTACTTTTGTCTGTTTCTGTTCATTCTCTGCCGACCGTACAGTAAATCTCCCAACCATTCTTTCATTCTCCAATCATGTTTTGCCTTTCAGGGTCAGTCGAAAGAAGACATCGGGACCAGTTCTCTGCTATTGGCCTGTCTTCTTTTTTTCTCCAATCCTGATTTATCTCACAACTTCAGAGTAAAAAGAGATTTCGAGAAAGGGCTTTTTTGTGCGCTCTAAGTCAATGTCTCGTCGCATTGTTATCTCTGAGGTCCAATAATTCCCATAAATATCTTAATCTTATGTTTTTCTGATAGTTCTAGAATTTGTGCAGTGATGTTTTTCTGATAGTTCTAGAGTTTTTTTAGGATGTTATCAATTTATCGCTTTCAACGTCGTCGCGCAAATGTTGGTGCAAACTTATGACAATGATGTTTTTTCTTCTGTTTAGTTTGAGAGATATAATATATCCCCGACTGGTTTGTACCATAATATATAGATGTTTTTTTGCTAAAGTAAAACCCAAAACCTGACTTTATCTTCCCTATCATTCCTGAGTATTTGAATGTGACTCCAGTTTCTGTCACATAACCCTGTCTTGCCATAAAATGGAAATTTCAAAATGTTGTTTTAGTCTGTTTCATTTTCTTCTCATCAGGGTAAGGTTCCCTGAATAAGTTTCTTATATTCCATGTGTCTATTCTGAATTTTTTGTTAAGTCTGATTCAGGTTGTTTCCCCAACACTGTCAAATTTCTGGCATTAATCATTTAGAGTTTGTCATTGTTTTCCGAATGGTTCGGCCATTTACCAACCGTTGTTCTGCCTTAAAACCCGGATACCGCCCCGCCCAGAGCTGGTTGAATATATCGAATTCGCTTATTGCCAGCAGCCGTAAAATAGTTTAGGAGTTGGGAGGGCCCTTTAATTTGTTTCATCGAAGTTGGGCGTCCACACCCTGTTGCCGAGGTGACGCGTCACACAAAAACATACTAAAAAACCAAGTAGCCAGAAGCGTAGAAGAAAGAAGAAAGGAAAATATCGTCCCTTTCCCGTTTTGAGGTACTATAACCTTTTATCTGTCCTATCCCCCTTCCCTACCAACCCATATAAAACTTCAAATAAATAATTAACAATATTAGTTTAATAGGTGTTTACAGTACATTTTTTATAGACATGTTTAAAGTACATGTTTATGTGTGTTTTATAGTACATTTTATATAATGTTTATAGTAATGTTTATGTGTGGTTTATAGACATTTTATAACATGTTTTATAAAAGATGTTTATGTGTGTTTTATAGAATTTTATAGAAATGTTTATGTGTGTGTTTTATAGAACATGTTTATATGGTTTTTAAGTACATGTTTAAACATGTTATTGTTTGGTTGTGTTTTTTAGTCCCAGTTAGTGTGTTGTTTATAGTACATGTTTATGTGTGTGTTTTTATAGACATGTTTATGTGGTGTTGTTTTATGACATGTTTTTGGGGTTTTAAGAAGGTTTTGCGTGTGGTTTATAGTCATGTTATGGGGTTTTATAAAAATGTTTATGGGTGTTTAAGATTTATGGGTTTTATAGAATTATTTGGTGTGTAAGAACATGTTTATGTGTGTTATAGTACATGTTTATGTGGGGTTTTATAGAACATGTTTATGTGTGTTTTATAGACAGTTTTATAGTACATGTTTATATGTAAAGTTTATAGTACAGTTTATGTGTGTTTTATAGAACATGTTTATGTGTGTTTTATAGTACATTTTGTGTTTTATAGCACATGTTTTGTGTGTGTTTTATGACTTTGTTTGGGTGTGTTTTATAAACATGTTTGGGTTTTTATAGTACATTTTAAAGGGTGTTTATAGAACATGTTTTGTGTGGTTTATAGAACATGTTTATGTTTGGTTTTTTAAGCTACAGTTTATAGTACAGTTATTCTATGGTGTGTGTGTTTTATAGTAATGTTTATGTGTGTGTTTATAGTCATGTTATTGTGTGTTTTATAGTAATGTTGTGGTGTGTTTTATAGAATGTTATAGTGGTTTATAGTAATGTTAGGGGTGGTGTGTGTGTTTATAGTACATGTTATATTGTGTTTATAGCACATGTTTATGTGTGTGATAAGCAGTTTTTTCGGTGGCTTGATACATGCTTGTGTGTGGGGGGGGAGGCCAGTTTTTCGTTTGTAAAATTTTCATGTAATAATTTCTTCTTGCAGATTGATCATTTTCTGGACAAGTAATGGTTACATTGTTATGATGTTGTCTGTGTCTTACATTGACTGTAAGAATGTTGTTTCCAATAATGGGAACAAGTCATACAAGAACTCATGCTTTGTCGCCAAGAGTTAGCAAAGATGGGCATAAGGTCTGGTTTTTTCCCTTCGTCTAGACAGAAGAAAGCTGAGAGTATCCAGGAGGACCACTTTTGATATAAATGACTCTGGGAGTATTCAGAAGATGCAGTTATCTCCAGTTAGAGGAAACTGTTAGACAAGCAGTAATTTAACCGAACCAGACTGGTCCTGGTTGCCAAAGGTAAGACACTATTTATTTATTTCGCCAATCGAGGGAAAGTTCACGAGATATCAAAAATCTGAAACCTGATCTCATTGTTCTAGTTTGGGTTTCCGGTTGACGAGAGAAAAAGGATAGAATAAACAAAAGTATTTACACTAGTCTCCCACAGGACCACGCCAGAAAAATACCTTAAACCCCGGTTAGGTTATACTCTCTTACTTCCGAGAAAGAGTTAGTGAGCGTAACAGTGATTAAAATAATGGCTCCTGTTCACATATTTATAATGACAGAGGTTACACTCAAACAACTTTTCCATCAGATCCCGTCCTACCAGCAAATGAACTATGAGAAAGCCAGTTACATTGTGCATCAGATCTCATTCTGAAACCCAGTCCGAACTGCCAAATAAAACTTGTCGGATTGTTTTTCCAGCAAAAGAATACCCGAACTGTCAACGTTGTGAAAGGTCCCAAAAAGAAGGGCAAATGTGTTGTCATTTGGAGTTTTTTAGAATTTTTAAAACAATTAGAAGAAAAACTGCTGTCAGATTTAGTCGATTAAAATTCAACACAATTGGAGAGCTAATCTGAATCTCCGACCCCAACAAGATACTTACATCTACCGGGGTTACCGGAACGATCTTCTTGGCAAAAAAAGGGAAAGTATTCTCTCACACTGGGATTACACAGTCTTTATGAAGCACTCATCATGGTGTTCCACTTCGTTTACCAATATTCAGTGACCAATCCCAACGCTGAACGAAGGAAGCGAAAGGTTACGGACGTAGACTTGATTTACTGAAAGCATCAGCTGAAGAACTGAGCGAAAGAAGATGTTGCCTCGAAGCAAAATAAAGTAAAACCATTAGCACAGCTTCAGAAATTTACCGAGAGTTGACAAAAATCCCAGACAAGAAGTGCATTCTGGCTTGATCATGTGATGGTTTGGCGGGTCTTACATGCGCACAGTGGACAGAAGATACCAATGTATTATTTATTATGCACTATGTCCCAGCCCTTCCTGGCGGGTATTTTTTTGCTCTAGTACTTTTTTTGGGTTGTCTTTATTCTTAAGCGTTCTGAGCTTGTATTTAAGAAGAGATAAACATTTAAGAAGGATTAATTTGTTTTTACTTGATCTTCCCATCTTGATTTTGTCGAGTTTATATAAAACTAAGAAGAAAATGTAATAAATACTGTCAATAACGTATTGTGATCTGTGTGGTTTGTTCACTGCCTGAATGTTAGACATTGACCCTTGATACCCCCATCAGTGTGGTGAAGGCACACTTGAATTTCTACCAAAGGTAGCGCATATTATCCAACGGGACACATATTTATACAGACGGAAAACCCGTTAGATTCTGCATACAAAAAACCACACTTTAAATTACCACATCTGGTGTTATACTGTAGCATGGTAAAATATATGCTTTCTTTTAAACAGGACCGTACCTTTTAAGGTCCCGGTGACTGTATATTTAGCTTGACAAAAATCATCGAAAAGTATGACAGTGTAATGTGGATTATACCATGCTTTATTGACATCATCATCATCAAATAGCTTGTCCTGAGAGAACTTGTACCATGCCAACAGTCATTCTGAACTTCTTTCTCTCATAGGCCAGATGTCCCGCCTCTGCAGCCATCATGTTCAAACCATCAGATAGATCTTGAATCCATTTTCTCCGTTCTTCTCTTCTTCTTTTTGCCGGTATGCTCCTTCCATGATGGTTTTCCAGCACTTATTTATTTTTACATGTCCAAAATATCTCAATTTTCTCTTTCTTATTTGTAGATCAACCAGTTTTCTTGATTGAGTCTTTTTTGAATAGATCTATTTGTTCTTCTATGTCCAAGATATTGATACTTTCTATAACCCCTTGTATTGAAATAATATCTTTTTTTCCCCTGCTTTATTAAATGTCCATGTTCACACCCATACTTGCCACTGGGAATATTGATTTTATAAGTTTATGGACAAAGTATTTGTTTTGTAGAATAGCGTTGCAAAAAGGGTGTCCGGGGACGCCATGGAGCCAGTGCTTAGTCTATGTCGCCTATTTGACTCGCTGACTCTTTTTTAATATTTCATACAAAAAGAAATTTAATAACACTTTTAGGCTTGGTTTTTCAAAGCTCAATATAGTTTGAAAAAAAACATATTTATATGTGAGAATGATACTACTAATATTACATCACTATTATTTTTAATAGTAGTAGTATTTGAGTAATGGTATACTAATATTACATCACTATTATTATTAATATAGTAGTATTTGAGTAATGATACAATATTACATCACCATTATTATTAATAGTAGTAGTATTTGATAATGGTACTACTAATATTACATCACTATTATTATTACAGATAGTATTTATAATGGTACTACCAATATGCATCACTATTATTATTAATAGTAGTAGATTGAGAATTTAACACTAATATTGCATCCCCATTATTAATAGTAGTAGTATTTGAGCAATGGTACTACTAATATTACATAAACTATTATTAAGTAGTAGGTATTTGAGTAATGTACTATTTCAATATTACATCACTTAATTATTATTATAGTAGTATTTGAGTAATGGTACTACTAATTGCATCACTATTATTATTAATAGTAGTAGTATTTGAGTAATGGTATACTTATATACATACATTATTATAGTAGTAGATTTGAGAATGATACTATATTACACATATATTTTTAAATAGGTAGTATTTTACAATTACCAGATCGATTCTTGTTAAACCCGTCATTAGACGTTAACGACATAATAAATGCAAACATTGCAGAACCAGTGGGAACATCAGGAAGTGAGGAAATAATGGAAAAATTAATGCAGATCCTCAGAAACTTTTTAGTAATCAAATGGTGGCTGTAAGAACATGTAGTGATTGATAAGGCAGGACTCAGACAAGGTATTTGTCGACTTGTTCTTTAACATTTATACATAAACATCATTAGAATATTACAGAAGATAAGATAAAAGAACAATAGATCCTTTTATACGGAGGAAAAGAAATACTTGAACCTAGATATGAAATGTCAAAGCAACATCAGCTTTTAAAAGTCTAAATAAATATGGAAATGCAAGTTATATAGTTTTAAATTTAAGTTACGAATTTTCAATTCCATTGTTGTATCAATCCTAACTTATGCCAGCTAGAGTTGGAAAATAATAAATATCGAAAGTAATGTGAATGTTTTTTAAAAAATAGACGTTCATAAAATAATGAAAATAAAAAAGAATTCAGGAGAAGTGATGAAATCAGAGAAATTGTTGGTAAACATCTAGTAAAAATTGTTCTAAGAAAGAGAATGGGAAGATTTGCTACAGAATTTGAGAAGACGCGATCAAAGTTTAAAAAGAGTTATTGAAGGGGGAGGCAAAGGATTCAAGAAAGAGAGGACGTCATAGGCAAACCTGAAAAAACTTTGCTAAGAGAGGAAATCTATCTAACTTTATTCCATGGAGGAAAATTGTGCGAGTTGCCTGAACAGAGTGGTATGAAGAAATTACTTCAAATCCTGATGAAAAAGTGTAAGGTAGACGGGAATATAAATATATATTTATATTAACCTTAAAAGCATTACTTATTAATGAAATTAATACAGGTCACATAATGTAATGCACCTACAACTGCAGGAAACTTGTTCCTGCCAAATACAAACCACAAATTGATCATTTAAAAAAGTCGACTGTAATAATTGGTCACAGTTAGGTTCATTTAATAGACAAAGAACATTAGTTGCTGAATCTGGAAACAGTTTAGTTGAGGCATGATAGACAAAAACTGAAGAATATAGCATTGTAAAAAGTCAATAGAATCCTGTACTGAGATTTATTCAAGAGACAGAAACTATAGTAAGTCTTTTTCACTTATGGATCATGTGGCGTAGAGGCCAGGTGTTCATCTCTCTTGTCAAAGTACCAGGTTCGTTCCCTTTGTGGAACCATCTGCATATTTTTCGAATCCCTAATCTTAGTGAGGTTTACGAGTTCCTAGTTCTACGGAGACGGAGAAAAACGGGTACTGTATTCAATTTGAGACGTAAAAGAATTCTGGCAATAAAAACGAGGAGAGCCGGGCTGGAAAGCTGTCCGAAAATTCACTAGAATAGATTTGCTTTTAATTCTTCGTTATACGTCACCTCTTCAAAATTTCCCGCATCCTTGCCGGGGGAGGGTCGCACTGCAGCTGAATCTTCCTGAAAAAAAGAGATCGAACACACATGGTTACTTTACCAAGTGCAATGATGGTGGCCATATCAATCAATCAATCAATCAATCAATCAATCAAACATATACAAGTTAGCAGTGTAGCAATAATAAAATGATATGTTCCATTCACAAGCAACATCAACATATATCTTCTTCAGTGTTCTGTGAAATATCAGGTATAACAGATGTATAAAGGGATTTTCTATCTGTTGCGTGTATACAGTTAGTGCGGAAAAAACGGAAAATCAAAGAGAAAAACCCCGTGATACATCAATCAACACAGAACTGAGGTTAGGGTAACACATGAGATAAGTTGGGACAAAATTAGGTCTCTTATCCAGTGATATATGGGTAAGTATATAGTAGTTAGAGATCAAATTGTTGGGCAGAAAATTTTGAACTTTGGGTTTGAGTTATATTTAAATTTTTCTATAAGAAAGGAGGTAATAGGGGAAAGAAAAATATTACACTAACACTAGATATAATTTTATAGAAAGAGGATAACCAACATACCTAGGGATAGATGGATAGTCAGCCTTATTTAAAAACATGTTAAACCTAAGTTGAATCAAAAAGGACTAAATCTCCTAAAACGACTTGCAAACCTATGGGGCAAACAAAAACACATTGAGCAACTTACATGGTTATGTACGCTCTGTAATGGGTGGCAAACCTAGCACTGCAGGCAAATGTAGCAAAACAATAAGGGAAATCTGCACAAAGTACAGAGCAGCAGGGATTTCATCTCTGAGGTATAAGATCAGGGCCCCACAGCAGCATGAAATCCTACAAAAAATTTTGAGTCTCATGAATGGGAGGGAGGCAAAGGGAGTAGAGACAGGAAATATATAAATACTTAGCAGAAGCACCTTAACAGACAAATAGTAGACAACTGAGACCACACAAGGACTGAAGCAAAAACAATCCTGAATGATTAGGCCTGCAAGAAAATATCACATGCCGGAGAACAGAGAAGAGAAAAAATTGTACACACAGAAGTCCTCTAAATTGTAGTCTCACCTGTCCAAAATAAACACCACACTTTTACCAAAGACATCACCAAGAAGAGCCTTCAGACCTAGTAGATCCTGGGTGGTGGGGCCGAACCATCCATTTTTTCCCAGATGAATGGATCATGTATATACAGATGACTCAGCTTTAAGGGACCATAATGCTGGGTAGGTGGGGAATAGAATACCCAGATAAATCGTGGATGAGTTTCAAAACGCAGTGACAAGTACTGTTCTACTTGAGGCTGAGACCATTGCCCTTGAAGCCTCAGTGACCATCTACACACATATATTCCAGCTCCATCCTGAAAAACCCAGCCCCAGTTACTTTATTGATGGGTAAGTGCTACAGGCATAGAAAATGCAAAACCCTGAGAGTTTGGTGCCTGTCCCTGGTTTATCCATCAGTTCATCCCCCACCCCCTTGCGTCATTCTACCTTAAATGGATACCAGGACACAGCAACATACAGGGAAATGAAAAAAGCAGACATTTTTTGCAAAGGCAGGAGAAAAGTCAAAGCATGACAGACTAATAACTCTGCAGACTGCTAAACAAATAATAAGAAGTTAAAAAGGAGGGAGGGATGGGAAAGAGTGGGGCATGGGCAAACAATCAGAGCCTTTAACACAGACCACCCAACCAAAGATCAAATCACCGACAAGAATAAGTCATTATTTTCCGCCTTAGACACAACATGCCACTGAATGCTCATCTACATCGCATCCAACCAAAGATTACCCCACAATGTCAACTGTGTGACTATTCAGAAGAAACTGTCACACACCATCTCTTCCAGTGCCTGCACTCAGTGACCAGCCACAAGTACTTACCCAGACCCAGATGTTGAAAACACTCTCATGCTAACACACCACAACTCAGACAAAACTCAAATTCACTGCCAGGGCCCAATCGAAGGCAAATGCTCAGATGACCCGATCGGAAAAGTGAAATTTATATTATTTCATTCACAACCTCCATGTTCAGCTCTGGACATATTTCCCCCATGTCAGCCTTGAATATCCTCCATGTCCACCACTTGAGCAAGAAGTATTTTGTTAACAAGATATTAAAATCAAAAACGTAATGTTTCTTTACTATTGCTTTTGATCCTATCCTGAACTGTCATGATTTTCGCTGTTCGTTCATTCTCTGACCGTTGCATGTAAATTCCCAACTATCTATCTATTCTCTAATTCATGTTTTTTTCAGTCAGGTTGAAAAAGAAAACATCTGAAGCCCGTGTTCTGCTATTGGCCTTGCCTTTCTTTTTTCTTCCCAAACTTATTTGTCCACAACTTCAGAGAAAAGAGATTTGGAACGGACTTTTGTGTGCGCTTCATAAACAATGTCTTTCTGTCTCCTTGTTATCTCTGAGGTCCACTATAATTTCAATAAATATCGTAATCTCTTGTTTTTCGATAGTTCTAGAGTTCGTGCTGAAGTTTTTTGATAATTCTAGTTTTGGTGTGGGTGTTGTTCGATAGTTTGAGTTTCGTAGGATGTTTTTCGATAGTTCAGAGTTTTGTGCAGGGTGTTAAAGTTATCGCTTTCAACCTCGTTCGCTGCAAATGTTGGTGCGTAAACTTATAAGGACAATGAGTTTTTCTTTTTTGTTTAGTCGAGAGATATAATATTCACCGACTGCTTGACAAAAATATATAGATGTATTTTTGTTCAGAAAACAACCTGATTTATTCCCTATCATTCCTTGAGTATTTGAAGTGTCTCCAGTTTGGGCACAGACCCTGTCCTGACCATCTTGCTGGAAATTCCCAATATGTCTGTTTTAGTGATGGTTTTTTCCATTTCTTTTCTAATCATGGTAAGCGTTTCCTGAAAAGTTTTATATTCCAGTGTCTATTCTGAGTTTTTTAAGTCTGATTGAAGAGTTTCCGCAGAACACAGTCAGGGTTGTTGTCATTCCGATGCTTGTACTTGTTTTGTTATTATTCTTTTCCCACAGTTCACTTTGTTAATCTTCCTGACCTGAGGTCTCACCATCATATCTTTGAGTTTTTTCATGTGGCTGGCATTATTCCTTCCTCAGTTCGAGTGGTTAATCTGCCTTGGGGGGAGGTTTGCGGGAGCAATGGGGGGGGAGAGGGTTTCCCATCAGATTCTTTGATATTTTCTATGTTTGGCTGTCATATTTCAGCATTAATCATTTAGTAGTTTGCCATTTCTTTCCGAATGGTTCCCACTTACCAACTGTGGTACATGGTGCGCCTCTAACCCCATACCAGCTCCGCCTCCAAAAGCTGTTGTCGGATATCGAACTTTCGTCTATTTTGCCAGCAGCGTGTATAATTTTTTAGGGTGGGAGGGGATGCTCCCTTTCTTAATTTGATCATCGATATTTAGCGTCCAATCTGCCGTTGTTTTGAAGAGTAGCTGCCACACACAAACATACTGAAGCCTTACGAGGTAGGGGGGGGGGAAGAAAGAAGAACTCTAAAGAACGCTTTTGCTGTGAGGTACTATAACCATTAACACTCCTATCCTGCATCCCCCCACCCCCAATTAACAAAACAAACACAAATTAAAAATACATTTGCAAACAGGGTTTTATAGCACATATTTCTGTATTTTATAGTACATGTTTATCTGTGTGTTTTATAGAATGTTATCTGTGTGTGTTTTATACATGTGTGTGTGGTGATTCATTTTCTGTTTGAAATTTCTATTATAATTATTCTTGCAGATTGATCAGTCTGGGCAAGTACATCTGATGGTTACTTTTTACGATGTTGTCGGGGCTTACATTGACTGAAGAATGGTCCTTTACCAAAAAGGGAACAAGTCAAATTCATGCTTTTGTCGCACAGGAGTAGCAAATGGACATAATGTCTGGCTGTCTTCCTTTGCTCTAGAGAAGGAAAATTGAGAGTTATCCAGGAGTGACTACTTTTTGATATAACGACTTCTGATATTCAGAAGACAATTTTTCCGATCAGAGGAAACCGTTAGACAAGCTGTGTCCCCGAATACCGAGCCGACTGGGACTGGTTGTTATCGTTTAAACAATATTTCTGAAGTTTATTTTCGCCATGATGGAGGGGAAGTTCACTGAGTACATCAAAAGTCTGGAACCTGATTCATTGTTCTAGATTGGTTTCCCGTGGTTGACGAGAAAACAGATAGCATACAAACTAAAGTACCATTTTCCCTTCTTAGTCCCTTTCATCCAAGCAGAATACCATTTAACCGTTGTGAAGTATAACTCTTTATTCAGAACACAAGATAGTTTGTATGAGCAAGTAGTCACGGTGATTCAAACAATGTCCCTCTGTTTCAACATATTTATAAGACAGAGGTTACACTAAACAACTTTTCCCATCAGATCCGAAGTCCCACCAGCAAATGAACTCATGAGTCAAGTTGAAATCACATTGTGGAGTCAGATCCTGTCTTTGGGTTATCCACGTCCTGAACTGCCCAATGTAAAACTTATCGGGGGATTGTCTGTTGGTCCTGCAAAGAATTAAAGAACCGTTTAAATGTTGGGAAAGGTCGGAAAGCCGGAAGGTGGTTGCCATTCTGTCATTTGGTAGTCTATTTATAAATCTTCCAAAACAATTAGAAGAAAAACTGGTGTCAGCACTTGGTCGGCTTAAACTCAATACAATTTGGAGAGCTAATGTGACCTCTCCTGACCCCAACAAAATACTTACATCACCGGTTACCGTGAACGACCTTTCTGGCAATAAAACAAAGTTTTTCTCTCACACTCGGATTACTAGCCTTAGAAGCAGGGTTTTCAGGTGTTCCACTTTATGTTTCAATATTCAATGAAACATCCTAACGCTGAACGAATGGAATCGAAGGGCATGGACGTAGACTTGATATACTGAAAGCATCAGCTGAAGAATTGAGTGAAGAAAAGATGTTTCCCTTTAACAACAATAAAGACAACCATAGACAGCTTCAGAAATTTACCGAGAGTTGTACAAAATCCTCAAACAAGAAGCAGCTTTCTTGATCACGTGTGGCTTATGGGGTCTTACATGGCATAGTGACAGAAGATACAATGTATTCATTTATTAGGATTATTGGGTAGTTTTTCCTGGCTGGGTAGTATTTGCTCTAGTACTTTCTTTGGTTGTTTTATTCTTTGAGTTCCGAGCTTTGTTTAAAAAAACAAACACTTCAAGAAGGATTAGTTTGGTTTTTTTACGGATCTTCCATCTTTATTTTGTGAGTTTATAAAACTAAGAAGAGAAATATGAAAAATACATTTAATACAAAGTCAGATATCAATAAAGAAGTCAGATATCAATAACAGAAGTAAGATAAACCAAGTATTCTATTATTTTTTAAAACTGAAAAAGAGACCCTGGAAAAATAATCAGAAATTTCTGAAACATAAAGCTAAAGAACCTGATGGAAACACATGACGCCCGAGGGTTACCTGGGCCCGCCTGAGGAGCTTCGGGCCGCCCCGAGTGGTTACGGGGCCCAAATGGATGTAAAGAATAGAACCACTGTTACCGCCACGCATGTCGAAGAGGCACTAAAGGGGGTTTGGCTGAAACGGGTGCATGTGTCCGCTGGAATGCTAACCCAAACAAATGCTTTTAAAACGGATGACCAGGCTGTAAGGCGCATAACATGGTGCAACTACCTCACAATGAGGAATGGGATAACGGATTCTCGGTCGCCAATCTGCCTCAGAGATTAGCCACGCAGTAAGAATTCAGACCTACCATCACGAGGGTGGCCAAAACTTACTGTAGGGAAAAGGGCAGCACAAAAGGGAAGTAAGTCATAGGGAAATTTTACCAGAACTGCCCCGTATGCAGACTTTAGAAGAAAGAGGGTGTCACTTACACTAGGTCCAAGGCAAACCGATGTTTTGCTGATAATCTGAGGCAGATGGGTGTCTTGATAGAGAATCTGAAATCCAATCTAGTGGGGAACGAAGAAGAAGAAACACATGAAAAATGGAAATAGTTAGAAGACGTTTACTAAATTTTAAAGAATTTATCTTGTTTCAGAAAGGTGTAAGAAATAATAAAAAGAAAAAGTTTGAGACTGAATGTTAATTTTTGATAGTGATGTCAGAAATCAAATAAATGATGTATTTCTAATATGTTTGATGTATTTCTAATATGTTTGATGTATTTGTTAGTACTTATCACGAGTTAACCACTTTTGTTATCTGGTGGTTACTGCCGAATATCAGCACATGACCCCGTTTAGGACCATACAGCATGTGTAGCCACAGGCAATCGAATTTCTACCATAGGGAAGTTTCATCCAAAAGGAACTAAACTTATAAAAGACAATAACTAAGATTTAACAAACAGAAAACTCACTTGAAAGTACCCCCATCTATGTTAACTAAAATGGTATCAGATTGGATTATAGAAAGCGAGGGTAAAATTTAGACAAATTATTTTATTAAATGACATATCGTCTCATATCAGAAGTTATAAGTCGGTGTTCTGGAAAGCCCGTTTTTTGTTATTTGAAAATATTATTTTAAAATAGAAAAATATTAAAAAAAATGGACAAAGTTAGATACAATTAAAGGATCAGGTTCCTATGTAGTCCAGTTGACGTGTTACATTCAAAGGCTTTGGTCCAAGCTGATCTTGAGATCTTGAATTTTTACCGCACGGGGTTTACTTTGACAGTTATCAGCAATCAATCGGTGTCCATCGACAGAGTTTGTTTGAACATATTTCAGTGTTGTACCTGTTGTGTGGAATATGACACCAGGTTTTTCCCTAGTCCTAAGCTTCAACTAGGTAAGTGTTTTTCAATTAAAAAAGGGTAACTATATACCTGGTCTGGGAACGTATAATACAGACCAGAAAATGTTAGCAATGAGACTTTTCTTAACTAGAATTAAATTTATGCCCTGTTTTTTTCTTTTTCCCGGAGCCAGAGAGGTTAATTGTATTCTTGTTTTTGAACGTCTGGGTGAGTGTCCGGTCAAAATATAATTAGCTGGGTTTTTCAAACCAACAACAGATTTGACCGTGAGAATTATAATAAAGACAATACTGATTTGGAAACAAAGAAGATTGCCAGTGGGTAAATAGAATACATATTGTAGATTCGAGATTATCTGGATAGGACAGAGGGACAGAGAGGTACCAAATAGTGTGTAGGTGTCCGAGACAGACTTCAAAGTTAATTCTGCAGAGAGTGAAGACACAACTTTAGATACGATTCGGATAGAGACAGAGGAAAGAGAGGCACCCAGGAAAAAATCGTGTAGGGAGTCCCGAGACAGACTTCAGGACATTTAAAGCTTTGCCTCCGGACAATGGGAAAAGCTAGAATGAACAGGTGGAAAACCCCGCGGAGTAACTTGAGCCGTTCTTCCTCGTGATGCACTCTCTTGAGCCCATGAGTATGGGATGAGTTGGGGCCGCACGTTGGTCCAATGGGCAAAAATCCGAATCATAAACCCTCGAAGGAACGGTGGAAATTGGGGCCGCATGCTTTTTTGCAACAAGCCAGATAGCCAATGCCAAGAAGCGAACCGCAAGCTGGGCCAATAGGCAGCACCGCCCATCAAGGGATGGGGACACGACCCAAACCATCGATTATAGTTGACGGGCATCAGAGGCGAAACTCGGTTTTGCCCCTCGAGTCGGACAGCCCAGTGAATTGACGGAAATGGTGAGGAGGCACTAGGCAGAGCGAGCACGCACGCTGCAAGGCTACAGTGGGCCCCATCGAGGGCAGGCCAGAAAGCCATGGCGGGAAAGCGAGGCAGCCTGGCAGCGGGAACATGGCAGGCAAGAGGGGCATCCCACCCACATGAGAGAACAACTGGAAAGCCCAGCAGAAACAAACCAGCAGCACGGCAAGCGCGTAAGAGGGCAAAAGGGACAGGTTGTGCTTCCCCCCAAATGTACAGAAAATTGGGAAAAACAACGAAGTAACACTAGTGCGCGTTTCCGCTCAGGGGAAATACTGCTGTAGGGTTTTTTTTGGGGACTTCAAAGGCTAGGGAGCAAACTGAACCAAACCTGAACAGGGTAACCAAGGTATTTATTAAACGACCTGCTTGATGGGCAATGGCTTTATAAACCGAGAGTCAGACTGTCTAAGGGTCGCGTCTGAAAGAAAATGGCAACCAGCTGCATGGGGTTCGGCTGGGACAGCCAAAGGCTTTGATAGGAACAAAAAAAACGATGGCTGAAATCGAACAACCCATCCAGACAACAACTGTGCTCCAATAGGTGCTGAAGTTGGTGCACGTACATTACGTTATGACGTTATTTGGGATTTATATAGAATACAAAATGCCTTAGAACGATCGAAAAAAGAAGAAGAAGATGACCGGCCTCCCGATGAGGGCACACCCAGCGAACTGGTCTTTTATGGGCAACTGGTTTACCATCCGTCCAGTTGTGGTACGATTTCCGCAAGCTTTGATTGTCCCCAATAAACTACACGGCAGCAAATTCCCCCGCGAGCGGAAACGCGCACTGGTTTCACTTCGCCGCGCTTCCAGTTTTCGCACATTCGGCATTAGGGAAACCCCTCTCCGCCCGCCATGCCCTGCCCTGAGAGTGAGAAGAGAGAGAGAGAGGGGCATCGAGCTTGAATTCGCCCCACATGGGTCCACTTTTTCGTTGGGTGCACTCTCACTTTAATTTGTGCTGTCTTTTTCTTGGGAGTTTTCTGTTCAAAGCAAACGACTTGCACAGTTTTTACTTTCATCACATTTATGACAACGGCTGGGATATGCATTTTGTAGTCGATCAGACCTGCATTGCTTTTCTTTGCTCTATTACTACCACCTGTAGTTCTTCACGATCCCTACCCCTTTGACCAGACCGGTCGCCATCATCACCCACCCCAGTTCTTCCGGGGATGCTAGTTGTAAATGCAACAGTACCTTGCCCTGTTGTTCCAGGAAGGGCAGTCCCTTTAGTCATCACACATCTCAGTTTTTCCGGGGATGTTAGTTGTTAATAAAACAGTACCTTGCCCGGTGTCCCAGGGAGGGCAGTCTTGTTAGGGATCACCCACCTCAGTTCTTCTGGGGATGTTAGTCGTTAATGCAACAGTACGTTGCCCGGTTGTCCCAAGGAGGGCAGTTTCGTTATGCACTAAAACGTAACTTTAGTATTTACGCTTTGCCAACTTTACCTAGCAAATATATCTGTGCTAAGCCTTTGATACGGAGTTTGCAGCAATCGTACGTGTGTCGACACGATACGTTACAGCGTTTTCAGAGACACTTGCCGAGACTTTTGATTCGTTACGCATTGTTCTTATTGATTCTTGCTCCACAGCTGGTAGTTTGCCTGCGACCATTTACTCCGTGGGAGTTGGGATTCCTTTACAGTTGACTACTGTTTCTTGTGTTTCTGTTGGTTCTCACCGTGCACACCTTCGCAATGCATCTAGCTTGTCCGGACACAAAGCTCAACTCGGGCCCCTTCCTCAGAGCTCCGAGTTTCGCCCTATGTGGTCCCACGTACAACTCGTCTTGGGCCCTTGTTTTGCTCCACGCAGACTCAAGTCACTTCCTGGATGTACCCTCATCCATTAATGTTTATCCGTTCATCTTTTGCTTCGGCCGGGAGAGACGTGCATTAATAGTCACTCTGGGATTCTTCGTTAATTGGTAGAGAGTTGTTTCTTGCCTCAACATCAAATTTATATAATAGTGAGTCAGGTCTATTTAGGATTTTTTAAGATGTTCTGTCCATCTTTTCTTCTGCTCGGTATCTGATGTGAGCACTTTACCATGTGTACTCTTGATTGGGCCACCCTTTGAAAGAATGGTTGCTGTTAGTTGTTTTAGTATATTGTAGAGAAATTTACAGTTTCTAGTATTGAGATAGATCCGGTGATAAATCACAACCGTACACATTCATTTTTTGAAGCATTAAGCACATATAATTTGATCATACACACACACACAGTTTACTGTATCATAGATGAGACATGTAAGATTGGGTGAACAAGTAAGCGGGTTTTATTTTGTGATAACATAAAGCAGGATAAAGTATCCAAGAACCGAGCACATACGTGACATTACATGTTCAACTGTCACTATGAAATGCAGATAAAACGAAACGTGTACAACTGCGTTAACTTTGAATTCAACGATCTACCTTTCACCCAACCAAGTCACGGACACACTTAATGTAAGTTACAACACTTCTAATATATACACATTTATTTATACAATATAATATCGGTTTAAGTAATCTTGTCTTTAGTAAAACTATTACTAGAAATTATGAGTTAACTGATGAGAGAGAATTCAAATTTTAAAAAAAAGTTATGTATATATATTTTTAGAAGTTTCTTTTTTTATTGATGGATTGTATTTGTCCATTTTTCTAGTATCCACGTAAAACAAAGTCCTTTTTGTGGAAACGTGAATAGAATTGCTTATCTTCTTCTTATTCTAATACTGTTTTTGCATTCTTTAACAGCGCCATGATAAGAAGGAATTTATATAACTGGTTAGCCCGTCTGCCCAGCGTGTTCGTAGCGCGTTGGACTACGGGTGACTATCCATCTGTGTGTGCGGGTTCAATTCCGCGGGATGGCAGAAAAACAGATTCCCCAGATTTACGATGTTCGTGGCACCGAACTGAAGGGTTACGATGTCCATGGCACCGAGCCAAGAGCTGAAAAGCTCAAGTGCTTCTGGATCGGAAAAAAAGAATATACCTGGTTATTGTGTTTGCTTCATGAATTTTGTCTTTCATTGCCTCTGTTTATTTTATTGTCAACATTTTGTGTGGATGAACTTTTGCCTTGTACTCACTGTTACATTTTCCTTATATACATATTAGTTTAGTAGGGAACTATTGTCGACCCAGTTCCCCCGATGTCTTCATTTTTAAACCGACCCCTTCTTGATCCTGCAAGCTCTCAACTTAGAAACATCTTATCTTTCATGACTAGTTTCTCGTTATTCTTTGATATCAACATCCATATTTTTATTAAAACTGTCAAATTTAATTTTTTATCGTTTGTTTCTTGCTTCATTAAAAATACACCCAACAATAGTGTACAGAATGTAAATATTACACACAACAATAGTGTACAGAATATAAGTAGTACATCCAACAATATTGGACATAACATAAGTTGTACATCCAACAATAGTGTACAGAGTATAAGTAGTACATCTAACAATAGTGTACATAATATAAGTAGTACATCCAACAATACTGTACAGAATATAAGTAGTACATCCAACAATACTGTACAGAATATAAGTAGTACATCCAACAATACTGTACAGAATATAAGTAGTACATCCAACAATACTGTACAGAATATAAGTAGTACATCCAACAACACTGTACAGAATATAAGTAGTACATCCAACAATACTGTACAGAATATAAGTAGTACATCCAACAATACTGTACAGAATATAAGTAGTACATCCAACAATACTGTACAGAATATAAGTAGTACATCCAACAATAGTGTGCTATGTACACTTCTCATTGACCTGATTTGATGATTACTAGAACTATCCTGCAGCTTTTGCTCTCTGTGTAGGGTTAATCATGCAGAACAGGTTCACGTACATGTGTTTTCCAGATATCCATAGGATTGTTGCTGGAGCTACGGCGTTCGTTGTTGGTTGCAATACAATTGAAATGTGGCGTGCCAGAACCTCAGATAATAACTTCAGCCTCAGACAGCAATATAAGCCTTATATGTTAACATGAACCTCAGATAATAACTTCAGCCTCAGACAGCAATATAAGCCTTATATGTTAACATGAACCTCAGATAATAACTTCAGCCTCAGACAGCAATATAAGCCTTATATGTTAACATGAACCTCAGACAGAAATATACACATCGCATTTCCATTCCTTGAAATTTGTGGGAGTGTGTGTGTGTGCGGAGTGGGTGTGAGTGTGTGTAAGTGTGTGTGGGTGTGAATGTGTGGATGTCAGTTTTTCTATCCTTATTTATCATTTCATGATGTAATTTCTTCTTGCAGATTGATCATGTCTGGGCAAGTACATCCGCTGGTTACATTGTTACTAATGTTGTCTGGCTCTTACATTGACTGTAGAAATGTTGTCTTTTTACCACTACCAGTATCAAGTCATACCAGAATTCATGCACTTGTCGCACAAGAGTTAGCAAAGTTGGGACATAATGTCTGGATGGCTGTACCTTCCGCTCTAGACAAAAGAAAAGCCGAGAGTTACCCCGGAGTGACCACATTTAGATACAACGACTTCTGGGAGTCTTCAGAAGACTCAATTATCTCTCAGATAGAAAGAGCAATTAGTGAAGCTGTTGTTGCTGGCACCGAACCAAACTGGGATTTCGTTTGGGAATATGAAGACGTTCTTTCTGAAGTTTATTTTCAAGCCATGATGGAGGGCAAGCTGACCGAGTACATCAGACATCTGAAACCTGATCTCATTGTTCTAGATTGGAGCCCATCGGTTGACGAGAGAGTAGCTATAGCACACAAACTGAAAGTGCCTTTTGCCATTCTTAGTGCTCTGCAGGATTATGTGACAGGAAGAATACCCTTTAACCCAGTTGCTGAAGCTTACAACTCTCCTTATTTCCGTACACAAGCTAGTTTGTATCAGCAAGTAGTCACAGTGATTCAACTAATGTCTCCACATTTTAAGCATATTTTTAATGACAGAGGTTACACTAAACAACTTTTCCATTAGAACCCGAAGTTCCACCAGCAAATGAATTGATGAGTCAAGCTGAAGTTTACCTAATGGAGTCAGATCCTATCTTTGATTATCCACGTCCTGAACTGCCCAATGTGAAACTTGTCGGTGGATTGTCCGTCGGTCCAGCAAAAGAATTACAGGAACCGTTTAAGTCGTTTGTGGAAAGGTCGGAAAAAGCCGGAGTAGGTGTCGCTGTTTTGTCATTTGGTAGTCTATTTATGAATCTTCCAAAACAATTAGAAGAAAAACTGTTGTCAGCATTTAGTCGGCTTAAACTGAACACAATTTGGAGAGGTAATCTGACTTCTCCTGACCCCAACAAAATACTTATTTCTACTTGGATACCCCAGAACGATCTTCTCGCAAACAAAAACGTGAAAGTGTTTCTCTCACACTCGGGATCACACAGTCTTTATGAAGCTCTCTATCATGCTGTTCCGGTTGTATGTTTGCCTCTTTTTTTTGACCAACACTCTAATGCAGAACGAACAAAAGGAAAGGGGTATTGTCTTAAACTCGATCTACTAAAAGCATCAGCTGATGAACTGCTGAAAGCAATAGAAGATGTTGCCTCCAGCAACAAAATAAAGACAAGCATTAGCACAGCTTCAGAAATTTATCGAGAGTTGTACAAAAACCCCAAACAAGAAGCCGCATTCTGGCTTGATCATGTGATGCGTTATGGCGGGTCTTACATGCGATACAGTGGACAGAAGATACCAATGTATCTATTTATTATGGACTATGTGCTAGTCTTCCTGGCTGGTGTAGTATTTGCTCTAGTACTTTTCTTGGTTGTCTTTATTCTTAAGCGAGCTCTGAGCTTGTGTTTAAGAAGAGACAAACATTTCAAGAAGGATTAATTTGTTTTTACTTGATCTTCCATCTTGATTTTGTCAATGCTTTATAAAATATTTTTTTTAAATTTAAAACTAGGAATAGTAAGAACTATGTTGAACAGCAGTAATGGAAATATTATCATCCAAGAAAGCATCAATTACATTTGGGATGAGATTAAACAAAGTTTATTATTATATATTATATTTATTAATTTTTGGATCTGATATCTAGACTATGACGAAGCAGAAGACAACATGTTAGCCCCTGATTAATGAATTTACAGAGCCAATAATCAATGATGTAAATTCCCGGCAACAGTTAATTCCCCATTATTGCTTCGTTCCTATGTCAATGACCACCACAGAAAATGCTCATCATCGTCTCGTCTGAACTCGTGAAGCAAACAAAAACTAGATACATGCATTACTTGCATAAGACAGCTGCTATCGTACCAACACCATCATCCGGCTATTAAATTTGCAATTTACGTTGAAGTGAACAACAGTCATGACAAACCACATCTCTGCACATGTATTACTGCGTTAGCAGCTGCTGGTCATAGACTTTCTGTGTATCATTTTCTGAATATGCAGTTCACAACATAACCACCATCTACACAAACAAAAAGCATTCCATAGGTAATTCACAGTGTCGCTCCAAGCAGTAAACTTAAATCTCAGCGACTTGTAAGTCCATACACTTGTAAGCCGGGAAATGTAAGTCCATACGTGAAGAATAATTTACTAACAATTGTGTCAAGAAAGAAACTCAACGGTTGAAACGAAGTGCTTCGCATTTTCCAATAGGGGTCAAGTAGGTTGGTATTTATAGAATAATGTGTGCCCGCGTGCCCAGCATGTTCGTAGCGCGTTGGACTGTGGGTGACTAGCTCTCTGTGTGTGCGGGTTCAATTCCGTGGGCTGGCAGAAAAGCCACAGGTTCCCCAGATTCACTGTGTTCGTGGCACCGAACCGAAGGGTTACGATGTCCATGGCATCGAGCCGAAGAGCTGACTGCTCAAGTGCTTCTGGATCGGTTAAAAAAAAAAAAAAAGAATAATGTGTCATATTTCCAAGAAACAAAAACTCATCAATAATTCAATTCCAGGAAGAGTTGGAGATTACAATGTTAATTGTTGAAAAGAAATGAACAACACAATAATTAATTTACATAAAGAAACGTGAGTTGTCTTGTCTTGTCTGTTATGATGTCAAGCTTGCTGTTAGGTTGGAGTGATCGGGATAATTTGTCCAGAGATTCCTGATCTGAATGTAAGTGAGATCTAGTTACTAGTCCTAGCCGAAACGAACAATAAAATGTACATCTAGTGTTCAGGTTGAGCATATAAAAGAACTATTGGCTGTTAAAATCGATAAGAGTAAACATCAAAGAGGCTGACCACTCAAAATTCATTTGACAAAAATAACAAAATACCTGCACATTTTCACAATTTTCAACATTACAACGGGGACCATCACCGATGCTACAGAGTTCGTGAAATGTATGTGAGAGCTTCCTGTGCAATAAATATATGGAAGCATACATGGTTATTCACCGAAGTGCAATGTTGATAGATATATTAATCAATCGTTGAGTTAATCAATCAATAGTTACAGTAAACTTTGATATATAGACGACTCCTAATCACATCTGAATATGATCAAGATCAAGCGAAATTCTAATGTTCAAGATTTATTACAACTTATCTTAGTCATGGAGATGACACCTGATCTGATATCGATTGTATTTGTGTGACATTCTTTTTTCGATTCTCGTAGTTTATTTCATTACTCGTTGTTTTCTATCGATACTTATTAATTTTCTATCAATACTTATTAATTTTCTATCAATACTTATTAATTTTCTATCGATACTTATTAATTTTCTATCGATACTTATTAATTTTCTATCAATACTTATTAATTTTCTATCAATACTTATTGATTTTCTATCGATACTTATTAATTTTCTATCGATACTTATTGATTTTCTATCGATACTTATTGATTTTCTATCAATACTTATTAATTTTCTATCGATACTTATTAATTTTCTATCAATACTTATTAATTTTCTATCGATACTTATTAATTTTCTATCAATACTTATTAATTTTCTATCAATACTTATTAATTTTTCTATCGATACTTATTAATTTTCTATCGATACTTATTAATTTTCTATCAATACTTATTAATTTTCTATCAATACTTATTAATTTTCTATCGATACTTATTAATTTTCTATCAATACTTATTAATTTTCTATCGATACTTATTAATTTTCTATCGATACTTATTAATTTTCTATCGATACTTATTAATTTTCTATCGATACTTATTAATTTTCTATCGATACTTATTAATTTTCTATCGATACTTATTTATTTTCTATCAATACTTATTAATTTTCTATCGATACTTATTTATTTTCTATCAATACTTATTAATTTTCTATCGATACTTATTTATTTTCTATCAATACTTATTGTGTTATTTTCTTTGTTACTAACGTCTTTTTTTTTAAAATGAATGTTTGTTGTTTCCTATCGATATTTCTTATTTCAATGTGCTACTTAATATTGTTATTTTAAGTATTAAAATGAGAAGGATTGACGTTATTACACCGGGATTCTCCATATGCCCCCGCCCCCGTCTTTCTAGACAGAATTGTCAAGCTACCTGTTCAGAGTGTTGCACAAAGCACGAGCTCTGTTCCTCCAACACCAATTCGAAGTATCCTCAGAACAAAACCTGCACGTGTGAGTCGGTCGGGATTCGAACCTACTACCTTCAGATTGCCAAGCAAACGTCTTAACCGCTATTGTTACATTCGTTTTGTTAGTGTTACCTAATATATGTTTGTTATTCATACTTGCCAATTTTAAAAAAGTCATGAAGGGCTGGGGAAAAAAAATCATAGAAAGAGGCATACCGAGAAGAAGAGGTAAACCCCGGAGAAGATGGATTCAGGATGTAACTGATGGTTTGAACATGACGGCCGCAGCGGTAAAATGAATCTGGCCTATGAGAGAGAGAAATTCTGGAGAGCTATTGGGATGGCAAAGTTCTGCTCAGGACAAGCTATTTAATAATGACCTAATATATATTTGTTATTGATACTTGCTAACTTCTGCAGAAACTTGTTGTTTTCTATATTTGGTGTTGTTAATTTTTGGAATACAACTAATTATTCTTTTATTTAAAACACAATATAGTTAGTGTATGATGAAAACTTACTTTTCTAATGCTGTTTTAATATTTTTAGTTCTTATGTTTTATGTTTGTATCAAATATGTTGTGATGTTCATGTGTATATAGGTTGTGTTGCTCATGTGTGTATAGGTTTGGTTGTTCATATGTGTATATATTGTGTTGTTCATGTGTGTATAGATTGTGTTGTTCATATGTGTATAGATTGTGTTGTTCATGTGTGTATATGTTGTGTTGTTCATGTGTGTATATGTTGTGTTGTTCATGTGTGTATAGGTTTGGTTGTTCATATGTGTATATGTTGTGTTGTTCATGTGTGTATAGATTGTGTTGTTCATATGTGTATAGATTGTGTTGTTCATGTGTGTATATGTTGTGTTGTTCATGTGTGTATATGTTGTGTTGTTCATGTGTGTATAGGTTTGGTTGTTCATATGTGTATATATTGTGTTGTTCATGTGTGTATAGATTGTGTTGTTCATATGTGTATAGATTGTGTTGTTCATGTGTGTAAATGTTGTGTTGTTCATGTGTGTATATGTTGTGTTGTTCATGTGTGTATATGTTATGTTGTTCAAGTGTGAATATATTGTGTTGCTCATGTGTGTATATGTTGTGTTGCTCATGTGTGTATATGTTGTGTTGTTCATGTGTGTATATGTTGTGTTGTTCATGTGTGTATATATTGTGTTGTTCATGTGTGTATATGTTGTGTTGTTCATGTGTGTATATGTTGTGTTGTTCATGTGTGTATAGGTTGTGTTGTTCATGTGTGTATATGTTGTGTTGTTCATGTGTGTATATGTTGTGTTGTTCATGTGTGTATATGTTGTGTTGTTCATGTGTGTATATGTTGTGTTGTTCATGTGTGTATATGTTGTGTTGTTCATGTGTGTATATGTTGTGTTGTTCATGTGTGTATATGTTGTGTTGTTCATGTGTGTATGTGTTGTGTTGTTCATGTGTGTATGTGTTGTGTTGTTCATGTGTGTATATGTTGTGTTGTTCATGTGTGTATATGTTGTGTTGTTCATGTGTGTATGTGTTGTGTTGTTCATGTGTGTATATGTTGTGTTGTTCATGTGTGTATATGTTGTGTTGCTCATGTGTGTATATGTTGTGTTGTTCATGTGTGTATATGTTGTGTTGTTCATGTGTGTATATGTTGTGTTGTTCATGTGTGTATATGTTGTGTTGCTCATGTTGTATATGTTGTGTTGTTCATGTGGTTATATGTTGTGTTGTTCATATGTGTATATGTTGTGTTGTTCATGTGTGTATGTTTTGTGTTGTTCATGTGTGTATATGTTGTGTTGTTCATGTGTGTATATGTTGTGTTGCTCATGTGTGTATATGTTGTGTTGTTCATGTGTGTATATGTTGTGTTGTTCATGTGTGTATATGTTGTTTTGTTCATGTGTGTATATGTTGTATTGTTCATTGTGTATATGTTGTTTGCTCATGTGTGTATATGTTGTGTTGTTCATGTGTGTATATGTTGTGTTGTTCATGTGTGTATATTTTGTGTTGTTCATGTGTGTATGTGTTGTGTTGTTCATGTGTGTATATGTTGTTTTGTTCATGTGTGTATATGTTGTGTTGTTCATGTGTGTATGTGTTGTGTTGTTCATGTGTGTATATGTTGTGTTGTTCATGTGTGTATATGTTGTGTTGTTCATGTGTGTATGTGTTGTGTTGTTCATGTATGTATATGTTGTGTTGCTCATGTGTGTATATGTTGTGTTGTTCATGTGTGTATATGTTGTGTTGTTCATGTGTGTATGTGTTGTGTTGTTCATGTGTGTATATGTTGTGTTGTTCATGTGTGTATAGGTTGTGTTGCTCATGTGTGTATATATTGTGTTGCTCATGTGTGTATAGGTTGTGTTGTTCGTGTGTGTATGTGTTGTGTTGTTCATGTGTGTATGTGTTGTGTTGTTCATGTGTGTATAGGTTGTGTTATTCGTGTCTGTATAGGTTGTGTTATTCATGTGTGTGTGTATACGTGTGTGTTCTGACACTGACCAGTATTTTCACGATACAATATTTGCCCTTTATTTTCTGTAATGATTCAGCTACCTTTAGGAACTTGACCTTTGAACGAATGTCATAATAAATCATTGACGAACTGATTTAAATAACGTCAAAAGGCGTATAACCACAGCCAACTCTAGATAACTAGGCCAGACAACTGGCTGGGGTTCCCTGACCTAGATCAGAAAAGGGGCCGGAAAATATAGATGTTTGATAGAACACTGCAAGTTTTTTGGTGCAATTTTGCTCAATTATGTGAGTCTATTGTTATTTATTGGTGAAAAATATTCATAATATTGATATTCCTTATTGTTAAACTTAACTTGTTGGATAATATCACTTCGAGTTAGCATTTTGTGTTGATTTTAAAATGAATTCGTCTATATACACCAATACTGGAATGTGAGGTCACGTGGTTTAGTTGGGGTCTGATTTCCCATAACTCTTACCTGAGTCCAAAGGCCCATAAGTTTAGTTGGCTCTGGTATAACTGTCTATTGTCTATTCCCAGGTGGAAGATGTAGTTGGCTGTCCACTCTTGCCGTTAACCTTTTGAACCCGCCCTCCCATTATTACGGTATTATCATTAGTACACGAATACCCGGGGTGCCTACATATCGGGATAAGAACCCCTCCTCGTTATTTGTCGGTGTTCAGCGATAACTTGTGTACTAGGGTGACGTCAAACACAGGAAATGCTTCACTTAAAGGTTTATCTAAATGGCGGTTTGCATCATGTTTTGAAACATAGTGATTTGATATTTGTTTATTAATTTTAAAAGATGAAACGACACGCTGAAAATTTTGGAAATGGTCAATCGAAAAGGATAACCACAGAGCAAGCTGTTGAACTTCTTTTAAATGATTCTGAAGATGAATTAGACTTAGAATATGATTATTCTGATAACGAAATCGAAAGTGAGTCGGATGATCATTTAGAAGAAGAATTATTTGAACCGACTGATGTTCAAATATAACAAACATGTCAGTGACTTTCCAAACATGGATTACAAAGACAGACCAGTCAATAAAGTGAAGACACAATTTTGGTGCAATATTCTGTCAAAGTTTCCTGTGTCTAAAGGAAGGATCTACATGTTGGGAAGACTGGCATAGTAAGCAGGAATGCTGGAGATGATGGGGTAAGTCGATAAAAATTATAGGACACTTAATTCTGCCAATCTATCTCGTTTTTCAAACAATTCTGATATGTGCTGTTTTTGCTCAGGATCCCAGGGGAGAGGGTTTTTAAGGTATGGTTGGCCAGGGTTCAAAGGGTTAAGCGTAGGGATGGGAGCTTTAATTTTCGTCTCTCTTTTTATTGTATGCTGTTATTGGTGGTTGGTTGATTGTGTTTCATTATCATTAAATGTCCAAACCACTGCATTTGTTGTCTTTCGATGTATTCGGTGCATGAAGTTATGTCCACTCTGCTTCTGATGTCCTCATTTCGTAGTCTGTCTTTCCTTGTGACTCCCACAGCTTCCTCCGGCAGTCTCATCTGCAGTCTCATCTGCAGTCTGATTTAACTGCAGTCTCATCTGTTTTGTGAATATTTGGTTTTTTGAACAATTCTTGCATTTTCCGCGCACCAAATCAACTCGGGCTTGAACATGGTAATTAAATGACGTCATAAGTGCGACACAAACTTTTAGTTAAAGTCGTATACCGAAATTAGTGTGAGGCTATTGGTTCATATTGTTGACTTCTCAAAACAAACATTGATTTAAACATTTCTAATGAGTTTGAAGCTAAAATGCAAAAAGTGTCATTAATACTATACGCGAATTTCCGCAAAGAGGCACATTTCACTATCTCACACTCTCTCTCTCTCTCTCTCTGGATCGTTCTTTTTCTACCATTTTTATCATTCTTATTGTGATATATAAACAGCCTTTGCCAAGAACGTTTGTTTTACGTCACAATCTTCGGTACAATTTGAAGCACTTGTGCATGTCCTGCGGCGACGTGTCCAATTTCAACCAGCGTTTACTGGGTTCGCTCTCCGTCAACCTTTGACTGTCCCCAGCCAAACTGCAAGGCAGCAGGCTGCTATTTTCTTTTAAGGTAGCGATCCTTAGACGACCTACCCTCTCGGGCTGTTGAACGTCATCTGCCCAGATTGCCGGTCTTTTTGTGGACTACTTGATTTTCATTCCGTCCAGTTTTGTGTACGGTTTGCTCCACTAGCTTTTGATTGTCCCCAATCTAACTACAAGGCAGTAGTAGTACGCTGCGAGCGGAAACGCGCCTGGATTCAAGCCTCTGCTGGGATTTCCAGTTTTTCTGCACCTTTGGTTGGTCCGCTCACCACTACGCCTGCTACGCTCCCTCACCATCAGCGCCATGCACGTCTATCCACCGGTGGGTCCACCCGTGCATCATCGTTCGCATGCGTGCTCGCTCTGTCCTGGTGCTTGCCCCAACATTTCCATCAGTTCTCACCGTGCTCACATTTACTAGCCTCTAGACTGTCCGGACACTGGGCTCAACTCGGGCCCCACCTCAGGGCTCCGAGTTTCACCCTAAGTGGACCAACATGCAACTCATCTCGGTCCCAAGTTTTGCTCCACGCGGGCCCAGGTCTCTTGTCTGGATGCACCCCTCATCCCTTTATGGTAATCCGTTCAGCTTTTCCTATCGGCCGGAAGAGACGTGCATTAATAGTCACTCTGATATTCCGCTCGTCTGTGTTGCAGGAGGATCTCATCCAACGTGACTAGGTCTGCATCCCTGCCCACGCCAGAGTAGCTCTCCCTCGATCCCTACTCACTTAGCCAAAAAGAATCAATGCTGTTACCAGGGTCACCAATTTGAGGTAGGGTAGGATCTTGATTAGTGCCAGCTCACTAATCATGGCGTGGCGTTGTCCCATATACGCCTTTGACCCCAGGCACATATGGGTCATCTGTACCACAGTATACAAGAACCAGAGTAAATAACTATTTTATTGTAGTGATACCCCCCCCCTACCACATATGTTAACACACGACATTGTATCAGAAGTAGCGATTTAAAGAGAACGTCTCCAAGTAGCTCCGTCATTGTCAATCCCAAGCCTGGACGGGAAAGGGGGATGCGATTATGACGTGGCAGCTAACTTTAACTGTAATGTAAATTATTTTTTTAAACTCAATAATACAACTAAATCTACATTTCTTGTTTATTTCATGACACCATTGCAAGTATCAACATTAGCCCCCATATATGAGCTCGGATGATACGCCTTTCAATGAGACTTGACATCAAATGTCATATTGGTGCGTTTATGTAACAAAATTAGTATCAGACTCGCCAAATATGCCGCCAACATCAAAGAAACCCGTTATATTACAAAATCCAGGTTTCCTATAGCAATTTCTTCCATCAGACATTTGCGTTGGTATAATTATAAGATTGGGTGCAAAGTTTCGCTACTGTAAAATCAATGGTTTTGCTACAATTCGCACTGGACTGTGGGCATGAGTTGTTGAACGGACTATAGTAATGAATTCATGTGTTGTTGTAGTTGATCTTCGTCTTCATAGATTAGACTTTGGTCGTCTGCAAAAGTAATTCGTTGATTTGATTATTTAATTGGTGGTAGTGATCATTGTCTATGGTATAACTGTCTCTTAACTAACTAACAAAATATGATTACAAGTATCTCCCTTTCAATCTCTCCTTTCTCTTTCTTGTGTATTTTTAACCTGGATGACTATCAAACAGCTCATCCACTGGGACATAACTATCAACAGCTCATCCCATGGGGCATAGACTATCAAACAGCTCATCCACATGGGGCATAGACTATCAAACAGCTCATCCACATGGGGCATAGACTATCAAACAGCTCATCCACATGGGGCATAGACTATCAAACAGCTCATCCACATAGGGCATAGACTATCAAACAGCTCATCCAAAGTCTGTCTATCTTTAGCTCCCTCTCTTAGATTTTCCAATGTCATTCAAACATTGTTCATCGTGGCAATTGTTCATCGTGGCAATTGTTCATCGTGGCAATTGTTCATCGTGGCAATTGTTCATCGTGGCAATTGTTCATCGTGGATGTTCATCGTGCAATTGTTCATCGTGGCAATTGTTCATCGTGGCAATTGTTCATCGTGGCAATTGTTCATCGTGGCAATTGTTCATCGTGGCAATTGTTCATCGTGGCAATTGTTCATCGTGGCAATTGTTCATCGTGGCAATTGTTCATCGTGGCAATTGTTCATCGTGGCAATTGTTCATCGTGGCAATTGTTCATCGTGGCAATTGTTCATCGTGGCAATTGTTCATCGTGGCAATTGTTCATCGTGGCAATTGTTCATCGTGGCAATTGTTCATCGTGGCAATTGTTCATCGTGGCAATTGTTCATCGTGGCAATTGTTCATCGTGGCAATTGTTCATCGTGGCAATTGTTCATCGTGGCAATTGTTCATCGTGGCAATTGTTCATCGTGGCAATTGTTCATCGTGGCAATTGTTCATCGTGGCAATTGTTCATCGTGGCAATTGTTCATCGTGGCAATTGTTCATCGTGGCAATTGTTCATCGTGGCAATTGTTCATCGTGGCAATTGTTCATCGAGGTAATTGTTCATCGTGGCAATTGTTCATCGTGGCAATTGTTCATCGTGGCAATTGATTCATCTGCAATTGTTCATCGTGGCTTGTTCATCGTGACAATTGTTCAATACAATTGTTCATCGTGGCAATTGTTCATCGTGGCATTCGTTTATCGTAATTGTTCATCGTGGCAATTTCATCGTGGCAATTGCTCATCGTGGCAGATGTTCATCGTAATTGTTCATCGTGGCAATTATTCATCGTGGCAATTGTTCATCGTGGCAATTGTTCATCGTGGCAATTGTTCATCGTGGCAATTGTTCATCGTGGCAATTGCTCATCGTGGCAATTGTTCATCGTGGCAATTGTTCATCGTGGCAATTATTCATCGTGGCAATTGTTCATCGTGGCAATTGTTCATCGTGGCAATTGTTCATCGTGGCAATTGTTCATCGTGGCAATTGAACTCTATAGTATATCATCTCCTGTGCTTATGTAACAAGGAAATCAAATAACTAAAGACTGTGAACTTTCCTCTCATCTCCAGACAGAAGTCAGAACTGGGCGGATCCATCACTAGGAGACGAGAGAGATCTATGTGTTGATCAATGATTTATATCGGCCAAGGCAGGGCTCACTGTACTCATTCCCCGCCTCTAGATTGTTTATGGGTTGTGCGGGGTTCTATCATATATATCTGCGTGTTACGTTCATGACAAGAGAGTCATCACATCCTGACTTACAACATCTTTACTATGTAGTGTTACAACATCTTTACCATGGTTGTTATAACATCTTTACCATGGTTGTTACTACATCTTTACCATGTAGTGTTAAAACATCTTTACCAGGGTTGTTACTACATCTTTACCAGGGTTGTTACTACATCTTTACCATGTAGTGTTAAAACATCTTTACCAGGGTTGTTACTACATCTTTACCATGTAGTGTTAAAACATCTTTACCAGGGTTGTTACTACATCTTTACCATGTAGTGTTACAACATCTTTACCAGGGTTGTTACTACATCTTTACCATGTAGTGTTATAACATCTTTACCAAGGTTGTTACTACATCTTTACCAGGGTTGTTACTACATCTTTACCTGGGTTGTTATAACATCTTTACCAGGGTTGTTACTACATCTTTACCAGTGTTGTTACTACATCTTTACCATGTAGTGTTACAACATCTTTACCAGGGTTGTTACTACATCTTTACCATGTAGTGTTACAACATCTTTACCTGGGTTGTTACTACATCTTTACCATGTAGTGTTACAACATCTTTACCTGGGTTGTTACAACATCTTTAACCCGGGTTGTTACTATATCTTTACTATGGTTGTTACTACATCTTTACCATGTAGTGTCACAACATCTTTACCACGGTTGTTACTACATCGTTACCATGTAGTATTACTACATCTTTACCATGTAGTGTTACTACATCTTTACCATGTAGTGTTACTACATCTTTACCATGTAGTGTTACTACATCTTTACCATGTATTGTTACTACATCTTTACCATGGTTGTTACAACATCTTTACCATGTAGTGTTACTACATCTTTACCATGTAGTGTTACTACATCTTTACCATGTAGTGTTACTACATCTTTACCATGTAGTGTTACTACATCTTTACCATGTAGTGTTACTACATCTTTACCATGGTTGTTACTACATCTTTACCATGGTTGTTACTACATCTTTACCATGTAGTGTTACGCCAATCTTTACCATGGTATTTCACACCATCTTTACCACTAGGTGTTACACATTTACCGTGGGGGAGGTGTTACAACATCTATACTACAGAAAGTTACACCATCGTTACAATTGGGTGCTACATCTTTACCGGGGGAGGTGTTACACTATCTTAACTATAGAGAGTTACACCATCTTTACAGTGGTATGTTGCAACATCGTTACAATAGGATATTACACCATCATTACCATAGAGTGTTACAACATTGTTACGGGGGTTATTACAACATCTTTACCATTGTGTGCAAAATCTTTATCAGGGCTCTACAACATTTTTATCGTGACGTGAGGTGCTACAACATCTTTACCATTGTGTGCTACATCTTTATCGGGGGCTCTACAACATCTTTAAGGTGGGATGTTATAACATCTTTACCGTGGGATGTTACAACATCTTTACCATTGTGTGCTACATCTTTATCGGGGGCTCTATAACATCTTTACCGTGGGATGATATAACATCTTTACCGTGGGATGATACAACATCTTTACCGTGGGATGATACAACATCTTTACCGTGGGATGATACAACTATCCTTTTACCGTGGGATGATACAACATCTTTACCGTGGGATGATACAACATCTTTACCGTGGGATGTTACAACATCTTTACCGTGGGGGTTACGACATCTTTATCATAGAGTGTTTCAACATTTTTACCTTGGCCATCAGTCGTCGAAAAGCACATATTGATTCTTTATTCTCAGTAAGTCCATAACCATCTAACTTCTGTTCAACACCAGTAGGCATTCAGATTGTGTCCAAAAAGAAATACACATTTTAAAAGTGGAATAATGGTAAGATTATATTATCATAAAAATCTCTCTCCTAGTACCACATCTATTGAGCTACTCTGTAACACTGTGTCAGATTTTATTGTTCAGATGGGAAACGGAGAGAGCTGACATATGACAAAATCGGTTTCAAGACTAGAGCATCAAACAGAATGCAAGTATCCCGTGTGTTGTCGAGGCCTGCAATAGATATAAAGAATGGTTACACTGTAATTTACAAGGCATGTGGTAATAGATGATTAAGATGGTGTTCGGCGTGGTGCTGACTACCCCATCATGAAGAAAACTTTGGCTTTAAGATTCAACCTATCATGAACAAGTCAAATATAAAGAAAATAATAGCAGTAGCAGTCAAGACGAAAGCAGTCTCTTCTAGAAGAGGTATGACGCATCAAGACGAAAATAGTCTCTTCTAGAAGAGGTATGGCGCAATGCAGATAACGTCACAAAGAAACTGCTCTGCAGATTATCTTCCTTTCACCAAGGCATAGCTAACAGAAGTGACTCGTAGAACGTTAGAAAAGTGTATACATGAAATGATATACAAGAGTTCCATAACAAAGACTAATGATATTCAGATGTCATTTTTAAAAACGGAAAGAGGGAACTAACGAAAGAAGACTTGGCATGAGTCCAAGTCTCAACAGGGTTAAAAATACAATTAAAAGTAGGTTTCAAGAGGACAATCATTTTTAGTCCTCATGATTTTGTTAAACAGTAAAGTTACAGTTATATCTCTTTTGACATTTGTCAAATCTTTTTCTGACATAACTGGAGTGTGGATTATTTGTCCGACGTAAGGGCTCTCAGGTCGACTCAGCCTCAATTGGGTATCAGAAAAGTACTGAGAAGTAAAAGCGATTGGCGTTATGTTCACCACATCACTCATCATGTACCGACGGTCAAATAAATGCGGGCCTAACAATATTACACAAATGAAAATGAAAATCGTGACATATCCTTTAAATGACTTAGCCATCAACCAAAGAAAACAAGTCATCCAATTTCTAGGCACCACTTAAACGTTCAGTAGTTTGCCATTTCTTTCTGAACGATGAGGTCTATTTTTACAGTTCGCAAAAATCTAATGGAACGATTTTGCTTCCAAACTTACCCACCGTGGAGTTTGAACCAGGTTCGCTTGAGTTGTGATCAAGCTCCCTACCGCTTACACTACAGACGCTCACTAATACAGTATTGTAATAATCGTAATATATTAATACAATTTTTCAATATATTAATACAATATTTCAATATATTAATACAATATTTCAATATATTAATACAATATTTCAATATATTAATACAATATTTCAATATATTAATACAATATTTCAATATATTAATACAATATTTCAATATATTAAAACAATATTTCAATATAGTAATACAATATTTCAATATATTAATACAATATTTAAATATATTAATACAATATTTCAATATATTAATACAATATTTCAATATATTAAAACAATATTTCAATATATTAATACAATATTTCAATATATTAATACAATATTTCAATATATTAATACAATATTTCAATATATTAATACAATATTTCAATATATTAATACAATATTTCAATATATTAATACAATATTTCAATATATTAAAACAATATTTCAATATATTAATACAATATTTCAATATATTAATACAATATTTCAATATATTAATACAATATTTCAATATATTAATACAATATTTCAATATATTAATACAATATTTCAATATATTAATACAATATTTCAATATATTAAAACAATATTTCAATATATTAATACAATATTTCAATATATTAAAACAATATTTCAATATATTAATACAATATTTCAATATATTAATACAATATTTCAATATATTAATACAATATTTCAATATATTAATACAATATTTCAATATATTAATACAATATTTCAATATATTAATACAATATTTCAATATATTAAAACAATATTTCAATATAGTAATACAATATTTCAATATATTAATACAATATTTCAATATATTAATACAATATTTCAATATATTAATACAATATTTCAATATATTAAAACAATATTTCAATATATTAATACAATATTTCAATATATTAATACAATATATCAATATATTAATACAATATTTCAATATATTAATACAATATTTCAATATATTAAAACAATATTTCAATATATTAATACAATATTTCAATATATTAAAACAATATTTCAATATATTAATACAATATTTCAATATATTAATACAATATTTCAATATATTAATACAATATTTCAATATATTAATACAATATTTCAATATATTAATACAATATTTCAATATATTAATACAGTCTACTAATTAGGAGAAAGACGCTGATTTTCACACTGTGTATACTTTAGTGTTTTATATTCAACATACAAAGCTAATGAGTATCACGTTAAAAGTTATAATTAACAAAATAAACATAATTATTTATCAAATAAAAAATAAACGTTACAAATTTTTTTTTTTGGGGGCAGTCGAACTATCACTTAACTGATTCAGTCCGTGGAACACTGTAGTGCACATATTTCTTATCTGCGTGTCCCAAGCGTCTTTTAAAAGACGGCTACTATTTCGTTGAGTTTTATTAATTTTCACTCCGATTGTAGTTTTATATCAACCGGAAACTAAGTAGAAAGGAAGTACTAACGATAACCAAATCACAACATCGTGGTTTTGACTAGAATCAGAAGTGAAACCAAGTTTAATTTTCGTTTTCAAGTTACCCTGTGATTAAAACATAATGTCTAACAATTCAGAGTCTAGAAATGGTTTGTTATCAGCTCGTTCTGCACGTTTTACAGCTGCAGAAGAGCGAGATTGGTTGCATGAAGATGTGGATACTGATAGTGAAGCTTCTGATGACACAGAAGTTTGTGATTTAAATACGTCGATTATTAATAATTTAAATAATACTAGTAGTGTTTCCCAACCAGCTGCGAGAGGGCGTTGCCCCAGTCAGGTTCCAGTAGGATTGCAACAAAAAGAAGGATTCAGACAGAACCTACACAGTCTACTTGGAGAGAAGTTATATAGTTGCTATGTTAGGACCATTATTCATATACTTTAGTTCTTTATTCCTGTAAATATTGCTATAATTTCCACTGTATGTGATTATATATTATGAGACATGAATGTTTAGTATGTGAAATCTTCAATTTGACAATTTTTAATGGAAATTTCTTCAAAGATGGTCGTGTTGCTAATTTGCGAACAGTTAGTAAACCATATATTAAATCAATATTTTCTTAATTTTTGTGTATTCATAAATGGATTACTTATATAAAGAGAGCAGTTACACTGACTTATTCACCATATTGTTCCTCAAGGCTCTTGGTAAGTTGGATTTTTGTTCTCACAATTTCAATTAATTTTTTATTACATGCTAATATTTGTCATGCACAGTCAACACAACATTATATTTTCGCATACAATAAATATTTTATGAAAGTACAATCATTTATCTTTAATTTGATATATAATAAGTTCAACTTTAAATCATATTTAGAAACAATATTTTAATTTAACTAAAGTATGTGTGCAATATTTTTGAAGCTAAAAAATAATTCCGTCCAGAGGTGAAAAAAACCTGGTACTGAATCAGTTAATGGTGAGTGGCCACTTTCAGTTCATTATATTTCTCTTCTTAGTTTTATATAAACTTGACAAAAACAAGATGGAAGATCAAGTAAAAACAAATTAATCCTTCTTGAAATGTTTGTCTCTTCTTAAACACAAGCTCAGAGCTCGCTTAAGAATAAAGACAACCAAGAAAAGTACTAGAGCAAATACTACACCAGCCAGGAAGACTAGCACATAGTCCATAATAAATAGATACATTGGTATCTTCTGTCCACTGTAGCGCATGTAAGACCCGCCATAACGCATCACATGATCAAGCCAGAATGCGGCTTCTTGTTTGGGATTTTTGTACAACTCTCGGTAAATTTCTGAAGCTGTGCTAATGGTTCTCTTTATTTTGTTGCTGGACGCAACATCTTCGATTGCTTTCACCATTTCATCTGATGAGGATTTTAGTAAATTAAGGTAGATACAGTAGCCTTTAGCTTCTGCTCGTTCGGCGTTAGGCTGTTGGTCATAGAAAAGAGGCAAACAGACAACTGGAACTGCGTGATAAAGAGCTTCATAAAGACTGTGTGCTCCCGAGTGTGAGAGAAAAACCTTCACGTTTTTGTTGCCAAGAAGATCGTTCACAGGTAACCAAGTAGATGTAAGTATCTTTTTCGGGTCAGGAGATGTCAGATTAGCTCTCCAAATTATGTTCAGTTTAAGCCGACTAAATGCTGACAATAGTTTTTCTTCTAATTGTTTTGGAAGATTCATAAATAGACTACCAAATGACAAAACAACGACACCTACTCCGGCTTTTTCCGACATTTCCACAAACGATTTAAACGGTTCTTGCAATTCTTTTGCTGGACCGACGGACAATCCACCGATAAGTTTTACATTGGGCAGTTCAGGACGTGGATAGTCAAAGATAGGATCTGATTCGACAATGTAAACCTCGGCTTGACTTATGAGTTCATTTGATGGTGGGACATCGGAATCTGATGGGAAAAGTTGTTTAGTGTAACCTCTGTCATTATAAATATGTTGAAACAGAGGAGCCATTATTTGAATCACTGTGACTACTTGCTCATACAAACTAGCTTGTGTGCGGAAATAAGGAGAGTTATACGCTTCAGCAACCGGGTTAAAGGGTATTCTTCCTGTGACGTGGTCCTGTAGAGCACTAAGAATAGCAAATGGCACTTTTAGTTTGTGTGCTATAGCTACTCTCTCGTCAACTGTTGGGTACCAATCTAGAACAATGAGATCAGGTTTCAGATTTCTGATGTACTCGGTGAACTTGCCCTCGATCATGGCTTGAAAATAAACTTCAGAGACAGTGTGTTCATACATCCAGAGCCAATCCCAATCTGGATCGGTACTCCAGGACACAGCATTTCTAATGGTTTCCTCTAACTGGGAGATAATTGCGTCTTCTGAAGGCTCCCAGAAGTCATTATATCTAAAAGTGGTCACTCCTGGATAACTCTCAGCTTTTCTTCTGTCTAGAGCAGAAGGAAGAGCCAGCCAGACCTTATGTCCCATCTTTGCTAACTCTTGTGCGACAAAAGCATGAATTCTTGTATGACTTGTAACCATTATTGGCAAAAATACAACATTTTTACAGTCAATGTAAGACCCAGACAACATCAGTAACAATGTAACCAACAGATGTACTTGTCCAGGCATGGTGAATCTACAAGAAGAAATTATAAATGAAATTATGCTTGAGAAAAGTAAAACTATCTCTCGTACACACGTGAGTATACTCGTGCGCACCTACATGTATACAGATACATAACTACACGCACGCGTACACACACACACATGTACATGCACATATACATATTATATACTGTATAATTTTACACAAGTTTTTTCACTATTAAAGTATTTAAAGTATTAAAGTATTAAAGTGGGGTTTTTTTTATTGGCAGTGTAAAATTCAATTTTTTGTTACTACCTGAGAATAATATCGTTAACTAAGATTGTGGTGGACTATAGAAACGATGATGTTAATTTCACAAAAATATATTTCACAAAAATCTCTATGCAGAAAATTAACTCATTTAGTACTAGCTGCCGTAGTCTGCGTCAAATTTGGTTATTAAAATAACACAACAGCGGCACACTGCGCCAAGCATTGTTTAATGCAAAATTAGTGATAAATTCACATCAACGTAAACTTATACAATAAAATTTGTTAACATAAGCACAAATTATAAATGATGTCAAAATACAATTCCTTAAATACAATTCTTCCCTTAAACAAAACATGATCTAAACATAAATGTTATACTTGAATTTCAACAGAACATGCTTAGACCAAATATTTTCTCTGTGAGAAGTTGGTGGGAAACAAAATAAACTTCACAATAATTTATGGAATCCATGGAAAACAGAAACAATATTAATCTAAAGACAAGACTAGACTGTTATAATCAAGATATGATTATAACACGAGGGTAAAATACAATTTAATCTAATATATATGGTATAAAAGTTAATTGCATATCCTTTACAGTACTTTGCGAATCAACACCAGCTTTTTAACGCTGTTTGTGATTTTCTAGGCATTATTACGTTCAGTAGTTTGCCATTGCTTTCTGAACAGGTTGAGCCATAGTCCTTTTGTAAAATCCACTCGAAACAATTTGAAACCCTAACCTGTCCGCAGCGTAATTCGAACTCAGAACGTCGGGGTTAATAAACCGAGTCACTATCTCCTAAGCCACAGACGCCACCTACTGAAATATTGTAGCAATTCTTCTATTCTTCTGCGAACGCTTTGATACAACTTTTTAAACCACTCTTTGTGGTTTGTATGTGATCTGAGCCTAAGAGTGGTTTTATGTCGTGTCATGTACCAGTGGTTACTAGGCCAGCACATCCGATTTAGTGCCAGCATTTTATTTACTACAGTAGCTTTCCCTAGAACTGCAACCTCTTTGACTAAGAGCGGCGTACCTTTTTTGCATCGCATGATGAGTACTCTTTAATGATCTTTTTAACGCCGTATATTTTGGCTTCGATATACGTCAAAGAGCATTTACTACTTTGTGAATTTTTCTGACTGTGTGTGGTTGCTTCGGTTTAGGAACATTAACAACCCTTCTAGGACTAATTAGTGGGACGGTCACTTGTCCGCTGGTATTAATTGCTCTTTTACGATCATCTTTCGTCGTATATTTGAGCTTTATGATCTACGTCAATGAACCAGCATTTTATTTACTAGGGTAGCTTTTCCTAGAACTGTGGGACGGATTGGTTTGTCACTTGGACGTCATCTTGTTAGAGAAGGATGATCAACATCCGAAAAGTATCGCCCTTAGCCAATGCTTGGGTTTGTACCAGTCAAGCCTTTGCACTATCGGCCTTATATTTCTATCCACGGTGAGTTTGATCCTGAGTATGAGTATTCTCAGCCGTTTTGAGGCGCCGGGAACACTGCACTGGGAATGCGCACATATATTCTAGAGGTCGTTTCAATTTGGCGCTAACAACGCAACTGAAATTTTGCGCCCGCCAACATCACCCACCTCAGTTATTCCGGGGATGTTAGTTGTTTATGGAACAGTACCTTGTCTGTTGTCCCAGGGAGGGCAGTTTCGTTAGGCATTAAAACACAACTTTAGGATTTATGCTTGGCTAACCTTACCCAGTAAATGTATCTGCGCTAGGATTTTGGTACGAAGTTTGTCGAAATCTCCCCATATGTCATCACAATACGTTACAGTGTTTTCGGAGACACTTGCCAGTACTTTTGATTATATATCGTTCTCATTGATTCTTGCCCCACAGCTAGCAATTTGGTGCTGCCATTTGCTGCAATAGGGTGGATATTTGTGCACAGACGACTCGTACGCTGCTATTTCTTACGTTTCATCAACTATTTTGGCAACTTTTCATCTGACTTCGGCCAGGAGATACGTGCATTTTGCTCAGCGTTTTTTGGCCTGCATCACTTGTCCGTGCTTGCACTACTACCACTACCTGTAGTTCTCCCTCGATCCTTACCCGCTTAGCCAGACAGGGTCCACTGTCTGGTTCCAGGTCACCACGTGAGGTGGGGTAGGATCTTGAATAATGCCAGCTCACTAAACCTGACGCGACGTTATACCTAGAACTGCGCATTTAACCCCATTGTAGCGATTAAGTATGAACGTCGATAGCTCCATCAAAATAACAAGACTTCTACTAGTTTTCCCCCTGCGCTACGGATGTCGTGCTTCTGTACGATACTTTCGTTCCTACACCCATCTACACAAATATAAGTGCCTGTCCGGAAACATCAAAATTACAATATACAAAACTGCAATAAATCTGTTCAATTTGAATCCAAAACATGAAGCACACAAACAAACAAGTTAAATATTATTATAGACTTTTGAAAACTGAGTGTTAAAACAAATCTTTGTACATAACAATGATGAATATAGTGGAGGATGAGTAAAGAGAAACAATATGGATATTTATAATTTGTTTAATTTATAAGTAATGGCCACCATCATAAAGGCTAATAGAATACGATGGCTAGAGAATATTGAATGAATGTCAGAGAACAGAGACAATTAAAAAGCATCTTTTAGATCTTCACGTGACGAAGCGAACGAGGCTCCCAACGAATAAGGGACAAGGAAGCGTATGCTATTAAGACTCGCTTGCTCGAGCGGTCTTACTGGTGGTGTGTGTGTGTGTCCGTATATCGAAGATGCTCGGTCGTGATGTGATGCAAAATGGCTCGTTAAATCAGTCCGTGAACAAAACACCAACCCCCGGAGTAAATGATCGAATTTAAGGAGATGTGCATCCCAAGAAAGCCGAGACATGAAGTGAAACTCGGTGCCATGGGCACGAGCCAAACTGAGTATTGGAGCAGCCCCGAGAGAGAGGTGCATTCTGATCATCGAAACACGGAGCCATGAGCGCAAAATGGGAGCTTGCCGTGGCACTCCGATGCACGGTAAATTGGTACATGAGTGAGGTGGCACAAGGGGAAAATTGCGATAAAACTCCGTATATGTGGTCGAGTGCAGACTATGATACTGGGTAAAGTTAGCCGAGCGAAAGACCCAAAGTTACGTTCTAACGCCTTACAAAACTGCCCTTCCTGAGACAGCCGGGCAGGGTACGATTATTCTCACAATTAAATTCCCGGAAATATCAGGGCGGGTGATAAACGGCGAGTGCAAAATCAAAAGTTACGCTGATAGCGCCGAATGAAACGACCCATACAATACGATGTGCGGGGCCCCAGCCAGGTTTCCCGGATAAAATGAAACGACAGAGCCAACGCAATTTATCTAGTGCCGACCTAGAGCGTCCATAAAACATTCCAGGACTCTTGTTCTTTCGAAGGAACAACTGCTGCCTTGTAGTTTTGGTTGGGGACAATCAAAGTCTAGCGGAGTAAACCGTAAACAAAACTGGACGATAGGCAAACCAAGCAGTCCATTAACCAAAACAGGTTTTGCTGAGCAGATGACGCTCATCAGCCCGGAAGGGCAGGTCGTCTAAGGGTGGCTGCCCTGAAAGAAAATAGCAACCTGCTGCCTTGTGGGTTCTTCTTGCTGGGGACAGTTAAGCTAAGCTGAAGCTCGGAAAGTCGCCCGGAAAGGATGTGATCACAAATGAGATGCTTAAGAACTTTGGTTCTAGAGCAAAGGCAGCCTACTGGCCGCCTAAATATATCCTGGAAAACAGGCATAGTACCACAAGAATGGAAGGAAGCTATTATGGTACCCATCCTTAAACCAGGCAAAAATAAACTCGACCCGGCGAGTTACAGACCAATAAGCATCCTAAGCTGCACGGGCAAACTCATGGAACGAACGGTGAACAAACGGATATCTTGGCACTTGGAAAGAAAAGGCTATTCATGGTACACAGGGAGACTTTCGGAAGCACCGATCTACAGAAGATCAAGCAAGCTATTTTGCCCAGGAAATGGAGGATGGTTTCCAAGAAAAAAACAGACACTGGCAGTTTTGGTAGATATGGAGAAGGCGTTTGACACGGTCTGTAAAGAGGGGTTAAAACTGAAACTCCTCACCCTCGGTATAAAAGGAAGAATGTACAAATGGCTTGATAGATACCTAGAGAACAGAACAGCAAGGGTTTAAGTTCAGGGATACACAAGCATGAAAGCCACATTAGAGCAAGGAGTCCCCCAAGGAGGAGTGCTCTCACCAACCCTCTTTCTAATCTTTGTCAATGACATAACCACATGCCTACCAAAGCGAGTACACTCTGCCATGTATGCAGACGACCTGGCAATATGGGCGAGGGAAGAGTCAATGCCCATAGCAACAAATCGACTGCAAGCTACGCTAAATAACCTGGAAGTGTGGTAAAAAAAAGGGGAATATGAACATTAATGAGTCTAAAGCCCCTTACACTGTGTTCTCCCAAAACAACCAGGATCACAAAATTAAACTTAAAGCCAATGGGCAAGATCTTCCAGAAAGCAAGACACCAACGTTCCTTGGAGTCACACTCGACCGAAAATTGACTTGGTGTCCCAAAATCGAAAATGCTACGGCAAAATCGAGACACAGGCTCACGATGATGCGCAAACTCCCAGGATCCACTGGGAGCAAACACAGAGTCCTCAAAACAATCTACTCCGAAAGAGTACGACCGATCCTGGAGTACGGCACTGCAGCGTGGAGCAGTGCATCCAACAAGCAATTCGCCAAAGTGAGCAATAGTCAGAACCGTGCAATGCGCATTATCATCAGCCATGAAGTCAGCCTATCAGGCGATGGAAACAATCACAGGCATCAACCAATGGCAATCGAAGGGACAGAAAGTCTTGGTATTGGCGGAAAAACTTAAACGGTTCAATTCCCACTCTATGCACGAAAGAATGAAAGGATTCGGAAGAGGCAGAATACAGAGGACCAGATTCGCAAAAACGAAAGCACTGATCGCAGACCATCCGGTTCTATCAAACTGCAAAGCCAAAGCAATCCCGGCAACCGATAAGTGCCCACCGTGGAAAACCAATATGCCTGAACTAAGGAATCAATCCCAGGCATACTTAAAAGACCAGCAAGAAAACCCCGAAAGAAGAGCGGCCACAGAAAAATACATAGGGACAGAGTACCCTGAAAATAAGTGGTTACACGTCTATACTGACGGATCGGCTAGAAACGCAATCAGCGACGGCGGAGGAGGAGGAATAGTGCTAAACTCTCAAAGAAAATGACGGTCACAAAAGCGATTGCCACAGGCAAATACTCAAATAACTACGCAGAGGCAGAAGGAATAAGAACAGCGGCCGAAATAATCCTAGAAGAAGTAGCAACTCTCGCAACAAAGTCGTGATATTCACCGATGCCTATCGTCATCACGGCTCAAAGGCGTAGGCAAAACAGAGCTCAAAGCGACCCTCGATGAACTAGCACGCCTCTCCAAACCCAGCGTCATTCAGTGGATACCATCACACTGTAATTTAAGCGGAAACGATAAAGCCGGCCAACTTGCTAAAGAAGGCAGGCGACTACCTCAAACTGATCTCGAGGTCAGCTATAAGGAAGTCAGAACAACCATCGGCTGGCACTATAGAGACAAATGGACAAAAGATCATCCTCACCACAACAACAGCGACGGATACTATGGTTTGTCTCGAAGTGAACAAGTTGCCATACTTCGCCTCCGTACTGGCCACAACAAACTCCGCACCCACATGTTTCACAAATTTAAAATTGGCACAACTAGCCTGTGCCCTGCAAAAGGCGGATATGACGGCAGAACACGTTCTGCAAGATTGTCAACTGATAGCAGGTACAAGAAAAGAAACTGGCCTCCAAAACACAGAGCTTCCGTGAAACTGTACGAAGGAACGGAGTCCCTTAAAAACAAGGTAAAATTCGTGAAAAAAGTTGGTTCATCAGTCTAGGCTGGGATCGCGAGAGAGAAAAGAGGCAAACTAAGAAAACGATGTAAAGATAACATTAAAGAAGATCTAGAAGAACTAGGAGTCAACCATTGGGAAAAGAAGAATAGATATCAATTGCAACGGGTGGATATTTACAACAATGAACCTCAAAGTTGTAGAAAGCTAAAGAACATATATCAGTTGAGACGGTGGATATTTACAACAATGAACCTCAAAGTTGTAGAAAGCTAAAGAACATATATCAGTTGAGACGGTGGATATTTACAGCAATGAACCTCAAAGTTGTAGAAAGCTAAAGAACATATATCAGTTGAGACGGTGGATATTTACAACAATGAACTTCAAAGTTGTAGAAAGCTAAAGAACATATATCAGTTGAGACGGTGGATATTTACAGCAATGAACCTCAAAGTTGTAGAAAGCTAAAGAACATATATCAGTTGAGACGGTGGATATTTACAGCAATGAACCTCAAAGTTGTAGAAAGCTAAAGAACATATATCAGTTGAGACGGTGGATATTTACAGCAATGAACCTCAAAGTTGTAGAAAGCTAAAGAACATATATCAGTTGAGACGGTGGATATTTACAGCAATGAACCTCAAAGTTGTAGAAAGCTAAAGAACATATATCAGTTGAGACGGTGGATATTTACAACAATGAACCTCAAAGTTGTAGAAAGCTAAGAACATATATCAGTTGAGACGGTGAATATTTACAGCAATGAACCTCAAAGTTGTAGAAAGCTAAAGAACATATATCAGTTGAGACGGTGGATATTTACAGCAATGAACCTCAAAGTTGTAGAAAGCTAAAGAACATATATCAGTTGAGACGGTGGATATTTACAACAATGAACCTCAAAGTTGTAGAAAGCTAAAGAACATATATCAGTTGAGACGGTGAATATTTACAACAATGAACCTCAAAGTTGTAGAAAGCTAAGAACATATATCAGTTGAGACGGTGAATATTTACAGCAATGAACCTCAAAGTTGTAGAAAGCTAAGAACATATATCAGTTGAGACGGTGGATATCTACAGCAATGAACCTCAAAGTTGTAGAAAGCTAAGAACATATATCAGTTGAGACGGTGGATATTTACAGCAATGAATCTCAAAGTTGTAGAAAGCTAAGAACATATATCAGTTGAGACGGTGGATATCTACAGCAATGAATCTCAAAGTTGTAGAAAGCTAAAGAACATATATCAGTTGAGCTGTTGATATCTACAGCAATGAACCTGAAAGTTGTAGAAAGCTAAGAACATATATCAGTTGAGACGGTGGATATTTACAACAATGAACCTCAAAGTTGTAGAAAGCTAAGAACATATATCAGTTGAGACGGTGGATATCTACAACAATGAACCTCAAAGTTGTAGAAAGCTAAAGAACATATATCAGTTGAGACGGTGGATATTTACAGCAATGAATCTCAAAGTTGTAGAAAGCTAAGAACATATATCAGTTGAGACGGTGGATATCTACAGCAATGAATCTCAAAGTTGTAGAAAGCTAAAGAACATATATCAGTTGAGACGGTGGATATTTACAACAATGAACCTCAAAGTTGTAGAAAGCTAAAGAACATATATCAGTTGAGACGGTGGATATCTACAACAATGAACCTCAAAGTTGTAGAAAGCTAAGAACATATATCAGTTGAGACGGTGGATATTTACAGCAATGAACCTCAAAGTTGTAGAAAGCTAAAGAACATATATCAGTTGAGACGGTAGATATTTACAACAATGAACCTCAAAGTTGTAGAAAGCTAAAGAACATATATCAGTTGAGACGGTGAATATTTACAACAATGAACCTCAAAGTTGTAGAAAGCTAAGAACATATATCAGTTGAGACGGTGAATATTTACAGCAATGAACCTCTATAGTTGTAGAAGCTAAGAACATATATCAGTTGAGACGGTGAATATTTAAGCAAGAACCTCAAAGTTGTAGAAGCTAAAGAACATATCAGTTGAGCAGTGTTATTTCAAATGAACCTCAAAGTTGTAGAAAGCTAAGAACATAATCAGTTGAGACGGAATATTTACAACAACGAACCTCAAAGTTGTAGAAAGCTAAGAACATATATCAGTTGAGACGGTGAATATTTACAGCAATGAACCTCAAAGTTGTAGAAAGCTAAGAACATATATCAGTTGAGACGGTGAATATTTACAGCAATGAACCTCAAAGTTGTAGAAAGCTAAAGAACATATATCAGTTGAGACGGTGGATATTTACAGCAATGAACCTCAAAGTTGTAGAAAGCTAAAGAACATATACATTGAGACGGTGGATATTACAGCACTGAACCTCAAAGTTGTAGAAAGCTAAGAACATATATCAGTTGAGACGGTGAATATTTACAACAACGAACCTCAAAGTTGTAGAAAGCTAAGAACATATATCAGTTGAGACGGTGGATATCTACAGCAATGAATCTCAAAGTTGTAGAAAGCTAAAGAACATATATCAGTTGAGACGGTGGATATTTACAGCAATGAATCTCAAAGTTGTAGAAAGCTAAAGAACATATATCAGTTGAGAAGGTGGATATCGACAACAATGACCTCAAAGTTGTGAAGCTAAGAACATATATCAGTTAGAGGTGGATATTTACAACAAATGAACCTCAAAGTTGTAGAAAGCTAAAGGAACATTATCAGTTGAGACGTGGATATTTACAACAATGAACCTCAAAGTTGTGAAAGCTAAGACATATATCAGTTGAGACGGTGAATATTACAGCAATGAACCTCAAAGTTGTAAAGCTAAGAACATACAGTTGAGACGGTGGATATTTAGAACAATGAACTTCAAAGTTGTAGAAGCTAAAGAACATATATCAGTTGAGATCGTGATATCTACAAAATGAACCTCAAAGTTAGAAAGCTAAAGAATAATATCAGTTGAGATGGTGGATATCTCAACAATGAACCTCAAATTGTAGAAGCTAAAGACATATATCAGTTGAGACGGTGGATATTTACAACAATGAACCTCAAAGTTGTAGAAGCTAAGAACTTTATCAGTTGAGACGGTGGATATTTACAACACTGAACCTCAAAGTTGTAGAAAGCTAAGAACATATATCAGTTGAGACGGTGAATATTTACAGCAATGAACCTGAAAGTTGTAGAAAGCTAAAGAACATATATCAGTTGAGACGGTGGATATTTACAACAATGAACCTCAAAGTTGTAGAAAGCTAAGAACATATATCAGTTGAGACGGTGGATATTTACAACAATGAACCTCAAAGTTGTAGAAAGCTAAAGAACATATATCAGTTGAGACGGTGGATATTTACAGCAATGAACCTCAAAGTTGTAGAAAGCTAAAGAACATATATCAGTTGAGACGGTGGATATTTACAACAATGAACCTGAAAGTTGTAGAAAGCTAAAGAACAAACAAGCTAAAACAATAATTTAAATTAAATTCTTACTTTCATTATTTCTCTATTAATTCAACTCAGAAATATAATACAAGAATCAAAGAAGATTGAACAAATGGGCGTATCTGTTCGTGTGAGACTATGAAACTTACCTCAGTTTTTATCTTTGACTTGACTGAATCTCAGTCCGGACGTAATATTGAAAGTTAACCAAAGTTATGCTTTTTAACTGGATGTTCCCCTCTGTGATCTAATTGCATATTTCTGACGTTTGTACTTTGTCCTGGTAGATGACACATGGCACCCTAACCAATTAAGTTTTCATTCAAAATTACATGTCAGTTTTTTATGTATATATACTGAAGCACATTAAAAACGCACCACTATGATAAATACTGTTGCTGAGAGGATGAGCAAAAAATGTGTGGGAATGTATTTTCTCCGTGTTTGTCATTAGGTAGAGAGCGAATGGCTGCTGGAATGGTAGAATTTTCCTTGCCCAAGATTAGTAGTCAAATCTTCCTTGAAATAAGGAGCGATGACATTCTTTTGCACACTTTGTACGATGAATCCTAACTTTATTTCCCATTTCACTGTCTGATATGGTATTTTTGCACAAGTCTACCAAGTGATCACAAGAATTTAATGATGAATGACAGCAAATAAACATTGCTAAATTGGCCTCAAGTGTAGATGTCTTATCATCTTTCTTTGCAACGAAACTTGTAAGAGAAGCACTTTACATGGAAGTTCTTCAGGCCATCGTAGTCGTTAATGTGACCAAAATATCTATAAATATTGTTCTCTAGGCCATCGTGAAGCTTAATGGACCAAAGTATCTAATAAATATTGTTCCTCTCAGGCCATCGTGTCCTTAATGGACCAAGTATCAATAAATATTGTCTCTCAGGCCATCGTGAAGCAATGTGACCAAAGTATCTAATAAATATTGTTCTCTCAGGCCATCGTGAAGCTAATGTGACCAAGTATCTAATAAATATTGTTCTCTCAGGCCATCGTGAGCTTAATGTGACCAGTATCTAATAAATATTGTTCTCTCCAGGCCATCGTGACGCTTAATGTGACCAAAGTATCTAATAAATATTGTTCTCTCCAGGCCATCGTGACGCTTAATGTGACCAAATATCTAATAAATATTGTTCTTCAGGCCATCATTGTTAATGTACCAAAGTATCTATAAATATTGTTCTTTCCAGGCCATCGTGACGCTTAATGTGACCAAAGTATCTAATAAATATTGTTCTCTCCAGGCCATCGTGTCGCTTAATGTGACCAAAGTATCTAATAAATATTGTTCTCTCCAGGCCATCGTGACGCTTAATGTGACCAAAGTATCTAATAAATATTGTTCTCTCAGCATCGTACGCTTAATGTGACCATATCTAATAAATATTGTTCTTTCAGGCCATCGTGACGCTTAATGTACAAGTATCTAATAAATATTGTTCTCTCAGGCCATCGTGACCTAATGTGACCAAAGTATCTAATAAATATTGTTCTCTCAGGCCATCGTGACCTTAATGTGACCAAGTATCTAATAAATATTGTTCTCTCAGGCCATCTGACGCTTAATGTGACAAAGTATCTAATGTTTCTGTATAGTATGTTGTTTATTAGCCAATTCTCTTTAACATTTAGTTCTTCAGGACATTAGTATACTTCCTTTTTCTGTCCATGGTATTGGTAGGATCTTTCTGTAGCACTTAGTTTCGTAGGATCTTTCTGTAGCATTTAGTTTCGTAGGATCTTTCTGTAGCATTTAGTTTCGAAGGATCTTTCTGTAGCATTTAGTTTCGTAGGATCTTTCTGTAGCATTTAGTTTCGTAGGATCTTTCTGTAGCATTTAGTTTCGAAGGACTGGATTTTCGTACTTGTTCTTGAACAGAGAATACTTAGCTAAAATGGCATATCTACAATACTTGCAATGAGCTTTAGATGAATTAGTTGGTACTTCAAGTAGACACTTTACAAAAGCAGGAATTTTTTAATCTTTCCTTTAGAAATGTTTGCTTATAACTTAGTGTAGTTTTACTCATTGCTGAATGAAGGATTCACTTTATGATTTTAACACAGTCCTCCGTTGGTGGGGGAATGATTATAGCACTTAAGAACAGTCACTGATGAAATGCGAGCATATTCAGAAGCTAGTGGAAACCAACAAGATTAAATAAGTTACACCATTACATCTACAGCTATATATAAGTCAAACGCTGGTGGACCATAGAGAGAAAGAAAGAGAGTGAGAGTACAAGTGTGTCCCACACTGAGAAATAATTCATTACCCGGATTTCGCTGTAGTAAATTGTATGTGTTTGTTCGTCTTGTTTTTGTCGATTCCCTGATTCATGGATATCAATAACTACAAGAAATGCTAAAAATGCTAACTAATTTTTGTAATGCTAGATTTCCTGCTAGATGTTAGATTCAAATTTGTAATGCTAGATCTGAAAAAAATAATGCTAGATCTATCAATAAAAATGCTAGATTGGCAACACTAATAATAACAAGAGAATAAAATATAATGCAATCTAATATACAGTCTACAAGAGAATAAAATACAATGCAATCTAATATACAGTCTACAAGAGAATAAAATACAATGCAATCTAATATACAGTCTACAAGAGAATAAAATACAATGCAATCTAATATACAGTCTACAAGAGAATAAAATACAATGCAATCTAATATACAGTCTAAAGAAATAAAATACAATGCAATCAAATACAGTCTACAAGAGAATAAAATACAATGCAATCTAATATACAGTCTACAAGTTGATTATTTGTCAATTTAAATAAAACTGAAATATTAAGCAATTCCGAAGGAACGACGACAGCTCAACATAATAAAAGAGAATTCCTCAGATTTTGCTAAAGCTGCGAAGTTATGCTTGTGTAATGCTTTTGACAGGTGTTGCTCCTTTCTGATGATGTGACAGCATGAACTCGGTGCAAAAAGTAAATCCTTCCATTTAGACCATTTAGAAATCAAGTATAGAATACAATCAAAATAAGATATGCTTTGCAGTACAAACGACATGCTAAATACAAGTTTCTGCCTTCAACACCAAAATTACAATATACAAAACTCAATAAAATCATATGTTCAATTTGAATCAAACTGAGTGCAACAAAACAAATTAAATATTATTTAGGCCTTGAAAACTGAGTGTTGAAACGAATATTTGTGCCCAACAGTTATGAATTTAGTGCAGTAGGAAGAATTAGAAGCAATATTGATTTTATAATTTGTTTAAGTTATAGGTAATGACCACCATCATGAAGACTAATAGAATACGGTGGCTAGAGAATATTGAATGATTGGCAGGGGTCAAAGGCTCATGAGGTCAAGGTGGTAACATGAGCCAGGGTTAGCGAGGGGGCGCGCTAACCAAGACCCTGCCCCAACCTCCACGCGGTGACCCTGGAAACAGACTCTGGTTCCGGTCTGGCTAAGAGGGCAGGGATCGGGGAGAACTACTGGTAGTGGTAGCAGTGCAAGTACGGAAATGCAATACAGATACATATAAACAAAATGCACAATTCTCCTGACCGATGTCCAAGAAGATATTGCCCAAGTTCCTGAACGTAAAGAAACAGCAACGAAACCTCTCTGACATGGATGAGAGGTGCATCCAGTGACCAAACGTGGGCCCACGTAGGGCGAAGCTCGAAGCCCTGAGGAGGGGCAAACATTGCCAGCCCGTCGGCAAGAATAAATAAGACAGGACCATAACGAATAAAAGTCTACCCTCGTGTAGGTACCTGAGAAGATTGCAGCTGACTCCGCATCGGTGGCCTGGTACAGATACATGTACTGTGCAAGGTTTGCCGAGCGCAAAAGAACAAGTTGCGTTTTAGTGCATAACGAAACTACCCGCCCTGGGAAAACCGTGCAAGGTACTGTGCGATAAAAAATTAACATCCCCGGATGAACTGAGGTTGGTGATACCTAACGGAACTGCCAGCCTTGGGAAACCTGGCAAGATTCGATTGCAGTCGTAACTAACATCCCCGGAATAACTGGGGCGGGTGATGGTGGCGAGCGCAAAATCCTCAGTTGCGTTGATAGCGCCGACTGCAACGACCCTCTACATTGTTTGTACTCGGCCCCATGCCGGTGCCTTTCGAGGTTAATTGCAAATTGTCACGTACCAACGCGCGTCTAGAAAAGGCTGAGAATGTTCCTTCTCCGGATCAAACTCAAAAATATACGGTAAAGCAAGGCCGACAATGTACGGATCAGACAGGAAGTCCGGGTCCGAACACTGGCGAAGGCCGATACTTTACACGGTGTTTTATACGAGTAAGACGCCGTCCGAGGACAAGCTGACAAGCCCGAGAAATATTTCTCAGTCAGAAAGAGGAAAACAGCGTAACTCACTGTCCTGGCGTAGATCACAAAGCCCAAATATACGGCAAAGTTGATCGTAAAGGCGTAGATCCGAGCCGACATAGTCGGCAGAAAGGATCGTACCCTAGGGAAAGTTCACCTAGTAAATAAAAAGCTGGCTGAAAACGGACGGGCGGGCCTAGTCACCATGGGCGCACAATCGTCCCGACGTAGATCACTCCGTTCTTGCCAGTGGACCAATTATACATCACAATAAGTTCTCTCAATTGCAGGTAAGCAAACATTGCCCTAATGACTGCTAAATGACTAATGTTTATCTGTTGAATGAGGCTAATGCACAGAAAAAAATGTATATCAATATAAGAAAGACACAGTCATCATTTTTGGAAATATGTTAGCCGAGAAAGAGGATGTTAGAAAGAAACAAATTTAGACAGTCTCTCTTGATCACACACAAGAGTGACAACTTCCGAACTGATAGTCAGCTCAAGGAACAGACATTTATAGGGATACATGATCGCCGACGCCAGTCGACATAGCACATGATGATGTTGACTAGGAATAATATCCTGCCATACTAATCACGGTCTTTGAAAATAGAGGTATATCGTCTACATTCATGAATATAGAATTAATGCTGGAGACTCACCCAGAACAATGGTTGTCCTTTTTTACAAATTTACAGAAAACAAAACTAACAAACATATTGTCCCACAATTTGGCCACATGTTGAAAAGACATTGTTATTGATGATAAGCAACGTTTAGTGTATGAATTGTAATTATTTATTTTTAAAATAATTAATTTTCTTGAAAATAAATTGAAAAAGAAATCCTTCATCGTACAGTGAATTTCTTTAATATAAGAAATGCAAAGAATGCCAAACTAGCATTTCACCCATAATTATAACGTGACCCTCCAATTTTTGTCTAAACTGTAAATAAGCAGATATATTGCTGTTTTAATTTGGATTTTTGTTCTTATTTGGAAGCTCTATATTGCATGAGCCATGTCTACAAAACCAAATGAGGTTAGACATTTTTCGGAGGTTCACGCTATAATTATGTGTGATATGTACATCATATGCAAGTGATTTCAAGCCCACATCGGGCTCACTAGTCATCTACGTACAGAGAGACACACATAACGTAACTATATTTCCTTGGATGAAAATGTGTGTGGTTATCATCACCCGTGATGGACGAGCATCATGCTAGTTTGCAGCTTTCAATGAAGAGTAATAATGAGCGCCATGCGAGTTCACTATATAGAATGTTCTTTGGGATTCTATCATCGCTCATACGGCGCACATGCTCCAGCCATCTCAGACGTCCTTGACTCAGCAAGGTATACATGCTTGGAATGCCAGCACTATCCAGAATTTATATATTGGAGCTGTGGTCCTGAAATGGGATGTTATTTAAATCCCATGAGACAGCGCGCGTGAAAGGTGTTGGTGTGCTGTTCTTCTCTGCAATCTATGGTCCACGTCTCACTGCCATACTTCTTCTTATTCTTCCGCGAACGTTCCATATCGACCACTTATTAAACCACTAGGTGTGTGTGTGATCTGAGCCTAAGAGCAATTGTACGTTGTGCCAAGTTATGCGTCTATGGTGTCTAGGCTGGCACATATGTTTTAGTGCCAACATTTTATTTACTAGGGTAGCTTGCCCTAGAACTGTGGGACAGCTGGGTTTGCCACTTGGACGTCATCTTGCTAGAGAAGGATGATCGGCGTCCGAAAAGTATTGTCCTTAACCAATTTTTGGGTTTGGACCAGTCAGGCCTTTGCATTATCGGCCTTACTTTTCTATCCACGGTGAGCCTGTTTCTGAGTAGGAGTATTCTTAGCTGTTCTGGGGTGCGTGTCGGCACTTGGCAATTTGCAATGTCTACTCTGCATTTTCCCTGTCCCCGGAAACACTGGACTAGGGCTACACACATATATTCTAAAGGGTCATTTTAATCGGCGCTAGCAACACAACTGACATTTTGCACTCGCCAACATCACCAACCTCAGTTCTTCCGGGGATGTTAGTTGCTAATGCAACAGTACCTTGTCCGTTGTCCCAGAGAGGGCAGTTTCGTTTGACTCTAAAACGCAACTTTAGGATTTGCGCATGGTCAACCTTACCCAGTAAATGTATCTGCGCTAGACCTTTGATACCGAGTTTGCCGCAATCTCTCCATGTGTCGACACGATACTTTACAGTGGTTTTAGAGACACTTGCCGAGACTGTCGATTTATTACGCATCGTTCTCAACGGTTCTTGCCCCATATCTAGCAATTTTGGTGCTGCCCCTTTTCTCCAAGTAGTTGGCATTCGTTCACTGACGACTCGTGCGCTGCTTTTTATTACGTTTCAGCAACTATTTTGGCAACTTTTCATCTAACTTCAGCCAGGAGATGCGTGCATTTTGTTCAGAGTTTTGGACCTGCATTACGTTTCCATACTTGCACTACTACCACTACCGGTAGCTCTTCCTTGATCTCTATCCGCTTAGCCAGACATGATCCACTGTCTGTTTCCAGGGTACCACGTGGGGGTGGGGTAGAATCTTGAATAGTTTCAGTTCACACCTGACATGACGTTGTCCCTAAATTGCGCCTTGACCCTCTACTATACAGCAGAGCTGAGGAGAACGCAGATCTTATATACTTGCGTTTGCTGTTTCGTGTGAGTGCCCTATTTTACCATACAAACTTTGCTAATTTGAACATAGTATTGGAGGCTTTCCCAATGCGGCTGTAATTTTTTCATCGAGGAGAGGCTGCTACTGACGACAGAGCCAAGGGATGCAAAAATTTTGACTACTTCGAGAGTATGGTTACCAATGTTAATAAATGGGACTATGCTAAGATCCTGGAACGTTATATTTGTTTTCTTCAAGCTGATGGTCAAGGGAAGGCATAGACAGACCAGGAGAAGAGAGCTGGAAGCTGATAGTAAAAGGATAGGTAAAACATGGAAATAATTGAAGGGGTGGCAAGGAGAGGAAGCGCTGGTAGACGTTTTGAAGACATGTGCTCCGTTGAGAGTTGAAATGTGAAGAAGAAGAAAATTAAAATATATATTGTAGAAAGGTGTTATTTCTAGTCAGATCAAATGTTTTCATCTGCTACCGTATTACAGTAGACCGTACCATCTGCAACTGTTAAATTCACTGCCTTGTGGAGGGGGGCTCTGGCCAATGGCTAATGGAGTAAACCCAATAAAAATCCACTGCCCTGTGGGTCAGCACGGTTATGCAGAGGACTAGAGGGGTCAACTTGACCACCAATCCAGGTAGGAACTCTAAGACAGTTGATGGTCATGTGTGTATTCCATTTATCTTCTGACAATCCCTTCAAACCCTGCTTCATTTCAAACGAATGAACTTTTGTCTTTCCTTTGGATTAAACAGTTGGAGTTTGTGCAAAATGGTCAAGGCACATTCCCCATATCAGCTGCCCAGGCTAAGCACAAATGAAGAGGACACTTTATCCTTGCTTTCAGCTTCGACACAACACGGAAAGAAACAAACCAGGAAAATGAAAAGTAAATCTCTTCGATTTGGCACATGAAACGTAAGGACATAGACCATGTGTCCTGGACTTCACAACATAGACCTGTGTCCTGGACTTCACAACATAGACCTGTGTCCTGGACTTCACAACATAGACCTGTGTCCCGGACTTCACAACATAGACCTGTGTCCTGGACTTCACAACATAGACCTGTGTCCCGGACTTTACAACATAGACCTGTGTCCCGGACTTCACAACATAGACCATGTGTCCCGGACTTCACAACATAGACCTGTGTCCTGGACGTCACAACATAGACCTGTGTCCTGGACTTCACAACATAGACCTGTGTCCTGGACTTCACAACATAGACCTATGTCCTGGACTTCACAACATAGACCATGTGTCCCGGACTTCACAACATAGACCATGTGTCCGGACTTCCAACATAGACCTGTGTCCTGGGCTTCATAACATAGACCTGTGTCCTGGACTTCACAACATAGACCTGTCTCCTGGACTTCACAACATAGACCATGTGTCCTGACTTCACAACATAGACCTGTGTCCTGGACTTCACAACATAGACCTGTGTCCCCGGGCTTCACAACATAGACCATGTGTCCCGGACTTCACAACATAGACAATGTGTCCCGGACTTCCAACATAGACCGTGTCCTGGACTTCACAACATAGACCTGTGTCCTGGGCTTCACAACATAGACCTGTGTCCTGGACTTCACAACATAGACCTGTGTCCTGGACTTCACAACATAGACCTGTGTCCTAGACTTCACAACATAGACCTGTGTCCCGGACTTCACAACATAGACCATGTGGGCCCGGACTTCACAACATAGACCATGTGTCCCGGACTTCACAACATAGACCTGTGTCCTGGACTTCACAACATAGACCTGTGTCCTGGACTTCACAACATAGACCTGTGTCCTGGACTTCACAACATAGACATTTGTCCTGGACTTCACAACATAGACCATGTGTCCTGACTTCACAACATAGACCTGTGTCCTGGACTTCACAACATAGACCTGTGTCCTGGACTTCACAACATAGACTATGTGTCCCTGGACTTCACAACATAGACCATGTGTCCTGGACTTCACAACATAGACCTGTGTCCTGGACTTCACAACATAGACCTGTGTCCTGGACTTCACAACATAGACCTGTGTCCTAGACTTCACAACATAGACCTGTGTCCCAGACTTCACAACATAGACCTGTGTCCCGGACTTCACAACATAGACCTGTGTCCTAGACTTCACAACATAGACCTGTGTCCTGGACTTCACAACATAGACATGTGTCCTGGACTTCACAACATAGACCTGTGTCCTAGACTTCACAACATAGACCTGTGTCCAGGACTTCACAACATAGACCTGTGTCCTGGACTTCACAACATAGACCTGTGTCCTAGACTTCAAAATAAGACCTGTGTCCCGGACTTCACAACATAGACCATGTGTCCCGGACTTCACAACATAGACCATGTGTCCCGGACTTCACAACATAGACCTGTGTCCTGGACTTCACAACATAGACTGTGTCCTGGACTTCACAACATAGACCTGTGTCCTGGACTTCACAACATAGACCTTTGTCCTGGACTTCACAACATAGACCATGTGTCCCGGACTTCACAACATAGACCTGTGTCCTGGACTTCACAACATAGACCTGTGTCCTGGACTTCACAACATAGACCATGTGTCCCGGACTTCACAACATAGACCATGTGTCCCGGACTTCACAACATAGACCTGTGTCCTGGACTTCACAACATAGACCTGTGTCCTGGACTTCACAACATAGACCTGTGTCCTAGACTTCACAACATAGACCTGTGTCCCAGACTTCACAACATAGACCTGTGTCCCGGACTTCACAACATAGACCTGTGTCCTGGACTTCACAACATAGACCTGTGTCCCGGACTTCACAACATAGACCTGTGTCCCGGACTTCACAACATAGACCATGTGTCCCGGACTTCACAACATAGACCTGTGTCCTGGACTTCACAACATAGACCTGTGTCCTGGACTTCACAACATAGACCTATGTCCCGGACTTCACAACATAGACCATGTGTCCCGGACTTCACAACATAGACCATGTGTCCTGGACTTCACAACATAGACCTGTGTCCTGGACTTCATAACATAGACCTGTGTCCTGGACTTCACAACATAGACCTGTGTCCTGACTCACAACATAGACCATGTGTCCCGGACTTCACAACATAGACCTGTGTCCTGGACTTCACAACATAGACCTGTGTCCTGGACTTCACAACATAGACCATGTGTCCTGACTTCATAACATAGACAATGTGTCCCTGGACTTCACAACATAGACCTGTGTCCTGGACTTCACAACATAGACCTGTGTCCTGGACTTCACAACATAGACCTGTGTCCTGGACTTCACAACATAGACCTGTGTCCTGGACTTCACAACATAGACCTGTGTCCTAGACTTCACAACATAGACCTGTGTCCCGGACTTCACAACATAGACCATGTGTCCTGGACTTACAACATAGACCATGTGTCCTGGACTTCACAACATAGACCTGTGTCCTGGACTTCACAACATAGACCTGTGTCCTGGACTTCACAAATAGACCTGTGTCCTGACTTCACAACATAGACATTTGTCCTGGACTTCACACATAGACCATGTGTCTCGGACTTCACAACATAGACCTGTGTCCTGGACTTACAACATAGACCTGTGTCCTGACTTCACAACATAGACCATGTGTCCCGGACTTCACAACATAGACCATGTGTCCCGGACTTCACAACATAGACCTGTGTCCTGGACTTCACAACATAGACCTGTGTCCTGGACTTCACAACATAGACCTGTGTCCTAGACTTCACAACATAGACCTGTGTCCCAGACTTCACAACATAGACCTGTGTCCCGGACTTCACAACATAGACCTGTGTCCTAGACTTCACAACATAGACCTGTGTCCTGGACTTCACAACATAGACATGTGTCCTGGACTTCACAACATAGACCTGTGTCCTAGACTTCACAACATAGACCTGTGTCCCAGACTTCACAACATAGACCTGTGTCCTGGACTTCACAACATAGACCTGTGTCCTAGACTTCACAACATAGACCTGTGTCCCGGACTTCACAACATAGACCATGTGTCCTGACTTCACAACATAGACCATGTGTCCGACTTCACAACATAGACCTGTGTCCTGGACTTACAACATAGACCTGTGTCCTGGACTTCACAACATAGACCTGTGTCCTGGACTTCACAACATAGACCTTTGTCCTGGACTTCACAACATAGACCATGTGTCCCAGACTTCACAACATAGACCTGTGTCCTGGACTTCACAACATAGACCTGTGTCCTGGACTTCACAACATAGACCATGTGTCCCGGACTTCACAACATAGACCATGTGTCCCGGACTTCACAACATAGACCTGTGTCCTGGACTTCAACATAGACCGTGTCCTGGACTTCACAACATAGACCTGTGTCCTAGACTTCACAACATAGACCTGTGTCCCAGACTTCACAACATAGACCTGTGTCCCGGACTTCACAACATAGACCTGTGTCCTAGACTTCACAACATAGACCTGTGTCCTGGACTTCACAACATAGACATGTGTCCTGGACTTCACAACATAGACCTGTGTCCTAGACTTCACAACATAGACCTGTGTCCCAGACTTCACAACATAGACCTGTGTCCCGGACTTCACAACATAGACCTGTGTCCTAGACTTCACAACATAGACCTGTGTCCTGGACTTCACAAAAGACCTGTGTCCTGGACTCAACTATAGACCTGTGCCCGGACTTCACAACATAGACCTGTGTCCCGGACTTCACAACATAGACCTGTGTCCCGGACTTTACAACATAGACCTGTGTCCCGGACTTCACAACATAGACCTGTGTCCCGGACTTCACAACATAGACATGTGTCCTAGACTTCACAACATGACATGTGTCCTAGACTTCACAACATAGACCTGTGTCCTGGACTTCACAACATAGACCTGTGTCCTGGACTTCACAACATAGACCTGTGTCCCGGACTTCACAACAAGACCTATGTCCCGGACTTCAACATAGACCATGTGTCCCGGACTTCACAACATAGACCATGTGTCCCGGACTTCACAACATAGACCTGTGTCCTGGACTTCATAACATAGACCTGTGTCCTGGACTTCACAACATAGACCTGTGTCCTGGACTTCACAACATAGACCATGGTCCTGGACTTCACAACATAGACCTGTGTCCTGGACTTCACAACATAGACCTGTGTCCCGGACTTCACAACATAGACCATGTGTCCCGGACTTCACAACATAGACAATGTGTCCCGGACTTCACAACATAGACCTGTGTCCTGGACTTCACAACATAGACCGGTGTCCTGGACTTCACAACATAGACCTGTGTCCTGACTTCACAACATAGACCTGTGTCCTGGACTTCACAACATAGACCTGTGTCCTAGACTTCACAACATAGACCTGTGTCCCGGACTTCACAACATAGACCATGTGCCTGACTTCACAACATAGACCATGTGTCCCGGACTTACAACATAGACCTGTGTCCTGGACTTCACAACATAGACCTGTGTCCTGGACTTCACAACATAGAAATGTGTCCTGGACTTCACAACATAGACATTTGTCCTGGACTTCACAACATAGACCATGTGTCCTGGACTTCACAACATAGACCTGTGTCCTGGACTTCACAACATAGACCTGTGTCCTGGACTTCACAACATAGACCATGTGTCCCGGACTTCACAACATAGACCATGTGTCCCGGACTTCACAACATAGACCCCATGTGTCCTGGACTTCACAACATAGACCTGTGTCCTGGACTTCACAACATAGACCTGTGTCCTAGACTTCACAACATAGACCTGTGTCCAGACTTCGCAACATAGACCTGTGTCCCGGACTTCACAACATAGACCTGTGTCCTAGACTTCACAACATAGACCTGTGTCCTGGACTTCACAACATAGACATGTGTCCTGGACTTCACAACATAGACCTGTGTCCTAGACTTCACAACATAGACCTGTGTCCCAGACTTCACAACATAGACCTGTGTCCTGGACTTCACAACATAGACCTGTGTCCTAGACTTCACAACATAGACCTGTGTCCCGGACTTCACAACATAGACCATGTGTCCCGGACTTCACAACATAGACCATGTGTCCCGGACTTCACAACATAGACCTGTGTCCTGGACTTCACAACATAGACCTGTGTCCTGGACTTCACAACATAGACCTGTGTCCTAGACTTCACAACATAGACCTGTGTCCCAGACTTCACAACATAGACCTGTGTCCTGGACTTCACAACATAGACCTGTGTCCTAGACTTCACAACATAGACCTGTGTCCCGGACTTCACAACATAGACCATGTGTCCCGGACTTCACAACATAGACATGTGTCCCGACTTCAACATAGACCTGTGTCCTGGACTTCACAACATAGACCTGTGTCCTGGACTTCACAACATAGACCTGTGTCCTGGACTTCACAACATAGACCTTTGTCCTGGACTTCACAACATAGACCATGTGTCCCGGACTTCACAACATAGACCTGTGTCCTGGACTTCACAACATAGACCTGTGTCCTGGACTTCAACATAGACCATGTGTCCCGGACTTCAAACATAGACCATGTGTCCCGACTTCACAACATAGACCTGTGTCCTGGACTTCACAACATAGACCTGTGTCCTGGACTTCACAACATAGACCTGTGTCCTAGACTTCACAACATAGACCTGTGTCCCAGACTTCACAACATAGACCTGTGTCCCGGACTTACAACATAGACCTGTGTCCTGACTTCACAACATAGACCTGTGTCCCGGACTTCACAACATAGACCTGTGTCCCGGACTTCACAACATAGACCATGTGTCCTGACTTCACAACATAGATCTGTCCTGGACTTCACAACATAGACCTGTGTCCTGGACTTCACAACATAGACTCATGTCCGGACTTCAACATAGACCATGTGTCCCGGACTTCACAACATAGACCATGTGTCCCGGACTTCACAACATAGACCTGTGTCCTGGACTTCATAACATAGACCTGTGTCCTGGACTTCACAACATAGACCTGTGTCCTGGACTTCACAACATAGACATGTGTCCTGGACTTCACAACATAGACCTGTGTCCTGGACTTCACAACATAGACCTGTGTCCCGGACTTCACAACATAGACCATTGTCCTGGACTTCACAACATAGACAATGTGTCCGGACTTCACAACATAGACCTGTGCCTGGACTTCACACATAGACCTGTGTCCTGGACTTCACAACATAGACCTGTGTCCTGGACTTCACAACATAGACCTGTGTCCTGGACTTCACAACATAGACCTGTGTCCTAGACTTCACAACATAGACCTGTGTCCCGGACTTCACAACATAGACCATGTGTCCCGGACTTCACAACATAGACCATGTGTCCTGGACTTCACAACATAGACCTGTGTCCTGGACTTCACAACATAGACCTGTGTCCTGGACTTCACAACATAGACCTGTGTCCTGGACTTCACAACATAGACATTTGTCCTGGACTTCACAACATAGACCATGTGTCCCGGACTTCACAACATAGACCTGTGTCCTGGACTTCACAACATAGACCTGTGTCCTGGACTTCACAACATAGACCATGTGTCCTGACTTCACAACATAGACCATGTGTCCCGGACTTCACAACATAGACCTGTGTCCTGGACTTCAAAACATAGACCTGTGTCCTGGACTTCACAACATAGACCTGTGTCCTAGACTTCACAACATAGACCTGTGTCCCAGACTTCACAACATAGACCTGTGTCCGGACTTCACAACATAGACCTGTGTCCTAGACTTCACAACATAGACCTGTGTCCTGGACTTCACAACATAGACATGTGTCCTGGACTTCACAACATAGACCTGTGTCCTAGACTTCACAACATAGACCTGTGTCCCAGACTTCACAACATAGACCTGTGTCCTGGACTTCACAACATAGACCTGTGTCCTAGACTTCACAACATAGACCTGTGTCCCGGACTTCACAACATAGACCATGTGTCCCGGACTTCACAACATAGACCATGTGTCCCGGACTTCACAACATAGACCTGTGTCCTGGACTTCACAACATAGACCTGTGTCCTGGACTTCACAACATAGACCTGTGTCCTGGACTTCACAACATAGACCTTTGTCCTGGACTTCACAACATAGACCATGTGTCCCAGACTTCACAACATAGACCTGTGTCCTGGACTTCACAACATAGACCTGTGTCCTGGACTTCACAACATAGACCATGTGTCCCGGACTTCACAACATAGACCATGTGTCCCGGACTTCACAACATAGACCTGTGTCCTGGACTTCACAACATAGACCTGTGTCCTGGACTTCACAACATAGACCTGTGTCCTAGACTTCACAACATAGACCTGTGTCCCAGACTTCACAACATAGACCTGTGTCCCGGACTTCACAACATAGACTTGTGTCCTAGACTTCACAACATAGACCTGTGTCCTGGACTTCACAACATAGACATGTGTCCTGGACTTCACAACATAGACCTGTGTCCTAGACTTCACAACATAGACCTGTGTCCCAGACTTCACAACATAGACCTGTGTCCGGACTTCACAACATAGACCTGTGTCCTAGACTTCACAACATAGACCTGTGTCCTGGACTTCACAACATAGACCTGTGTCCTGGACTTCACAACATAGACCTGTGTCCTGGACTTCACAACAAGACCTGTGTCCCGGACTTCACAACATAGACCTGTGTCCCGGACTTTACAACATAGACCTGTGTCCCGGACTTCACAACATAGACCTGTGTCCCGGACTTCACAACATAGACATGTGTCCTAGACTTCACAACATAGACATGTGTCCTAGACTTCACAACATAGACCTGTGTCCTGGACTTCACAACATAGACCTGTGTCCCGGACTTCACAACATAGACCTGTGTCCCGGACTTCACAACATAGACATGTGTCCTGGACTTCACAACATAGACCTGTGTCCTGGACTTCACAACATAGACATGTGTCCTGGACTTCACAACATAGACATGTGTCCTGGACTTCACAACAAGACCTGTGTCCCGGACTTCACAACATAGACCTGTGTCCCGGACTTCACAACATAGACCTGTGTCCCGGACTTCACAACATAGACTTGTGTCCTAGACTTCACAACATAGACATGTGTCCTAGACTTCACAACATAGACCTGTGTCCTAGACTTCACAACATAGACCTGTGTCCTAGACTTCACAACATAGACCTGTGTCCTAGACTTCACAACATAGACATGTGTAATAGACTTCACAACATAGACCTGTGTCCATGGACTTCACAACATAGACCTGTGTCCTGGACTTCACAACATAGACCATGTGTCCCGGACTTCACAACATAGACCTGTGTCCTGGACTTCACAACATAGACCTGTGTCCTGGACTTCACAACATAGACCATGTGTCCCGGACTTCACAACATAGACCATGTGTCCCGGACTTCACAACATAGACCTGTGTCCTGGACTTCACAACATAGACCTGTGTCCTGGACTTCACAACATAGACCTGTGTCCTAGACTTCACAACATAGACCTGTGTCCCAGACTTCACAACATAGACCTGTGTCCCGGACTTCACAACATAGACCTGTGTCCTAGACTTCACAACATAGACCTGTGTCCTGGACTTCACAACATAGACATGTGTCCTGGACTTCACAACATAGACCTGTGTCCTAGACTTCACAACATAGACCTGTGTCCCAGACTTCACAACATAGACCTGTGTCCCGGACTTCACAACATAGACCTGTGTCCTAGACTTCCACAACATAGACCTGTGTCCTGGACTTCACAACATAGACATGTGTCCTGGACTTCACAACATAGACCTGTGTCCTGGACTTCACAACCTAGACCTGTGTCCCGGACTTCACAACATAGACCTGTGTCCCGGACTTTACAACATAGACCTGTGTCCCGGACTTCACAACATAGACCTGTGTCCCGGACTTCACAACAAGACATGTGTCCTAGACTTCAATATAGACATGTGTCCTAGACTTCACAACATAGACCTGTGTCCTGGACTTCACAACATAGACCTGTGTCCCGGACTTCACAACATAGACCTGTGTCCCGGACTTCACAACATAGACATGTGTCCTGGACTTCACAACATAGACCTGTGTCCTGGACTTCACAACATAGACATGTGTCCTGGACTTCACAACATAGACATGTGTCCTGGACTTCACAACATAGACCTGTGTCCCGGACTTCACAACATAGACCTGTGTCCCGGACTTCACAACATAGACCTGTGTCCCGGACTTCACAACATAGACTTGTGTCCTAGACTTCACAACATAGACATGTGTCTAGACTTACAACATAGACCTGTGTCCTAGACTCACAAATAGACCTGTGTCCTAGACTTCACAACATAGACCTGTGTCCTAGACTTCACAACATAGACATGTGTAATAGACTTCACAACATAGACCTGTGTCCATGGACTTCACAACATAGACCTGTGTCCTGGACTTCACAACATGAGACATGTGTCCCAGACTTCACAACATAGACCTGTGTCCTAGACTTCACAACATAGACCTGTGTCCCAGACTTCACAACATAGACCTGTGTCCGTACTTCACAACATAGACCTGTGTCCTAGACTTCACAACATAGACCTGTGTCCTGGACTTCACAACATAGACATGTGTCCTGGACTTCACAACATAGACCTGTGTCCTAGACTTCACAACATAGACCTGTGTCCCAGACTTCACAACATAGACCTGTGTCCCGGACTTCACAACATAGACCTGTGTCCTAGACTTCACAACATAGACCTGTGTCCTGGACTTCACAACATAGACCTGTGTCCTGGACTTCACAACATAGACCTGTGTCCCGGACTTCACAACATAGACCTGTGTCCCGGACTTCACAACATAGACCTGTGTCCCGGACTTTACAACATAGACCTGTGTCCCGGACTTCACAACATAGACCTGTGTCCCGGACTTCACAACATAGACATGTGTCCTAGACTTCACAACATAGACATGTGTCCTAGACTTCACAACATAGACCTGTGTCCTGGACTTCACAACATAGACCTGTGTCCGGGACTTCACAACATAGACCTGTGTCCCGGACTTCACAACATAGACATGTGTCCTGGACTTCACAACATAGACCTGTGTCCTGGACTTCACAACATAGACATGTGTCCTGGACTTCACAAAATAGACATGTGTCCTGGACTTCACAACATAGAGCTGTGTCCTGGACTTCACAACATAGACATGTGTCCTGGACTTCACAACATAGACATGTGTCCTGGACTTCACAACATAGACCTGTGTCCTGGACTTCACAACATAGACATGTGTCCCGGACTTCACAACATAGACCTGTGTCCTGGACTTCACAACATAGACTTGTGTCCGTCTTCACAACATAGACATGTGTCCTGGACTTCACAACATAGACCTGTGTCCTGGACTTCACAACATAGACCTGTGTCCCGGACTTCACAACATAGACTTGTGTCCTAGACTTCACAACATAGACATGTGTCCTAGACTTCACAACATAGACCTGTGTCCTAGACTTCACAACATAGACCTGTGTCCTAGACTTCACAACATAGACCTGTGTCCTAGACTTCACAACATAGACATGTGTCCTAGACTTCACAACATAGACCTGTGTCCTGGACTTCACAACATAGACCTGTGTCCTGGACTTCACAACATAGACATGTGTCCCAGACTTCACAACATAGACCTGTGTCCTAGACTTCACAACATAGACCTGTGTCCCAGACTTCACAACATAGACCTGTGTCCCGTACTTCACAACATAGACATGTGTCCTAGACTTCACAACATAGACCTGTGTCCTGGACTTCACAACATAGACCTGTGTCCTGGACTTCACAACATAGACCTGTGTCCCGGACTTCACAACATAGACCTGTGCCCCGGACTTCACAACATAGACCTGTGTCCCGGACTTCACAACATAGACCTGTGTCCGGGACTTCACAACATAGACCTGTGTCCCGGACTTCACAACATAGACATGTGTCCTAGACTTCACAACATAGACATGTGTCCTAGACTTCACAACATAGACCTGTGTCCTGGACTTCACAACATAGACCTGTGTCCTGGACTTCACAACATAGACCATGTGTCCTGGACTTCACAACATAGACCTGTGTCCCTGACTTCACAACATAGACCTGTGTCCTGGACTTCACAACATAGACCTGTGTCCGGGACTTCACAACATAGACCATGTGTCCCGGACTTCACAACATAGACCTGTGTCCTGGACTTCACAACATAGACCTGTGTCCTGGACTTCACAACATAGACCTGTGTCCTGGACTTCACAACATAGACCATGTGTCCCGGACTTCACAACATAGACCATGTGTCCCGGACTTCACAACATAGACCTGTGTCCTGGACTTCACAACATAGACCTGTGTCCTGGACTTCAAACATAGACCTGTGTCCTGGACTTCACAACATAGACCATGTGTCCCGGACTTCACAACATAGACCTGTGTCCTGGACTTCACAACATAGACCTGTGTCCTGGACTTCACAACATAGACCATGTGTCCCGGACTTCACAACATAGACCATGTGTCCCGGACTTCACAACATAGAACTGTGTCCTGGACTTCACAACATAGACCTGTGTCCTGGACTTCACAACATAGACCTGTGTCCTGGACTTCACAACATAGACCTGTGTCCTAGACTTCACAACATAGACCTGTGTCCCGGACTTCACAACATAGACCATGTGTCCTGGACTTCACAACATAGACCATGTGTCCCGGACTTCACAACATAGACCTTTGTCCTGGACTTCACAATAGACCGTGTCCTGGACTTCACAACATAGACCGTGTCCTGGACTTCACAACATAGACCTGTGTCCTGGACTTCACAACATAGACCATGTGTCCCGGACTTCACAACATAGACCTGTGTCCTGGACTTCACAACATAGACCTGTGTCCTGGACTTCACAACATAGACCATGTGTCCCGGACTTCACAACATAGACCATGTGTCCCGGACTTCACAACATAGACCATGTGTCCCGGACTTCACAACATAGACCTGTGTCCTGGACGTCACAACATAGACCTGTGTCCTGGACTTCACAACATAGACCTGTGTCCTCGACTTCACAACATAGACCTGTGTCCCAGACTTCACAACATAGACCTGTGTCCCGGACTTCACAACATAGACCTGTGTCCTAGACTTCACAACATAGACCTGTGTCCTGGACTTCACAACATAGACCTGCTCTGGACTTCACAACATAGACCTGTGTCCCAGACTTCACAACATAGACCTGTGTCCCGGACTTCACAACATAGACCTGTGTCCTAGACTTCACAACATAGACCTATGTCCTGGACTTCACAACATAGACCTGTGTCCCGGACTTCACAACATAGACCTGTGTCCCGGACTTACAACATGGACCTGTGTCCTGGACTTCACAACATAGACCTGTGTCCTGGACTTCACAACATAGACCTGTGTCCCGGACTTCACAACATAGACATGTGTCCTGGACTTCACAACATAGACCTGTGTCCTGGACTTCACAACATAGACATGTGTCCTGGACTTCACAACATAGACATGTGTCCTGGACTTCACAACATAGACCTGTGTCCTGGACTTCACAACATAGACATGTGTCCAGGACTTCACAACATAGACCTGTGTCCCGGACTTCACAACATAGAACATGTGTCCCGGACTTCACAACATAGACCTGTGTCCTGGACTTCACAACATAGACCTGTGTCCTGGACTTCACAACATAGACCTGTGTCCGGGACTTCACAACATAGACCTGTGTCCTGGACTTCACAACATAGACCATGTGTCCCGGACTTCACAAATAGACCTGTGTCCTGACTTCACAACATAGACCTGTGTCCTGACTTCACAACATAGACCTGTGTCCTGGACTTCACAACATAGACCATGTGTCCCGGACTTCACAACATAGACCGTGTCCTGACTTCACAACATAGACCTGTGTCCTGGACTTCACAACATAGACCATGTGTCCCGGACTTCACAACATAGACCATGTGTCCCGGACTTCACAACATAGAACTGTGTCCTGGACTTCACAACATAGACCTGTGTCCTGGACTTCACAACATAGACCTGTGTCCTGACTTCTAAACACAGACCTGTGTCCAGACTTCAACATAGACCTGTGTCCCGACTCACAACATAGACATGTGTCCCGGACTTCACAACATAGACCATGTGTCCCTGGACTTCAAACATAGACCTTTGTCCTGGACTTCACAACATAGACCTGTGTCCTGGACTTCACAACATAGACCTGTGTCCTGGACTTCACAACATAGACCTAGTCCTGGACTTCAACATAGACCATGTGTCCGGACTTCACAACATAGACCTGTGTCCTGGACTTCACAACATAGACCATGTGTCCTGACTTCACAACATAGACCATGTGTCCCGGACTCACAACATAGACCATGTGTCCCGGACTTCACAAATAGACCATGTGTCCCGGACTTCAACATAGACCTGTGTCCTGACTTCACAACATAGACCTAGTGTCCTGGACTTCACAACATAGACCTGTGTCCTCGACTTCACAACATAGACCTGTGTCCCAGACTTCACAACATAGACCTGTGTCCCGGACTTCACAACATAGACCTGTGTCCTAGACTTCACAACATAGACCTGTGTCCTGGACTTCAAACAGACCTGTGTCCTGGACTTCACAACATAGACCTGTGTCCTAGACTTCACAACATAGACCTGTGTCCCAGACTTCACAACATAGACCTGTGTCCGACTTCACAACATAGACCTGTGTCCTAGACTTCACAACATAGACCTATGTCCTGGACTTCACAACATAGACCTGTGTCCCGGACTTCACAACATAGACCTGTGTCCTGGACTTCACAACATGGACCTGTGTCCTGGACTTCACAACATAGACCTGTGTCCTGGACTTCACAACATAGACCTGTGTCCCGGACTTCCCCAACATAGACATGTGTCCTGGACTTCACAACATAGACCTGTGTCCTGGACTTCACAACATAGACATGTGTCCTGGACTTCACAACATAGACATGTGTCCTGGACTTCACAACATAGACCTGTGTCCTGGACTTCACAACATAGACATGTGTCCCGGACTTCACAACATAGACCTGTGTCCTGGACTTCACAACATAGACCTGTGTCCTGGACTCCAACATAGACCTGTGTCCTCGGACTTCACAACATAGACCTGTGTCCTGGACTTCACAACATAGACCTGTGTCCCGGACTTCACAACATAGATCTGTGTCCGACTCACAACATAGACCTGTGTCCTGGACTTCACAACATAGACTCGTGTCCTGGACTTCACAACATAGACCTGTGTCCTGACTTCACAACATAGACCTGTGTCCGACTTCACAACATAGACCTGTGTCCTGGACTTCACAACATAGACCTGTGTCCCGGACTTCACAACATAGACCTGTGTCCTGGACTTCACAACATAGACCTGTGTCCCGGACTTCACAACATAGACCTGTGTCCTGGACTTCACAACATAGACCTGTGTCCTGGACTTCACAACATAGACCTGTGTCCTAGACTTCACAACATAGACCTGTGTCCAGGACTTCACAACATAGACCATGTGTCCCGGACTTCACAACATAGACCTGTGTCCTAGACTTCACAACATAGACCTATGTCCTGGACTTCACAACATAGACCTGTGTCCCGGACTTCACAACATAGACCTGTGTCCCGGACTTCACAACATAGACCTGTGTCCCGGACTTCACAACATAGACCTGTGTCCCGGACTTCACAACATAGACCTGTGTCCCGGACTTCACAACATAGACATGTGTCCTAGACTTCACAACATAGACATGTGTCCTAGACTTCACAACATAGACCTGTGTCCTGGACTTCACAACATAGACCTGTGTCCGGGACTTCACAACATAGACCTGTGTCCCGGACTTCACAACATAGACCTGTGTCCTGGACTTCACAACATAGACCTGTGTCCTGGACTTCACAACATAGACATTTGTCCTGGACTTCACAACATAGACATGTGTCCTGGACTTCACAACATAGACCTGTGTCCTGACTTCACAACAAGACCTGTGTCCTGGACTTCACAACATAGACCTGTGTCCTGGACTTCACAACATAGACCTGTGTCCTGGACTTCACAACATAGACATGTGTCCTGGACTTCACAACATAGACCTGTGTCCTGGACTTCACAACATAGACATGTGTCCTGGACTTCACAACATAGACATGTGTCCTGGACTTCACAACATAGACCTGTGTCCTGGACTTCACAACATAGACATGTGTCCAGGACTTCACAACATAGACCTGTGTCCTGACTTCACAACATAGACCTGTGTCCTGACTTCACAACATAGACCTGTGTCCCGGACTCACAACATAGACCTGTGTCCTGGACTTCACAACATAGACCTGTGTCCCTGACTTCACAACATAGACCTGTGTCCCGGACTTCACAACATAGACCTGTGTCCTGGACTTCACAACATAGACCTGTGTCCTGGGCTTCACAACATAGACCTGTGTCCCGGACTTCACAACATAGACCTGTGTCCCGGACTTCACAACATAGACCTGTGTCCTGGACTTCACAACATAGACCTATGTCCTGGACTTCACAACATAGACCTGTGTCCTGGACTTCACAACATAGACCTGTGTCCCGGACTTCAACATAGACTGTGTCCTGGACTTCACAACATAGACCTGTGTCCCGGACTTCACAACATAGACCTGTGTCCCGGACTTCACAACATAGACCTGTGTCCCGGACTTCACAACATAGACCTGTGTCCCGGACTTCACAACATAGACCTGTGTCCTGGACTTCACAACATAGACCTGTGTCCTGGACTTCACAACATAGACCTGTGTCCCGGACTTCACAACATAGACCTGTGTCCCGGACTTCACAACATAGACCTGTGTCCCGGACTTCACAACATAGACCTGTGTCCTGGACTTCACAACATAGACCTGTGTCCTGGACTTCACAACATAGACCTGTGTCCTGGACTTCACAACATAGACCTGTGTCCTGGACTTCACAACATAGACCTGTGTCCTGGACTTCACAACATAGACCTGTGTCCAGGACTTCACAACATAGACCTGTGTCCTGGACTTCACAACATAGACATGTGTCCTAGACTTCACAACATAGACATGTTCCTAGACTTCACAACATAGACATGTGTCCCGGACTTCACAACATAGACCTGTGTCCTGGACTTCACAACATAGACATGTGTCCTAGACTTCACAACATAGAGATGTGTCCTAGAATTCACAACATAGACATGTGTCCTGGACTTCACAACATAGACATGTGTCCCGGACTTCACAACATAGACATGTGTCCTAGACTTCACAACATAGACCTGTGTCCTGGACTTCACAACATAGACATGTGTCCTAGACTTCACAACATAGACATGTTCCTGGACTTCAAACATAGACATGTGTCCCGGACTTCACAACATAGACTTGTGTCCCGGACTTCACAACATAGACATGTGTCCTAGACTTCACAACATAGACATGTGTCCTAGACTTTAACATAGACATGTGTCCTGGACTTCACAAAGACATGTGTCCTGGACTTCACAACATAGACATGTGTCCTAGACTTCACAACATAGACCTGTGTCCTGGACTTCACAACATAGACATGTGTCCTAGACTTCACAACATAGACATGTTTCCTGGACTTTCAACATAGACATGTGTCCTGGACTTCACAACATAGACATGTGTCCCGGACTTCACAACATAGACATGTGTCCTAGACTTCACAACATAGACCTGTGTCCTAGACTTCCCAACATAGACCTGTGTCCTAGACTTCACAACATAGACCTGTGTCCTAGACTTCACAACATAGACATGTGTCCCAGACTTCACAACATAGACCTGTGTCCTGGACTTCACAACATAGACCTGTGTCCTGACTTGCCAACATAGACCTGTGTCCTGGACTTCACAACATAGACATGTGTCCTGGACTTCACAACATAGACCTGTGTCCTGGACTTCACAACATAGACCTGTGTCCTGGACTTCACAACATAGACCTGTGTCCTGGACTTCACAACATAGACCTGTGTCCTGGACTTCACAACATAGACCTGTGTCCTGGACTTCACAACATAGACCTGTGTCCTCGACTTCACAACATAGACCTGTGTCCCGGACTTCACAACATAGACCTGTGTCCTGGACTTCACAACATAGACCTGTGTCCTGGACTTCACAACATAGACCTGTGTCCTGGACTTCACAACATAGACCTGTGTCCGGGACTTCACAACATAGACCTGTGTCCTAGACTTCACAACATAGACCTGTGTCCCAGACTTCACAACATAGACCTGTGTCCTGGACTTCACAACATAGACCTGTGTCCTGGACTTCACAACATAGACCTGTGTCCTGGACTTCACAACATAGACCTGTGTCCTAGACTTCACAACATAGACCTGTGTCCTAGACTTCACAACATAGACATGTGTCCTAGACTTCACAACATAGACCTTTGTCCTAGACTTCACAACATAGACCTGTGTCCTGGACTTCACAACATAGACATGTGTCCCAGACTTCACAACATAGACATGTGTCCCAGACTTCACAACATAGACATGTGTCCTGACTTCAACATAGACCTGTGTCCTGGACTTCACAACATAGACATGTGTCCTGGACTTCACAACATAGACCTGTGTCCCGGACTTCACAACATAGACATGTGTCCCAGACTTCACAACATAGACCTGTGTCCTGGACTTCACAACATAGACCTGTGTCCTGGACTTCACAACATAGACCTGTGTCCTGGACTTCACAACATAGACATGTGTCCTGGACTTCACAACATAGACCTGTGTCCTGGACTTCACAACATGACCTGTGTCCTGACTTCACAACATAGACCTGTGTCCTGGACTTCACAACATAGACATGTGTCCTGGACTTCACAACATAGACCTGTGTCCTGGACTTCACAACATAGACATGTGTCCTGGACTTCACAACATAGACCTGTGTCCCGGACTTCACAACATAGACCTGTGTCCTGGACTTCACAACATAGACATGTGTCCTGGACTTCACAAAATAGACATGTGTCCTGGACTTCACAACATAGACATGTGTCCTGGACTTCACAACATAGACATGTGTCCTGGACTTCACAACATAGAGATGTGTCCCAGACTTCACAACATAGACATGTTAGAAACAAAGGACATCAGAATAAAGCAAGTTCTTCTTCTTCTTCTTTGCGTTCGTTCTTTACGACCAATTTTAATCACTCTTTGTGATATGTTTGATCTTTCCAAAGAACATGTATACGTTGCACATTGGTTTGTAGGCCTAAAGAAAAACAAATGTAATAGACAGAACTCAATAGACTGCAGGTAATATAGCTCACTACAGGAAACCGGTTCCCAGATTGTGACTCAGTGAAAGAAAAGAACTACACATTCTTCTGGCAGGACCTAATCTAGACTATATGGAGTCGGCTTTGCTGTGCACAATAAACTTGTGAACGCTAGTCATACACAGAGCTGTATCAGAGCGAATACTATCCCTACGACTATGTGTAAAAGGTGTACTTCTGAACATCATATGTGTCTACGTACCAACCTCAGCAGCGTCTGCAGAAGATAAAAACAGGTTTTATGACTCATTACAGAATGTCGTTAACTCATTTCCAGTGGATGAGCAACTGTATATAATGGGTGACTTGAATGCACATATGATCTGACCATCAGTCATGGCCATTATGTCTGGTCATCATGATAATGGTCAGTGACTGCTTGAATTTTCCTTCCAAAAACAACATGTGTGTGACAAATACGTTTTTTGCTGTCAAACACAAACACAGAGAATGTCTTGCCACTCAAGATCTGGTCACTTTCATCAGCTTGATTTTGTAATCACACGTAGACAACACCTCAACACGGTAAACATCACACGTACTTTCCATAGCGAAGACTGTGATACAAATCCATAACTAGTTATCAGCAAAGACGAAGGACTACCAAGAAAAACGCGTACAATATAGAAGACCACTAAACCCATGATCAACATCACTTGAAAGGGGATGGCAAGAATATGGAGACATTCAAAAGGAGTTTCATGCTCTATCTGACAATGTAATTGGAGAAAGTAGTATAGACGAAAAGTAGAGCATCCTTAAAAAAAATATGTAGACTGCACCATCTCTTTCTTTTGGGCCCAAAAAATTCTCAAACAAAGACTGGGTCGAACAGAACGAAAAACACTCAGCCCTAATTGGGAAAGGGGGAAAAAAAGAGCTAAAATTACAAAAAAAACCCTCACAAAAATCAAAAAGGGCCGTCTCCAGAAACACAATCAGGGAGTGCAACGGGGGGTCAAGGTGTGCAAATTTACTGGTCAAATCTATGTTCCACGATACAAAAAGCTGCATATATGGGGAACACTAAGAAATGTATGAAAATATCAGAGTAGCCCTGGGACCAAACATCACAAAAATTCGCCACAGTGGTTACGGGCCCCCAAATTTTGGGTGTAAAGAATATAACCACTGTTTCCTGCCATGCATGTCGTTAGAGGCGACTAGGGGGTTTGGCTGAAATCGGTTTTGTCCAAAAGGGGAAGCTTGGGTTTTGGGGGTCAAACAATGTGCAACGTATAAGTTCTTTTGGGAAAGATCAAAATATCACAAAAAGGGTTAAAATTTCGTGAACCCAAAGAAAAAAAGAAGAAGATCAAAAAGATTGCCCCGCCAAATCGGAAACAGGTGAGCC